>JADWQK010002236.1:0-316468 GCA_017933935.1 Sesamia nonagrioides
TTTAGGGGGATTTTTTTTTTTAAGTTTAGCCTGTCTTTGTGGGCATTAGTAGAATCAGTTATCGATACCTAACAATACCTTCACGGATCGGACAGGGTTTTCTTTACATATTGTATACTATATATTTTTTTTTTGATAAAAACCATAATTTTGCACCCAATGTTTATTAACGGCAAACTAACTGAGATATCATTTGTACAAGACATTGCAATATATTTTGACTTCACTCTTTAAAAAATGGACCTTTATGCAAATACGGATGCCTGGTACAAGGATAGGAAGAGGAAACCGATGGCGTAGACCACCAGGACGATGTCCATGGCAGTGGCGAAGAGATCCCTCGCGATCTGGTCACGGGCCAGTTGGCGGATATATGCACGGGCTTGTCTGATGAAACGGGACAGTTGAATCAGTAATAGTTCTGTTGCACGTAGTACTGCACTGAAAAAGAAAGGAAAACATTTTTTTTAAATAATTATAAACTAAAGCTTGACCGCAATCCCGCCTGATGGTAAGCAGAGATGCAATCGTTGAGGGTAAAGCGCGCTAGTTTATTAAGCCTATTCACTCTAAAAAACTGAGTGAATAGGAAGGAAGACGTCAGTTGAGCGAGGTGATGCAATGTTATAGATCCAACAACACGACCAACGATGTTGCCTTGGAGGGAGATTGATCTAGAGACCCTCCACGACCAAATTTCTGACAACAATATTTGGCGCGTCATACCCGGCACACATCGCAACACAACTGTTCAGACCCGTCCTCCGTACGGCTTCACCAGACATCTTGCCGGAACACGACGAATCGCTTAGCGGCAAGACTTTGTCTGGTGGGTGGTAACTTCTGCCGGCAGCCGATGTTAAGATGTTTTTATTGAAATTCATATTCAATATGTCAGCAAGATATTTTATGATAAAGACACTATAATATCTAAGTTTTCCAGAGACAATCAAACATAAAATGACATTATTTGCGGATGGTGTACGGGCGATAGCAGGTCAAGCTACCCGAAACTCTCAAATATTCCCAATCAACCTTGAGCCTTAATGCTTTAGAGATAAAGTTGAAAATCTAATAAAGAAATCTGACAGATTGTTGTAGCTTGATGTGCTGCCGTCTGTACAATAACGATACTATTTAATCAAAGAAATTTTTATCAAGATAACATAAATAGTACAGAATGGTTAGACAATAATAAAAGTACTTATGTATATTTTACACAAGTATATTTTCAACAAAAATTGAAGAAAAAGTCATTGAGCATCAAAAAACTTTGCCCGCATCGCTGAAGTAAAGCCATTACCACATTGGATGGTAATGGTGACTTTTTTTGGGCTAAAACTAGGCTAAATTCTTTCGTGTTAGTTTTTTTTTCATTCTGAAAGTCTACGTGACACTTGATAGGTCTAAATTCTGATTGAACAGAAAACATTTATTTCGTTTCAAAAGCCAATTTGCTATGAGATGAAATTTTGCCAGACAGGAACTAGAATTTAATATTGCCCATATTAAATTTTTTAAGCCTTTCGCATTCTAAATCAAATCAAATCATTTATTTCAAATATACTAGTTACAGGCACTTTTGAATTGTCAGAAGGTCGGTCAGTCAATAAAATGAAGCTAGTCGCCCATTCCAAAGAGTAGGTACCTATGGAGAAGAACGGGCAAGAAACCCCATGGACACTCTTTTAAATTTTCAAGCTATTGTTACAAATATTTGATTACATCATTCATGTTGAAATCAACCGTGTGAGAACGATGCAGAAATATATTGTACGCTAAGAGCGTCCATTATGGAAAACACACAAAAATCAATTCCGATATTAAAATACGCCGTGGCAGCTAAGAGATGACCAGTCCCCTCTAACGGCGTCCGTTCACGAACATAACGTATGGATCAGCATCATTCAGCTCAACCATATTGAAGGGAACCTAATAAGTAACCCAACACACACGCCACCATCAGCGAGACATTTGAGTGAGCATGACATACTCTCAATAGCCAGAGCACAATCAAGTTAATAAAAAAGACTAACCCAACAAATAAATTCCTTACAGCACATTCGTACATTGTGCTCACACGTGTGCCATGCAATTATACAATACTAAGAAATTGAATCTACACAATGCTAAGATAGTATTGTCCAAGGTTCAGCAGCTCCAACAGTGTTCCCGAATACTAAGTTTAGCTCCTGTATAGCTGTACAAGTGCCGAACAACTCTGTCAGCGATACAATTCCGTAACGTACAATATGCTTGGCTACATAGTGTGTAATACAGGCTTTGAATTAATAACATAAACAATTACATATTAAAACTACAAGAGGAAAAATCAAAGAACAATCAGTGTATAGAAATCGGATGCAGCTCAAGCCCAAGCCTTTTTGTCCTCAATATAATCCTTCACATTCACAGAAATCGTAATAACATACGATTTCTGTGTTCACACTATAAAATTCTTTCTGACACAGCTTACGTTTAAAGAAGGATTTGAATTTATTCAGGCTCAGATCTTGAACCACCTCTGGAAGTCCATTGTAAAATTGTATACATTGGCATCTGAAAGAGCCACCTATTTTCTTGAGCCTTGTTGTAGGTACAAAAAATTTGTGCCTGTTCCTAGTATTTATATTACGGACATCACTGTATTTTTTAAACAATTTTATATATTTATGAGCATACAAAAGATTTTCATAAATATATTGAGACGGCACGGTTAGTACATTAATCTCTTTAAATTTTTCTCTGAGAGAGTGTCTCGGACTTAATTTATAAATTGCACGAACAGCTCGTTTCTGCAAAACAAATATTGTTTGAATATCGGCGGCATTTCCCCACAACAGAATGCTGTACGACATTACGCTATGGAAATAGCCAAAGTACACTAAACGGGCTGTCTCAACATCAGTCAAATTACGAATTGTTCTAACTGCGTATGCAGTAGAACTTAGTTTTTTTTGTGAATTTTTCTATATGTGGACCCCATTGAAGCTTAGCATCCAGAGTTATACCCAAGAATACTGTGCTGTCTTCATATTTCAATTCTTCGCCTTTTATCAACACTTTAGTTTCCACCTGCCTAACGTGAGTTCTGCAGTTAGTTAGAGTGAACTAATTTCTTTTATTATAATATTATAAGTGTTTAACACTGTTTAACCGCTCAGATGAAATTCACTACTTGGTTGTGAACGTTTTTAGTTACGGGAATATGCCTTTAGAGAACCCAGACTCACAGTAACAGGTTATTATAAAATAAAAACAATAGCATCTATTTGTATTTTGATTCAGGTATGTTTAAATGATGCAATAATTTGCAACTTTAAAATAATTTGTGTTGAGCGCCATCTATGAATCATATACAGCACCATGCAGCGTCGAACGTAGTAACACTTCGGAGAGTAAGCTCTGAGAATGACTACCACGCTCCTTTTCATCGTTTGTTCTTAAACAAATAATTCCAAATATTGTTAACAGATGGCAGTGTGCACGATCGAGATCGATGCAAAGTACCTTCCTGATGAAAAGACCTTCTTGTTATTTATATTTTTCTATTGTTCTTTTTTTGTATTTTTATACGTTGTCGTGTTTTTAATTGTCATTATATAGTAGTAGAAGTTTGGCTGAATAAACAGAAACACCAAAACATATTTCCTACATTTTTATTCATCAGCCATCAGGAAAATTGGTCCTTCGAGATAGTGTTTATAGGATACAAATGGTTGTCACGCGGAGCCAGACTCGGCTACAGCCCGATGCTGAGGCCGCACAAAATAGCGTGCCTCGTCCTGCGTCATCGGCAGCGCCCGCTAGCGCTGCGACGCCGCCGCCGGTGCAGTCTACAGTCTCCACGGCCCGCACACTCGCCAGTCCATCAAAAACACACTCTGTCACCAGCCGCTCATCGGTAGTGGCAAGGAAGCTCTCCGCCGAAGCACAACACGCCCGTGAACTCGCCCGTCTGGAGTTAGCTGCAGAAGAGGAGAAACTGCAAGCTCAACTACAGCTAACAGCCAAAAGGCTTGAGTTGGAAAAACGGACTGCTGAGCTGGAACACCAGGCTGCAGTTGCTACCATTGAGGCCGAAGAAGCAAGTAGGTGCAGTAGAAAATCTGGTCGCAGCAGGGCCAGCATTTCAAATTGGGTAAACGGTAGTGTGCAAGTCATTGAGTCACAAACCGACAACAAATACAATGACACTGTTGTACACTCTGAGAATCCCAATCCTGCTCCACCACGAACGTCTCCATCATCACACGTAAGAAATGTTGATTCGTTCACTATTCACAATCACCCTAATACAGTGCATTACTTTGAGCCAGGTACGTCACATTACCAATATCACAGTAACCCAGTTAACTATATGGGACTAGAGGAATCTGCTAGACCCGAATTCGATCCAGAGGGAGTTGCCTACGCCGAGTCCTACGCAGCGGTCGCCCCGTCTCGTGAGTACCGGAGCGCCCAGGATCCGGTGAGTCAACTTGTCTCCGCATTTGATAGTCTGGTAAGGAAACTTCCTTTCAACAATAGTTCCAACATTAATAACAACAGACCGGTCCAGAGGTCAAATCATATAAACTTACCTGTGTTCGACGGCAGAGCACCACTTGACTGGCTCGTGTTCAAGCGGTCCTACCTAGACTCTGCCAACACATATACACCCGCTGAAAACCTTGCCCGCCTCGGTGTGTCATTGAAAGGTACAGCACGTGAGGCGGTGTGCGTTCTTCTGTCAACAGCCTTACACCCTGACATAGTTTTAGAAGAACTAGATAGGCGCTTCGGACGACCTGAGCAGATAGTGCTACAAGAGGTTGCAGCCATCCGTGCTTTACCTAAAGTGAACAATGAATTGAGAGACCTTCCTGCGTTCTCTTCACGTGTTAGAAATTGTGTAGAGGTTGTTAAACTTTTAAATGAATCAGACTATCTGTATTCCCCAGAATTGTTTATTGCTCTTATCAATAAACTACCCCTACTGGTGCGCACAAGGTGGATGGACTTCGCTGCGACACGTGTCGGCGCTGGCCCTACCTCCAGCCTGGGCAAGGTGGAGCTGCTGTCTAGGTTCCTGGCCCAAGAGGTGGACCTACACATCAAGTTCGACAGCACTTTCTCGGACTTGTCACATAATCACATTCATAGAGAACGCACGCATGCAGCCGTAGAGGAGGCGGAGCTAGTGAACACAATGCATTCGTACTCTGAAAAACATTCATCTACCGAAAAAACACGAAATATTCGTAGGTCGTCTTGTTTATGTTGTAAAAAATCGTCACACGACATTTCGACATGTGACAAGTTTAAGTCAATGTCAATTCATGAAAAGTGGCAGTTTATAAAAGAAAATAAAATTTGTTATCGTTGTCTAGAAAAAAGGCCGCATACTTTCCGGTTCTGTAACAATAATAAAAATAAATGCCAAATAGGTGACTGCAAGAATAGACACCACACTCTATTACACAATCCCGAGTTGACATCGACATTAGCTGAACTAGATGCTTCGCCACACAACACGCCTCCCTCCCAGGGTTCCAGCGCGGTGCGGGAGATAGTCAACCACACAGTCGCGGCGCCGGACGCATCCAGGGAGCTCGCTGTGGTTCCTATTCATCGTCCCCTTCTGAAGATGATAGCAGTCACCGTATCGGGACCTGCGGGTAAGGTAGACACTTACGCGTTGTTGGACGACGGGTCGACTTCGACGTTCATCGACTCTGATATTACTGACCGTATAGGTGCTAGCGGACCGTATGCGCAGATACATTTGGATTGTGTCGGCGGGTTGTCACGGGAGACAGAGGTACGGTACGTCGACTTCGAGATAAAGGGCAAGCATGTAAACGAAACCTTTACCATTAGGAACGCGCGATCAATTAAAAATTTAGGGTTAGAATGGAAACAACATGCCAGCCGCAACGACCTGCATACTTACCCCTATCTGACTGACATAACTCCAAAGTTGTGTTACGACAACGCGAAGCCTATGCTAGTGATCGGAATTGATAATTGGCATCTCATCATAGCGAACGCCACGAGAAAGGGTACCAAGTATCAACCGGTAGCGATACAAACGGTGTTGGGCTGGGTACTTTTCGGTTTCGCGTGCAGTAAAACTAGGCCGGTAGAAAAGCTATACCACACTGCAGATACCGCTGCTAGGGATCCGGAGCTTGACGAGTTCATCATAGCGCAGTATAGACTGGACGCAATAGGTATATCGAAGCACGAGGCGCGTAGCACCGAGAACCAACGCGCGCTCGATATCCTCGACCGCACGGCGCGCCGGCTTCCCGAAGGTCGCTTTGAAGTAGGTTTGTTGTGGAAGACCGATAAGTTAAATTTACCAAATAGCTACCCGTTGGCTCTATTCAGGTTTAACAGTCTTGAGGCAAAGATGATTAAAGATCCCGCGTATGCCAAGAAATACAGTAAAAACATCCACGACACATTAGCCAAAGGCTATGCCGAGGAATGTAGCGAGATTAAACCGGTGGGTGTTTGTTGGTACTTGCCACATTTTGGCGTGGCAAATCCCAACAAACCAGAAAAACTGCGCGTAGTCCATGACGCTGCAGCACGATCACGAGGAGTGTCCCTGAACTCAATGCTGCTGCCCGGACCCGACTTCTTACAGTCCCTACTAGGCATCTTAATGCGCTTCAGGGAAGGAAGGGTCGCCGTTACCTCTGATATCAAGGAAATGTTTCCTCAAATAAAAATAATCGAGCGTGACCGCGATGCCCAACGCTTCTTGTGGCGCGACGATCCTTCTGGCCCTATCAAACTATATAGGGTGTCTTCGATGATGTTCGGGGCCTGTTCTAGCCCATCGACGGCAATCTTTATAGTCAATCTAAATGCTGCACAATTTCAAAAAGAGTTCCCCGAGGCCGTGGCAGCCATTAAGTTGAACACCTACATGGACGACTTCATTGGTAGCTTCGACAACCTGAACGATGCAGCCCGGCTGGCCTCTGAAATCGTTACAATCCACAAACGCGGTGGTTTTGAGATGCGCGGCTGGATTTCCAACGAACCAGCAGCACTGGCCCAGCTGCCAGCCGAGCTGATATCCGAACTGGCTATTAGTAGAGACATAGAGTTGTGTAGAGACTCAACCACTAGAACGCTAGGTGTCCTCTGGCAGCCAATCCGCGATGTCCTGAAGTTTAATTCTGGAGTGTCTGTCAACATTTCAGCTCCAGTTACTAAACGTCAGGCACTGACCCAAGTCATGCGTGTGTATGATCCGCTGGGTATTCTAGCGCCAGTTGTAATCAGGGGGCGAATCCTATTCCAAAACTTATGGAGAAAAGGTTTGGAATGGGACGAAATTAGGATGCGCGGGCCGCCTTTCCTATTGTTGCCTTTTGCCGAATGGCCCTCGGAACCAGCACAACGTAAAGTCGCAAATGAAAATGAGCTCAAGTCATCTTCTTCATTACCAACCCCATTTTTGTAGAGTCAACGCTAATGTAGAAGTTGAGTTGTCCGCACCTGTCGTAGCTAGCCTTTCATACTTTAGCTCATGGTTTAGGATGGTAAGGGCGACTGCTAGAATTCACCAGTTCATTGCCATCTGCATAACTAGGGTTCGGGGGGTATGTAATAATTTTATTCTCTCCCCACATTGTAGCCAAACTTCTTCAGATGCATTTTCCCTCGATGTCGCCCTACGACCGTTGTCAGTTGAAAACCTGAATCATGCGGAGATCCATATTTTCCGTCAAAGCCAGAACAACGCCTTCAAGCGGGAACTGCTCTGCATACGCGCCGGACGCTCACTTCCTCCAAAGAGCCAACTCGTCAGCCTCTCTCCAGCCCTAGATCAGAGAGGACTAATGTATGTGCAAGGACGTGCCGCCGCCATCAGAGATGTAACCACAGATACTAAACCAATCATATTAAATGGGAAGGACAATGCTGTTCGTCTGCTCATCGCACACTTTCATGAAGAGTTCGGTCATGCTAACACAGAAACGGTGATCAACGAGTTGCGGCAAAGATTTTGGATCTTGGGTTTGAGAAATACCGTCAGATACGTCGTACAACGCTGTCAACGCTGCAAATTGGCACGCGGATCACCGCCCCGCCCCTCTATGGGAGACTTACCTCTTGCCCGACTAGCTCACGGATGCAGACCATTTTCATTCGTGGGTTTGCAGAAGCTATAGTAATTCTCGCCCGCTCACGTATATATCACCAGATCCAGCAGATCCAGAAGCGTTGACGCCATTTCATTTCCTGCTGGGCACCTCATCGGTCTATAACTTCCCTGCTCAACTCACGGACGCAGATTTATGCAGTAGGAACCACTGGCGTAGGGCCGTAAGACTGGCCGATCATTTCTGGTGGCGGTGGGTTTGAGAATACCTACCAGAGCTAGCACCACGAAGAGTCCACGGCGGTGAAGTGTCGGTCAAAATAGGAGACCCTGTACTGATCGCAGATGGAGACCTTCCGAGAGGCACGTGGCCGCGAGGCGTGGTCACAGCGCTGTTCCCTGGTCGTGACGGAAACGAGTGGTCGACATCAGGACCTCTGCCGGCATTCTCCGCCGACCTCTAAAGAAGATCGTTCTGCTTTGAAAGGGGGAGCATGTGCACGATCGAGATCGATGCAAAGTACCTTCCTGATGAAAAGACCTTCTTGTTATTTATATTTTTCTATTGTTCTTTTTTTGTATTTTTATACGTTGTCGTGTTTTTAATTGTCATTATATAGTAGTAGAAGTTTGGCTGAATAAACAGAAACACCAAAACATATTTCCTACATTTTTATTCATCAGCCATCAGGAAAAGGCAGTAAGGATGATTTTTATGATTTCGTGTTGATATCTCCTGATGTATTTCCTAAATTACATGTAAGAATTTGATGTTATAATTGTTTTGTTCTCTTCGAAACATCTGATATCCTAATGATGGGAAGACAAAATGTTTAAAAAATTACATTTAAGCAAACAAGATCTTTCTTACTTTATTATAAAGCACAATTTACCTTGGCGTGCACCTCCACTGGAAGTCAAAGTTTTGGGCGCTTAAGAGTGGCAGGAGCAGTGCCAAAAGGTACATAATGCCACTGTTTTCCAGAGATTCCGAGGGCGCCAGGGTTGAGCGCTGAACTAAACCTACCCTGAAAAGAAACAAAAAAATTGACAATTATTTTGTTGCTTGTCCAATAAATAGAACGTTAGTTTAGGGGAGAAAGAGGGGGGTGATGCCTGTTGGACTCGTTTTCATAAGCGCCGCTTCAAAGATAGTTGTCAAGGGGCAACAGTAATTACATGGAATGACAGCATATGAAGTCACAGACAGTCCGCTGTGAGGGATTTGATGGAGGACGACGACACTAAAGTATTTCTAAATTGCTAAAAAGTAATAATAACAGCAACAATATTATTGTCCCACTGCAGGACAGATGCCTAAGAAATAACTAAATAATTGTTTCAGTCCTTTATAAAAATTACTAGCTTTCTGCCCGCGGCTTCGCCCGCGTGGAGTTCGGTTATATCGCGCTTTTTTTCCTTCGGGAATATAATTTTTTTTTTCGGGATAAAAAGTAGCCTATTATTTAATCCGGTCTTCTAACTTTACGTCTGCAAAATTTCAAAGCAATCGGTTCAGTAGTTACGGCGTAAAAGCGGAACAAACAAACTCACATTCTGTTTTATAATAAGTAAGTACTTACTAGTAAGGATTGTTAGGTAAATAGGGCGTTGAAAGGTCTTTAGCAAGTTTGTGGTCGATGAAGAACATTTGGCAACGATAAAGGAAAGAAAGATTTTATTGTATTTTTTCCTTTTTACTTTTTTTTAATATGATAAACTAGTACTTGACCGCAATCCCACCTGATGATAAGCAGTGATGCAGTCGTTGATGGTAAAACGCGCTAGTTTATTAAGAGCCTATTTACTCTAGCCTTGAAGACACTTTGGTCATAGAATAAAGAGAGGAAGTAGGTTATCTGCGACCCAATCCGCGATTTAATTGCCTACTGTCTTAGGGTTGACGACTGTCCGCGCTTCGTCGGTTACGGTTGTCGCCCAAACCGCTAACAAATATTTATAGACTAAGAGCTTATGTTTAAATTATTTGCTTAGTATTTAGTTTACATATACTAGTCAGTTTTTTTTTGTAATTTTTATTTTTAGTTTTGTACACATAAAGAACCATATTTATTTTTATTTTTAATTAATACAAATATAAATAATACAAACATAACATCTATTGAATCACACATTTAATACAAAATTACAAATTAGCTACAGAAAAATACCTACTTTCTTCGGTTTCGACTATTACGAAACGCGTTGTTATTAAACTTTAATGTGTAATATATCCGTATCCTTGTAAATAACTTTTAGAAATATAATTTGAAAAATATAAGTCTTTTATTTGTTCATAAATAGACATACCAACTTTGCAGTTTATGTGATAATTTTTTAAAGCTAATGTGCCGAAAAGCCGTGACGTGCGAACCTCGTTCCGTGCTAGCCGCGACTAGCGCAGTCATAGGCACTCTAATATTGTGTTTAGGTGTGCGTGCGGCGACGCATAGATACTATGGCGCACACATACAAGCCGCGCGCGGTCCGTTTGTATGAAGATAACGTACTTCCCTCTCTTTATTCTATGCTTTAGTTGTAGTCAGACGGGAAGACTGCCGCTGGCAAAATGTTCCAGTCCTTCGATGTACGCAGTATATAAGTGGAGGAAAGATTTGATACAGACCTGCTGTTCTGAACCGCAGCCTCTTCAGTAGCACTAGGGCTTCTTGTTTCATCATTATATCTGCTATCATCACTAGCCAGGGTATAAGCTGACGAGCCACCCCCATCAATCTGCTGCGAAAGGAGTTTGATTTTTTTTTTTTTTTATGTGTTTACGTATTTCTTATTAATCTTTGTTGACGTAGAGGTTGCAACTGTTTATAGCGATATCTACAAACGCCACATGCAAACAATGGACTATTCTGACGTCACGCATCTCCCAAGCGGAGTTTACCGTGTAAGGAGTATACAATATGTAAGAAAACCCTGTCCGACCCATAAGGATAATAAAGGTTAGGTAAACACTTGACCAAATATAATATTAAATTTTACATAATCATCATAGTAACAATACTAATGAATTTTGAAATAATCCTTTTTCCCGGGAATTAATTCCAATTTCCCCGAATTTTTTTTTTTTTTTTATGTATTATAAACTAGCGCTTGACCGCAATCCTGCCTGATGGTAAGCAGTGACGCAATCGTTGATGGTAAAGCGCACTAGTTGTTTATTAAGAGCCTATTCACTCTAGCCTTGATGACACTCAAATTGTAGTCCGACGGAAACACCGCCGCTGGCAAATTATTCCAGTCCCTCGATGTACGCGGTATAAAGGAAGAGGCAAAACGCTTCGTCCGGATTGCGAATTTGGTAATTTTAAAAAAAGTGACAACACGGTATTATTATAAGCGAATAGCGACGCGACTACGTCACAGGTACCGCGTGCCCTGCCCCCCGCCGCCCGCGGAAGGGGTTGCTATCGCACATGTATTAAGTTACCTCTTTTTGCAAAATAATACATATTTATTTTTTTAGGGGGATTTTTTTTAAGTTTAGCCTGTCTTTGTGGGTATTAGTAGAATCAGTTATCGATACCTAACAATACCTTCACGGATCGGACAGGGTTTTCTTTACATATTGTACAACATTATTTTTTGTTTATACGATACCTGAATATAGTTTGTTCAGAATAAGCAACTGAATCGATGCCAATCATTTGTACACCATGTCATATTTTTCCCAAATACATTTAGAAATTGTTGCAGTGTGGTTACCCAGCGCCACACGCAGCTTAAGATAGATCAGTACTGCGCACAGCTGACGCCAGACCATATTTATGCTGGGACAGCCAAGTAGGATAACAAGCTCTTAGTAGTATCTTAGTATCTTTTTGCAATTTTGTACATAGATTCTTTACCTACTTAAAAGTACTGGAGACGTGTTTCCGGTTTGAAAAAAAAAAAATGTTGTATACAGCTAATACAGCCCGCTAGATGTTACCCGTCTGGTCATGGGATCCTCCCTTTTACTATGGAGGATGGATAGAGAGGATCCTCTAACCAGAGTAGTATTGTGTGTATTGTCTAGCGGGCACTTGCCCACCGGTAGGTGCTGTGACGTCGTATAGGTACGTGCTAGTTTCACGGAAAACTCTACTTGCGAGATTCAGGATTTGCGTGACGTCAATGTCACTCGTTGCTCACATGTAGCGTTGAAGGTACCGCTACACCTGCATGAAGTCCTGGATTATTTATTCCAAGACTGGCAAACCGCAGCAAGGATTTCTCAGTAGCCGCCCGAAGCCTGGATTTGCAAGCCATTCAACCAGGCCAGCTAGTTATAATCATAATAGTGGGCCCATTATGATTACAACTAGCTGCATACGTCTTAATCCATCCTATGTATTATCCCTGGTTATAAATTATATCTGTGTTTCAGTTTTGAAGTCTGGGGTCCGCTTTACCAGTCTAACTGCTGATTTTGGTTAAACTTCGATATTTTCCGTGAAGCGACTGCCGTATGACCTCCACAACCCGAAGGCGATATCGAAGCATTACAGTTAGACCAATTGTTGGACTTTTGAGAACCCCAACAACCCGTCACGACTGCCACTAGATGTTCGTATGGCAACCGGGACCAACGGCTTAACGTGCTTTCCGAGGCACGACCACACCAGTTTAAATATTCATATTCATGCATACAAATATTTGCACTGCGCGGGGATCGAACCCGCGCCTCCTTGCGCAACGGCTGCGTTTGCTACCGCTACGCCACAGAGGCTGTCGAAGAAGTTGGGAAGTTTTATGTATGATAGTTGCACGGTAAACTCTGCTTGCGAGATGTAGAATTCGTGTGACGTCAATATGACGCGTTGTGGTCTTGTGGTGTTTTGTAAGTACCGCTACAGTTGATGTGAATGAGCAGTTATAGTTACAAAGATCTATCTCCATATGGAATAGCACTAACATTAGATTCCGTGGATGGGTTCCCGAGAAATGCTTCCGAAGAGAGTCTCATCAAGCCGGGGGTTTGTTTGCACAGACTTTGATCGAAGTGGCTGTTAATTAGCTGCTCATTACAGCCCCTTGCTAGGTCAGACGACATCTACCGAAATAAAAAAAGAAAAAGAAATTAAACAATGACATTTTAATACATGTCTAACGTTTCTAAGTTATTACTCATCATCATCATCATCATCTCAGCGTTAATCCCAGGCGCATCCGAAGCTTTTTCAGCTTTGGAGTCTGGGGTCCGCTTTACCAGTCCAACTGCTAATTTTGGTTAAACTTCGATATGTTCCTTTTTTTGTTTCTAACTCTAAATGCGAAAATGAGTATTTGTTGCTAAAATGGCTGAACAGATTTTGATGAAATTTGGCACACAGATAGTGCACGACCAAGGATGCAGACATATATATTTTATGTTGAATCGCGGACAAAGTTGCCATGCAAAATGTCAATTTAAATTGTTACAGCCTCCTTAAGCATACCTAATCAGCCTATAATGTTTGCTCTGCTGGGGCATGGACTTCAGAGAAGATCTTTGTGAGACCCCTGGGCTACAATCTACCACGCGGGTCCAGGTTGGTAGATGTCACATACCTTCGAATTTATGGTTGTAGGACATGATAGTGAGTTTATGTAGTAGTAGATTGGAAGTTTTTTTCATATAAATTAAGTACTAGCTTTCCGCCCGCGGCTTCGCCCGCGTGGATTTCGGTTATATCGCGTTTTTTAGATGTTGTTCGGGAATATCAACTTTTTCAATAAAAGGTGTCCTTTCTCAAGGTCTAAAGATTGTCTGTGCCAAATTTCATCAAAATCGGTTGAGGGGTTTAAGCGGGAAAGCGTAACAGAAAGACAGAGTTACTTTCTCATTTATAATATTAGTATGGATAAACTAGTGCTTGACCGCAATCCCGCCTGATGGTAAGCAGTGATGCAATCGTTGATGATAAAGCGCGCTAGTTTATTAAGAGCCTATTCACTCTAGTGGTTGAAACACCAGCCTCTGAAGTATGAGTTCGCGGTTTCGATTCCAGGTAGGCAAGTACCAATTTAACTTTTCTAAAGATATATGTACTTTCTAAGTATATCTTGTGACACCAATGACTAAAGGTGAAGGAAAACATCTTGAGGAAACTTGCGACTTTAAGTCTGAAATCGCCAACCCGCATTGAGCAAGCTTGGTGATTATGCTCAAGCCTTCTCTGTGTGTTTCCAGTCCCTCGACGTACGCGGTATAAAAGAGGAGGCGAAATGCTTCGTCCTGGTCAACGTAAGGGTGGAAACTTGCCGTACGACGGGTCATCCGATGATGGAACGGAGATGGGGGAATTAAATCATGGTATTTCCTCGCGCACTCTCCAAAATGCATCCTATAGAACACCGATAGGCTGGCTACTCTACGCCTATGCTCCAAGCTGTAGAGACCGGAAGAGATGAAAATATGAATTACAACCTACGAACCTATGTCTGCCCTGTCAATATTTGCAGAACTATTCTCTTCTGTCAAGTCAACTACCTAAACCAATCCAGTATAGTACTTTTACAGATGCGTTGCCATCCTACAGACAAAGCTAATTTTTTTCCAGGCCTTATCAATACATCATTCATCATCATCATTTCAGCCGAAAGACGTCCACTGCTGGACATAGGCCTCCCCTAAGGATCTCCACGACGACCGATCCTGCGTCTTCCGCATCCAGCGGTGTCCCGCGACCTTCACCAGGTCGTCGGTCGACCCTGTCACTTAAAATTAAAAATAATTTAAAAAATGTTTATTTCAATAAACCAACAATTAATAGTTCTTTACACCGTGTTGTGGAGATGGCGGCTGACCCTTAATGGAGACCAGCCTTCGGCTTTGGCGTAGGAGATATTATAGTATAAGTGTGTCCACAGACACAGGTGCACTTCCTCACTCTCGAAGTCCTAAGCCGTTGGTGCTGTACCCGATCTTGCTCCGGCCGTATATATGACACTCATCAATGTATATTCATCCTGCGAAGCGACTACCGTCTAACCTCCACAACCCAATGGATCGCCAAGCACGTTAAGCCGTTGGGCTTAACGTGCTTTCCGAGGCACGGCCAGACCGCTGCAAATATTCATATTCATGCATACAAATATTTGCACCGGGACCAACGTCCCGGTTGCCATACGAACATCTAATGGCAGTCGTTACGGTTTGTTGGAGCCCTCAAAAGTCCAACAATTGGTCTAACTGTAATGCTTTGATATCGCCATTGGGTTGTGTAGGTTAGACGGTAATCGATTCACGGAAAATATCGAAGTTTAGCCAAAAAATAGCAGTTAGACTGGTAAAGCGGACCCTAGACTCCAAAGCTGAATAAAGTTGCGAATGCGACTTGGATTAATGCTGAGATGATAATGATGATGATCAATGTATATTCATCCTAATTATACTTAAGTAAGTATATTAAATCTCATTGCTTCAGATATTCCAAAAAAATAACGTATCTAAATAACGCAATAAATGTTGTTCAACTGTCAAAATCAAAGCCAATGCCATGGTGTGTAACGCAATTACCCCGTGGAATACAGAAACTTTGCTTGGTGATGGAAATATGTAGGTGCGGTGATTAGTACCTTAAGAAAGAACTTTACTACTCACTCTTCCCGGGTTCCCGTTATTCCTCAGATTTCCACTAACTCGTGTCTACTTGGACACGGTTAATGGTTCATAAAATTTTGCGTTACATTTTAATTTGTTTGATAATTTTTTGGGTGCATTTTCTGTTTCCTTGTATGAGATGTCAGGGTGTCACTCACTATTGACGTAGTTTTTAATTTCCGTATGGAGGTCCGCCATTTTGTAAGTTTTTTCAAAAAGAATTTGAGCCTATTTTCAAGGGTGTATGCAGATTTCGGAGCAATAGTGGTTGATGGATTTAATATATACTCGTTTAAAAGTAGACTGTAGGACTTTATCTAATCTATCTCTTAATTAAATATAGTTTTTTTTTTTTTTAATCTACTCAAGCTTAACTTACGAATTCATCGAATAAAAAAAGTTTTTGACTGACACAATGTCCATTAATATAATTAAAATTCTATAAGTAATTAACCTGTAAATTCGGTAGCCCATATCACAACTCGCATAAGTATAAAAGCATACATTTTTTTCTAATTTATCTATTTTTCTTTAAATGTCATTCTTTGGGCGCGAACTGCTGGATGCCATTGTTCGAAATACAAAAAGAACGCGGACGACCCGCGGTGTCATTATTCGCGGTTGCCAATGTAAAAAAAGGTTTTTTATTCAATTGATTGGGAACTTTTTTTATATTAATTGACTTATTTTTATGTAAGAATTTGCCTTAATTGAGGTGCGATCAAAGCCACCTACTGAGTCATTTACGTTGTAGGTGGTATGAGGCAATATGTTCAAGTTGACTTACTTATTGATTATTCAGATGGGGCAGTTGCCTATTACAATGGGTTGAAAGTGCCACATAAGCGAAATACAAAGTCAATGACTTGACCTTAATTACCAACACGCTGGTGATGTCAAGATCTCAAATTTACACCCAGATTTTGACAGCTAATTTGTCAAAACTGATGTCAAAATCTGGTATAAAACCATCAAGTGGTATTCTCACTGCTATTTTAGTGTCTCATTCATAATTACCGCTATATTGCAAAGACGCGTAGTGAAATAATTACCGCCGTAAGGCTCGACCCTCATGGCCTGACCTGCAACGCCTTACTATAATATACCTATATTGAGACCCCTTTATGTCTAAGAGGAGGTTTTTTTTTTTCTCTCTTTTAATTTTAATTTATTTGCACCTACCATGTTTGTCTCTGCATCACCTCAAGGTAGACTGGTAGAAAATGCCTGAGGCATTAAGTCCGCCATTGTGCAATGTTTGTGCATAAAGTTTTAATAAATAAATAAATAAATAAACAGTTGGTCCCGGCAGTCATCTTTGACAGTTGTTACGGATGGTCAGAAGCCCAAAACTCTGGGAACCAGTCTTACCGAGGGAGGTCAGCTAGCCAGTGGAATCATGTATTCAATTGCATCCGGTGATTTTTACCAATTGTCATTATCGTTGTCGTAAAAATCTCTTGCAAATGTCTCATGATAAACAAGACCGAGTGATGGAGATTTAACAATGCAGTGTTGATTGTCACACATCAGTGACTTGTGTAATAATGGCTTAATCAGTCTCTTCATCTTGTGATTTCCCTGCGGCGCCGTGGGAGACCATAAAAACCGCGAATTATCCTTATTGCTCGACATTTCTTAATATTGTCAATGTGTATCATAATAACTTCATTTCTGCTTGTGGAGCAGTCGCCGCACTTTGATGATGACGATGTAAAGTTCAAAGACTTGTAGACCTTTTCGATTATGTTAAGTATCAGGTCCGTTCATCTCTGGACACCGGCGTGCATGATGCTATACTCGCGGCCAGGAATCGTAATAGATGGCGAACTATCATAAAGCAGAAGATCATCAAGACCACAGGGACATCACGACCCTCAATAATGAAGAGAACGACTTGAGGAGGAGGAAGTACCAGGTACTTATTGATAGGTCTGCCGTCCTGCCATATTCGTTAATACTACAAGTTGATATTTGTTAAATACAAATATTTTTAAAGGCATGAAACTGAATATGTCCACAGGAAATTACCAATTGGAACTGTGCACGTGAAATAAAATATAGGTATCCAGGTAAGTAAAAGGTGATTAATATCACCTTGTCTTTTGACATAAGGTAAGTTCACTATAAAACACTGTCAATGTTTTGTGGTTTAATAGAAAACAATTCAGGTTTTCAATTATTTATTTTATAGATAAGATCGATCTGTAACCAACTCACGAACTAAGTAAATAGCAGTAAGATTATTCCAGGAACTAAATAAAAAGTCACAAACACACGGACATCAACATGCAAAAAAATCCCGCCAAGGATATCAACACCACGGTGCGTCCGCTGAGTGGACGTGCAAAATCAAAAGCTCAGAAAGTGAAAAGATCCGCCATTTTTTTTCGCAAATCAATCGGTTTTTTATAGTAGCAACCCAGCGGTAGCCGACACTGGCCACACCGCGGGTTGTCGCGCTACCGTGTCCAGAAAATTGATGGATTTTTGAATTTTTTGAGTTATGCTACTTTTGATTTCGGCGCTGACATTTTGGCATAGAATGATGGCGGTGTAGATGGTAAACTATTCCTCTTATTACAAAACGAAATCTAATTTTACTTCTAGCATAAATCTTTGAGCCAGTATTTGTCTTTCAAACTTTATTTAAATTTAGGCAGTTTTCTAGAAAGAAAGAAAAAGTATTTATTGTGACTTGTGCAGGAAAATCTTAAAACTAAACTAAGCTAGAAACTATCTATGTATACTCTATGTATACTAATATACAATATGTAAAGAAAACCCTGTCCGACCCAGAAGGATAATAAAGGTTAGGTAAACACTTGACCAAATATAATATAAAATTTTACATAATCATCATACTTAGTAACAATACTAATGAATTTTGAAATAGTCCTTTTTTCCCGGGAATTAATTCCAATTTCCCCGAAATTTGGTAATTTTTAAAAAAGTGACAACACCGGTATTATTATAAGCGAATAGCGACGCGACCACGTCACAGGTGCCGCGTGTCCTGCCCCCCGCCGCCCGCGAAACGGGTTACTTACCGTACATGTATTAATTAAGTTACCTCTTTTTGCGAAATAATATTTATTTTTTTAGGGGGATTTTTTTTTAAAGTTTAGCCTGTCTTTGTGGGCATTAGTAGAATCAGTTATCGATACCTAACAATACCTTCACGGATCGGACAGGGTTTTCTTTACATATTGTATAATGCTGAAGAGTTTGTTTGTTTGAACGCCCTAGTCACAGGAACTACTGGTCCGATTTGAAAAATTCTTTTTGCGTTGGATAGCCCGTTAATCCAGGCCAATCGCTTGTTAGTCTATAAGGTATGGTATTATAAGCATATTCTAAAATAACAACGCAGAACTACACAAAGCTGTTATTTTTGTATAAGCAAACAATTATATCTATAACAATTACGTTTTCAATTTTAGGTGGAAGGTATGTATTATACCCCTTATTTTTGAATTAGTCTATAAGATAGACTGTAACAATATTAATCCAAAAAAAAACTAGTTAACTCATAAAATAACAGTAAAACCATCTTATTTCCAACCCAAGCTCTTCGCTATATTTATTTACACATTAAAAATGTAATAGCCAAATATTTGTCGAAAAAACGTCCGATGTTGACTTAATAAATTCAGAGTCAACCCTTTATTTACCATCGGCGGGTCGTTTAGGCCCCTATTATAATATTTAATGCTAAACAAACATGGGATTTTTGCTTCTAAATGACTTCATCCACTTTAGATTCGGGTAATGATTTGACTGCATTAACTTTGATTTTGGGGTTTGCGTTTACGTTTACTCAAGGTTTCGGGCCGACAATAGGGTTTTTGGAGACGTAAAAGGTGCTGAGTGTGTCACACAGTATTTAAATATTTTTATCAAAAAACAATAAAATAATATTGATAATTAAGTTAAATTAAATCTTTAATGATGCACTTTAAATAATAATAAATAAATAGATACTTGCTAAAATATAGACTACATATACCGAGTGGAAAACTGACAATTTCAAGGGCGAATGGGTCGGATATGTTTGTCGCATATTAGATCACCTGTAAGCTAAATTGATGGGATCCCAATAGAAACTTTACTCCTATTGAAAGGATTGGACTGAAATGGCGATGTGTAAATAGCAGCAGCGGGGCGTCCTCAGCTACATAAATAGAAATGTGTACAATTTTTTTTACATCAGAAGTTATGACTGAAAGAACAACTAAGCTTCAAATGCGCTGTATGTTTAACTAGCTGTGCCCCGCGGATTCATTGCGATTAGTTTCGATCCTGTGGGAATATCGGGATAAAAATATCCTGTGAGTTTAACCTGGTTATAAACTATCTGTGTGCCAAATTTCATCTAAATTCGTTCAATCGTTTTTTGTGTGAAAGAGTAACCTATCTATCTATACTTACATAATACATCCTCAAATACTTTCGCATTCATAATATTAGTTAGATAATAGGACGTAGTTCTAAACCATCTCAAAACGCGAACCACATTCAAATCCAAAGTTAGAGACTTGAAACACGCCGAAGGGTTAAACGGCCATTTAGTCAACTATATTTAGTTCGCGCTTCGTTTTATAACGATCTACTATTTAGCCACATCGGGACCTTTGATTCAGCTGATCACCTTTTTTTTTTGTTAACCTTGATGATATTTTTTTCTTGAATTTAATGTACTTTGTTTACGAAATTATAGCCTTTTTTCTAACTTTCTCCTTAAGATTACGTAGTTTAAAAGACGTTAAGTTACCCTTTTTATTACGAGGATATTGTGATCGTTGAATAAATGTTTAAATAAAGGGTAAAATTGCTATAAAAATGGAGAGGTTAATGAGAAAATTACTTATTATATGTTATAAGGGCTAGACCAAAGGATAAGCATTTATTTCCTTTTTATTTAGTTATTTGAAATGATAAATGATTTATTTCAAGAAAGTAGGCTTGTGTAAAAACTTCTACACTCCTATCGTTTTTTTTACTGGATAAGTTCGGCATATATCTAATTATTATCTACCTAGTGAAACATCAATTCCATCAATTACCATACTCTTTACTTAATTATTATTTACTGTAAAGATTTAATAATAAAATCAAGAATCCTATATAAATTACTATTACGCGTAATTCTAATTCACATCTAGTTTTAATATAGAAAAAGAAACAACAGACACGCTTCTTTTAACGGTTAAAACAAAAAAAAATCTAAGTTGCCATAATCAAGTCACGAAAACCAACAAAAATATGCAATTATAATAACCCTTCTTAAAAAAAAAAGTAGAGAAGAAATATACTTTTCTATTTTTAAAAATATACTTTTTTATTTTTACCAAAAATTGTGTATTGACACGAGCGAGTAATTTTCAATTCGATCGGAATCATTCAAGGGTTGAAATAATTGTACGTTGCGGTTGCATCATTACGTTTGATTGGTTACGGATCAAATAATAGAATGAATTAGAAATAGACTTTTAGGAGGATTCAGTTGATTTCTATCAGGTTTTTTTGTTAGATAAAACTTCTGTATTGTTTCTTATTTTTAACTTAAAAGATCATCAGAGATAGAAATGAGCTAAGTTGGAAGGAAGAATATGTGCAATCTTTATCCAAGATTTTTTTTCCTCACAATAACTTACTACAGGACTAAGATTTCACTGTCCCTCTAGCTGTAGTAGTCGTAGCTAGTTGAAATGATCACAGGTGTTGTATTTCTATTTCCGCTATATCAAGAAATATCTACTAAAACAGAACGTTTTTATAGATAAAGCTAAGGAAGGCTCGTGCGCGAGTCCAACTCGCACTTGACCGGTTTAATTTGTATATTTGTTTAATTTATAATGTACACAACCATAGTTACCTAATTACCTAATCATGACTTGTCAAGATTGTCAAATTGGACAGTTATACTTGTAGCGGTATCTTTGTAGCCACACACACACACACACACACAGCTTTGGCGCCACATGCGAACAACACGTCATACTGACGTCACCCGAATTCTACATCTCGCAATCAGAGTTTACCGTGCAACTAGGATATATAACTCCAGACATAACACCCGAGGTCGGAGGATCCTCCCTTTTCTATGGAGGATGAGTGAACTTTACTCTCTGTTCCTCATGCCTCCACATACTGTTAATTGATTCTGACTAAACAGACAGCTGTGCTGCTGGGGAGTTGGTGCCCTGTGTTGCTCGAAGGATATGCCACTTCTTCTTACCAGCGAAAGTACCAGGAACTGGTAGTTAAGAGTGGATGTTATGTCTTTTGTTTGGGGACTGTCTTATGTAGGTAATTTTGAAAGTGCTGATTCTCTACCTAAGCCTAAGCTCATGTTTGTAAATTTTTAACCAATTATGTAAGTGCCTACACATCAAAAATAATTGCCTTGAATCAACCTTTTTATAGTCCCACTGCTGGGCACAGGTCTCCTCTCATATAGAGAAGTAGGTATTGAACGTAATCACCACGCTTGCTCAATGCGGGTTGGCGATTTCAGACTTAAAGTCCAGGTCACCACAGGTTACCAGGTTCAGACTTTGTACATGCGCCTATATGGCAAGGTAACAGAACCTAATCTAAGACCTATAAGCCCTACAGTCCCTACGACCCTAAGTCCTATAAGCCCTACAGCCCTGACCTACCATATAGTTCGTAATAAATAAATATATAAATAAGTGCGGGATGTCTGCACCAAGAGACCTAAGGTAACAGATGGATAGTAGGTAGGATTTCCAGGTAAGGGTGAAGGGTAAACTCACTGCCAGTCCAGCAGACTCACAGGACTGATCAGAGATGGCTAAGGGTGTCTTGGCCACAGTGAGGGGTAATGAGACCAGAATAAATTCTAATCTGATTTATTTACACAATATTACAGCTTATATACTACTTTTTCCCAACACACACAAATGTACAAACGTCATGGTATTCTATACGTGAAATCTGCAATTTCAACAATAATTGAAGTAGGCCGCGCGTCCGCTGCCGAAATGCTGAATCACTGTTCAAAGGTAGCATTGAACAGACTTAAAGACCTGGAATCGAACCCGCACACTCATACTTGAGAGGCTGGTGTTTTAACCACTAAGCCACCACGACTCATTACATTGAGTGTCCTATGAACCAGGAAGTATGAAGTTTTGTCTCATTCAAGTGGCGTATAATTGACTGTACTTACATTCTCTCCCCTACCTACACTACGAGTTCTCGAAACCTTCACAATTTTACAAGGTCCGTCATCTCGATTATTATTCGCGTGTTATACAAACGGTAATGAATAGACAAAACTGACGGATGTAAATATCGCCATTTTGAAAATGAACTGAGGGTAATTTTCGAAACCTCAAGCAACATATGGCCGCGGCAGACGCCATTCGAAGCCAACTGTCATGCCTTCCCTCCTTTTCGCACTTAGAAGATGTGGTATGAGAAAGAAAGGGACATAAATAGGATTCATTAGTCGGTAGTACTATCATTTGAATGTCGTATCGCAAAAAAGTGTATTGTTTGATGCGTAGGACACGTGCGCGGGCGCCGGAAGTAGGGTAGGCTTTGGCGCGAATTTGAGCATAATTCGAAAATTCGAGTGACTGTATAAACAGGATATTGGAACGATAATCGGTTTCCGAAACAACATATGGATTATGGGTAAAACTTAACCATTTTGGGGTTAACACAAGATGGCTGCCATGATAATTTTAGAGAAGAGCCTACTGAAAAAACCTTGGAATAAATAGCTTCCTTTTAACATTACTTAAGTCAGTGATTTAAGATTTCAAGGTTTCATTACTTGTGAAGGGCGTTCTTATATATTATTATATTATTCCATAACGCTAACGGCCCTACTGTTACTGTATTATACAACGTGTAACATAAAGGGTATATACATACCAAGGGCATGACATCTTTACATGATATTCATCGATATTGGAAGGGTTTTTTAATCCTATCTCTTTATGTTAGGAAGTTACGAGAAAAAACTCCGCCTGTGATAGGCTACTACCATACTATGCGCACGGAACTTTTGAAGACATTTATCGTGATTTTGTTTAGTAACGTAACGTGTAACGAGTAGTTATTAACGTATGTAGTGTGGTGCCACGTTTGTTATGATTTGAATTTCAGAAAAACACGAAACCGAAAAGAGGGTATACATTTTTTGAGTATTTTATTTTGATTTGAAACCCTTCCGATATCGTTTGATATCATGTAAATATGCCATGCTCTTGGTATGTATATACCTTTTATGTTACACGTTGTATAAGGACCCCACAGGCTATGGTTTTCAATTAGACTTTTGACAGTTCAACCACATTTTTGCATTGCTAACGCTGTTGAGTTGACAAAATCCACACTAAAATTAAAACATTTACTTAATATGATATACAATATAAGCATTTCTAGAATCCAAGTCTTATACAGAACATAATTCCACAAGGACATAGCTGATTTTCCAGAACATTTCAACCCTCGCGTTTAAATATCTAATCTAAAATACATTTCACCCCGTATCTCCTTCTATTGTGCTACCAAGAAAATAGAAAAAAAACCCGATAGATTTCCAAAAGCCACCCTAACGAGGGCACGCGACATATGGACTCGTGCGCATCCCTTTGTGACGCCGCGATCCACGGCTTATGGGTGGGTCTATTTATTTTTACTTGTTTTTAAATGTAAACGGGGCTTGTGCGATGGTAAGAAGATTTTTGGGGATGAATTAAGCACGTGCTTTGTAAGTTTTGTGAATCGTGAAGAAGGTTGTATAATTATGATCTTTCTTTTTTCTGCCTATAGAAACAATGGCTCTAAGCATTTAAAATTGACATGAGTAATGTGGATTATAATCGTGAGTACATGAGGATTTAGAGAAAAATGAGTAAACATGGCACACAATAAACTTGACATTTTTAATGAAGGACTAAGCAATTTTGCACACAATGGTTGGTTTATTTTTCTAACAGTTTTTGCATCAGACACTAATAAAGATTTAACCCTAGACTGTTACTGATGTACAGTGCTATCTATTAGTTAAATCATCATCATCTCAGCGTTAATCCCAGTCGCATCCGTAGCTTTTCAGCTTTGGAGTCTGGGGTCCGCTTTACCAGTCTAACTGCTGATTTTGGCTAAAATTCGACATTTTCCGTGAAGCGACTGCCGTCTGACCTCCACAACCCGAAAGCGATATCTAAGCATTGCTGTTAGACAAATTATTAGACTTTTGAGGGCTCTAACAACCCGTAACGACTGCCACTAGATGTTCGTATGGCAACCGGGACCAACGGCTTAACGTGCTTTCCGAGGCACGACTAGACCAGTGCAAATATTCATATTCATGCATACAAATATTTGCACTGTGCGGGGATCGAATCCGCGCCTCCTTGCGCAACGGCCGCGTTCACTACCGCTACGCCACGGAGGCTGTCAATTTATTTGACCTAAGCATTTGAATGTAATATTTCTTTTAAGTAAGTCCTTCAATTCATATATCAATTTCAATATAACTAACAAAAAGTGCCATAAAGTGCCATAAAGTAGCAACAAAAGTGCCGCACGTGTGTATCATTGGAAATGGCGCGTGGGGCAGAGCCCGGGCGCTCCGCCCCCCAACAGAATGTTTTATGACTTCACTTGTGTGGCCGCAAACAATATTTAATTCAACCAACGTGATGGTCGGTCAAGAATTCCTTGTTGCAACAAATATATCCAGATATGATTTTTTTTTTTTTTGTGAAATGCAATGCTTTTCTGAGTTTGGCCTTTGTTCAGCCTGCAATCCGATTGTGAAACCAGAACACCGTAAAACTTAGATAAAAAGAGTGTGGAGTGAAATCTTATTCCAACGAATGCCAGATTTGACTCTATTGACAGCTAAGCTCACTTGCCCTGAGGATACGGTGGAGCAAACAGTGGAGGTCTGCCCGGCTTAGGTAGAGCATCGCCGTGTCCTCGTGGCGGCGTTCGGCGGTGATTTGCGTCCGACCCTGGTCCAGGCCATGGTCCGGAACCAGAGTGCATGGCAGGCCGTCACCTCCTTCTGAAAAACAGTGATGCTGGCAAAGGAGGAGGTGGAGCGCATGAAGGCGCTTGATTCCCAGCGCCCTCATGCCTCTAGCCGCAACTGGTGACGCCCTGATCGGGAGACAATATCGATTTCCCATTCCAAGCAAAAACGAAAATAAAAAAAGCTAAGCTCACTTTACTTGACTTTTCCGGTGAGATTTTTAGAGTCGATCGGCTACAGAGGGACAATGAACACTAGGTAGAAAAAGTAATGAAATATTTCTGGGCACGATCCATTGATTGTTATTGTAAGTAACTAGGTATAAATAGACATAAACATAGCGATTATATATAAACGATAATTGTTTCCTAATGTTTTTTTTTTTTTTATAATTACAAACTACTGCTTGACCGCAATCCCGACTGATGCGAACGTTGACGGCAAAGCGCGCTAGTTTATTAAGAGCCTATTCACTATAGCCTTGAAGATACTTAAATTGTAGTCAGACGGAAACGCCGCAGCTGGGAAATTTTTCCAGTCCTCCTTAGTCTGTTGTTTGTTGTGTCCAAGCAAGCACTGTCAAATTTCAATCTTATTCCTTGAATTTAAACCTTTACGGCTTTGATCGTGGACAAATAAAATAAAATTTTATTTGTTTTAAATGTCTCAATCATGAATGTTCATCAATTTTATTTTAATGACCTGGAGGTTGTCTAAAAATAAATGAAATGTTATTAAATACCTACGGAAGTGAAATTTGTTTTGCGAAAAAAGCACAAAAACACTCAGTGCTCAAACTTGCAGTTTTGTATATATCTTAACGACTCATCTGTACGGTAGTAGGCAGTATTTCACAGCCACCATTTAGATGTAGCGATAGTAACTAATTTTATTGTTTAGGAAAGTAATAAATTTCTCCATTTTTTTTTCTTTACTAAACTGTGCGACGTTAATTTGTTTTAATAACCCATAAAAATTTGGCGAAAAAAGCTCTTTGGTTCTGCTTTTTTCTAAAGTCGCTAAAAAGGTTTATTACTTTTTAGCTTCGGGGAATTTAGAGCAGAATTCAGATAACTAATCACTTTTGTTTTTTGAAATGTAGTGATTTTGATTGTTTTTAAACAATTTATTGAGACTCCGCTAATATTATAAATGTTGGTAGGCATTGGGTAGTTTGTATGTTCGGATGTTTGTTATTTTAATACGCAGAAACAGCTGAACAGATCGGGATGAAACTTTCTAGTTCCTGGCAAATATCACGATAAAGTTTTCCGTGGATATGTATGTTATATTAATCCGAAATAAAAATTTTGAATTGACGATTATTCAATTCAAAAATTTTATTTTAGTGCTTGACTGCAATCCCGCCTGATGGTAAGCAGCACTGCAATCGTTGATGGTAAAGCGCCACAGTAAATCAAGCCCATTCACTTAAGAAACTTAGTGAATAGGCAAGAAGACGGCAGTTGAGCGAGGTGATGCAATGTTAAACCCAACAACACGACCAACGATGCTGTGCCAAAGAGGGATTGATCTGGATAACCTCCACGAACAAACTCCCGACACAACTGCATTTGGTGCATCGTACCCGGCACACATCACAACACAACTGCTTAGACCCGTCCTCCGTACGGCTTCACCTGGCATCATGTCGGAACACGAGTACTGTATTTACTTAATTTGAAAAACTCTTGTCCTGGTATCAGTGTATTAAATACTCTCATAACTTCCAAATATAGAGATAGGATTAAAACCATTCCAATATCCTTTGATATTATTCAAAGAATCTGATCCCTTGGTTCGTATATTCCATTCCATTACACGTTGTTTAAATAAAATATACCTTCAAAAACGTCAGGCGTCACGCGTTCAGACAAAAAAGGCGTAGCTTTTTACACCTTTTAAGTTGCAAGTCGGTCAAGGCAACACACTAAAATCAGTGACAAACTGACTGATGTCAATAAAGATGTCTGCTATCACTTTACAAAGCTTTTGAAGCCATTCAAGCCATTTCATAGATAAGTAGGCAGTTTTGTCAACCCTAATTTGACAAAAAGAAATAATGAAAATGCAACCTTATGTGTTTGAGGTAAAGTTCAATATTCAAATGCTGTGCACGCGTCAACGTGAATATCATTGAATTGTCATGGCACTTAATTAGTATGGACACAATAAATTTGGTTTTATTGGTACTTTTGGGACAGATAAAGTGAGAATGGTCAGTCTTTTTAGTAAAGCGACACTTTTTTATGTGGCTCATTGTTTAGTCGTGATGGACTTTCGATTTTGTTTCGGAAGTTTGGTTCGTTTAATCAAGTTGTTAAAATTTTATGGTTATAAGGAATAGTTAAGTCAAATGTTCACTAAATAATCTTACTAATATTATAAATGCGAAAGTTGTAAGGAAGGATGTTTGTTACTCTTTGACGCAAAAACGGATTGGGATGAAATTTGGCATACACCATTATAACCAGGAATATTATAGGATATTTTTTTTTACTTATATTACCACGAGTTCTAAACCTATGCGGGTGAAACCGTGGGCCTAAGCTAGTTAAGTATAGCCTATGTTACAGATTAACTAACATATTTGAAAACAAGCGTTATTAGACTGTGTTCTCACTGCTGGGACAGAGGCCTCTCAGTGAGAGAGTGGGTTTTATTCTCCGCGTGCCTAGTGCGGGTTGGTGACGTTCACATGTCATCATCATCATCTCAGCGTATAATCACGGTTGCATCCGCGGCTTTCACGTTGGAGCCAGGGGTCCGCTTTCCTACATATACGCCTCCATTTTGTACGATCTCTGGCATACCTATCGTGGTGTTAGATTGTTGGCACGCATGTCATCTCTTACAACGTCAAGTCAGAACCTCTTTGGTCTCGCTTGCATCTTCAACTTGCGTGATGAACATATGACACCCAGTTTTTGCCATAGCGCGGACACGCGACATCGTGATCGCGTATTCGCGTTCTATTAGAACGATGCCTCAGGGTTCGAACCTACGCCGGAACCGTGTACTCGGAAATCACAACCATTTTAATAGGGCCAGCACTAAAGAGCAGTTAAAACGGTTTTTCGTAAAAATATGACTGTGGCACTAAAAAAATGCTCTCGAAGATTTCGCATACGTATTTATAGGCCGTTTATTGCAGCATTTCAAAATTACAGCTATGGCTAACCAATGATAAAAATCGTAGCCGCTTTTTAAAAGTGATTGATTGACAGCTAAACATCAAAACACCGCTAAACATTCTGGCTGTGTAGGTGGTAAAATGCTCGCCAAAATACAATGCAAAAAGGAAAAAAAAAATACAATGGATTAGGAACATCGATTTATCGCTCTATTGAGCTTTTGCACTAAATATATTTATAATTATACCCTCAAAATACATCTTGTAATTATGCGGTGGATACTTTGCTAAACATCAAAATAAATGTATTTTTTTTTTTCTTAATTTCTGATGCGTAGGCGGGTAGGTCCCACCCCTAGATCTATGGATTTATTTCAATTTCTACCTAATGGTAGCATTTTGTTTAATTATAGATATTAAATCTTTTGTAATTAAGTTCAGCAAAATTTTGACGTCTGCGCATTCCGGAGGAGTATTGAGAAATGCTGCATTTGTTATTGATTGAGCTTTAAATGGCGCGCATTGGTGGTTTTTTATGGAAATCTAACAATATTCTTGGATTCTATAAATAATATGATTTCTTACGTTGAACGGTCAAATCAAAAAGTAACTGAAATGTAATCCATTTCATGTAGACTTCTAATCTTCTTTTAATGGTTCTGTACCCTTTTATTAAGACTCCACCCTCCGTCTGTTTGCATGTCTGTCACCAGGCTGTACCTTATGAACCATGATAATTAGAAGGTTCACATTATCACAGATGGTGTATTTCTGTTACCCCAACAAATATCTAAGTACTAAAAACGGAATGTTGTTTTTTTTTTTTTTAGTAAAAGTATAGGAACCCTTCGGAACTACTTACGACTCGTACTTGACCGGTTTTTATTCAAGCCCATTACTGTCCCGTTGAAAAAAATATTAAAAAAGTCCGTCTAATAATGCCTCTTCTCATGCTTCAAAAGCACTGAAAACCAAGTGAAAACTTGTAAGTAATGGAAAAAAAAAACATTTTTTTTTTCAAAATCAGTTCAAAACTCATTTATTCAAATTAGACTGATATTCACCACTTTTTGATACGTCAATATTACGACAGTACCCCACAACGCTCGCTCTTTAATGTAACAAATGACGGAATCTTGATTTTACACCATGTTTTACACCATTGTGTAATGTAGACTATATTATTATTATTAAAATATTATTTCTGTAATTTTGCACACACGTGGCTTATATCGTATACTTGGATCGAAACGTAGGTATGCGAGTGATTCTACGGGGCACAGCTAGTTAATAAATATATTCGGTATTCCCACAAAGACATTCCTAAAATCACCACAGATTAAAAAATCCGTCAACCCTTGGCCAACTCAAGGGGTCCAACTTGACCCATCGATTAAGTTTTTGCCTCGCGCTTCCAAATAAAATCATAAATTGTAACTTGGCGGGCAGTGGCAAAAAATGACACTATATCATATTATTCTGCTGCAGGCGTGGTGCGGTCAATTTATGACTAAATTTCAAGGGGCCGTTTTGACTCTGATGCGGCTACATTGTAATCTTAATGTTGTACTTGAAAATGGAGCAATGGGCAATTTTTATGGAGTTGATAAATCTTATAGCACGAGAAAAACCAAAAGGAAAGTACCATAAAGCCATAAGAAAGCTAATTATGTACTCATTAATTAGACGTAGACTCTAAATGTTAGCCCAAAGCCTTTAATTCAAGTTTTCATGGGCAAAATAAAAATAAAATTAAAAGCATACTTTATAAATCCCACAAATCGCTATTTTTTTTCTCCCCTATCATATACAGGAAGTTATAATGAATAAACCGAATGACACAAATCGCATGTAATCGCTCGCAAAATTGCATTAAATTAAATTCTATTAGTGAATTAGAGATGTTCGCAAAAAAATAACCGAAACTTGTCATCAAATCGCGATCAACCAGTTGATGTGCTCAACAGGGTGCTTCTCGAAAATCATCGAGGGTTTAAAAATATTTTGAAGTCCTCGGAAATGTATTGTATTTGAATTTTGACAGTGTCAATCACTTAATACTTTAAAGTAATTTTATTTTTCTTAATTCTTAGAAGTTTAGGAATATAGGGGTTAATAAACGACAGAAAACCTCAAACCATTGGGTTATTAATTAAACATACACAAAAAAAAAACACGCAAATAAATTAAATTTTATTAATAAATATGCTTTGCAATTCATAAGAAACTTTAGTAGTAAATATCTTCAGTTAAGAAAAATCTCGATTCGACTTTAGTAAGTATTAGAACTCCAAAACCACAACACCCCATTACTCCCCAAGCTTCTAATTGAATTAGAGTTTCGCAAGCATTAGTCCGAAACCGTAAAGTCGAAAATTATAGCCTTATGGCTACTAAGTATAGCCGCGGTGGTTAAGTATAGCCAATGAGGCTAATTTGACAAAAACTTAGATGTCGCCGCTTACTTTTTTAGCCTTGTTAGTACTGATCAACGTGACGGCGATAAAAAGACACTAGCAATTTTATGGGATGAAAAAGTTCCGTCACGCTTTTGAGGGTTAAATGCCACAGGTACAGAAGTTCTTCGTGAAGCTTCTACTACAACTTCCCGGACCTGGTCTGGGACCCTAGTTTGCAATTTTTTATAAATTTGTCATTTCAATACGGTTCCATTGCCATTCGTTTTTTTTTATTTTATAAATTATAAACTAGCGCTTGACCGCAATCCCGCCTGATGGTAAGCAGTAACGCAATCGTTGATGGTAAAGCGCCCTAGTTCATTAAGAGCCTATTCACCAAAAAAAAAGAGAAACACCGCCGCAGGCAAATTGTTCCAGTCCCTCGATGTACGCGGTATAAAGGAGGAGGCGAAACGATTCGTCCGGATCGTAGTGTTATTAACAACGTAAGGGTGGAAAGTCGCCGTACGACGGGTCGACCGATAGTGGAACGGAGATGGGGAATAAAATCATGCAATTCCCTCGCACACTCCCCAAAATGCATCATAGAGAACACTGAAAGGCTGGCTACTCTACGCCTGTGCTTTGGAGAGCATCTCGAGTTAAATCAGGGTCACCAATCAGCCTCTCCACTGAATCGAAAGTGACCAGGTGACACTTTTGCAGCACCAGCCAATATGTGGCTGCAGTACTCCACACACGAACTGACCAGTGCTTTGTACATCATTAGCTGCATTAGCAGCTACACCGGTGTGAAGTACTGCCGGACCTTTGCGATAACGCCAAGTTTCCTAGCAGTCACCTTGGCCTTGGACTCAATGAACCACCCAAAGTTTAGGTTCAAGGAAATTTCAACTTCCAAAAGAAAAGCTGAAGGCGGTCGGTACACTCTAAGGATACATTTCGAAAAGTAGGAGCCAAGGTGAACGGGCTCCTTTTTTATTGTCTCATTCGATTGATAATGTGCTAAAAGTGCGTATTCTGCTAAATTCATTCGTCAGTTGTGGCGTAATGGAATGGTGATATATGCCATGAATTCAATGACATTACTGTATTGCCATTTTTAAAAACTGTTCTAGTTGAACATTTATTAATATGGCGTGGAGTGTGAGTGATTGACCACTGAAACGTCATAATGACGTCATTTTGTTAGTAGATTACGAAACTTTGCAAAATCGATCATTACGAGATCACTGATTGACCATTCTGGCACTATTATAATAGCAGACTAAATCCCCGGAACAGCCGCAAACATTATATAATCTAGTGTGTTATGCAATCACCCTGCTGATCAGAACTTTCAAAGATTACTTGTTAAGTACGGGCAACAGCAAGTCAAGCTTCCCCAATCTGCCCAATATTCCCAATCAACCTTGAGCCTTAATGCTTTAGTAATAAAGTAGAAAATCTAATAAAGAAATGTGACAGATTGTAGTAGCTTGATGAGCTGTCGTATAATCAAACACATCCCTTTGCGTTCTTACAGTACGTACTCAACATCATTTGAGCGCCAAAATAGTACTCCTTGAAGTCCCAGTTTAGTTCGGTCATCTAGAGTAGTTTGATGAATCAAATACTTCTTTCTCAATCCACTGTAAAATATGTACGAAAATAATAATAAAAATATAAATAACACTGCAGTTGCCATTTTTTGCCTGTATGTCGATGTCCGGTTCAGTGGCGCATGCAAACTGCTCAGGGCTGGACGTCCGCTGTTGAGATGTCTCGAGCCGACGTGTAGCTTCCGATGGACTGGTCTTGATAGTTGTAATGTGTAAATTTTAGGTCAGTATTGTATGAAGATCATTGTTATTTTAACAAGGCTAAAAAAGCATTTTAGAGAAAGAAAAGGTTTGAACTGAATGATGTTGAATTGGAATTAGAATTCTGGGGAAAAAGACTAATATACAACGTGTAGGTGTAACATAAAGGGTATATACATAACAAAGGCATGGCATCTTTACATGATATCAAACGATATTGGAAGGGTTTTTTAATCCTATCTCTTTATGTTAGGAAGTTATGAGAAAAAACACCGCCTGTGATAGGCTACTATCATACTAGTCGCACAGAGATATTGAAGACATTTATCGGATTTTGGCGAGTAACATGACGGGTAACGAGTAATTATTAACGCATCTAGTGTGCTGCCACGTTTGTTATGATTTGATTTTAAGAAACACACGAAACCGAAGATTTGGTACCAATTTTTTGAGTATTTTATTTTGAGTTGAAACCCTTCCGATATCGTTTGATATCATGTAAAGATGCCATGCCCTTGGTATGTATATACCCTTTATGTTACACGTTGTATAAATGGATCTTTGTTTTCTCTAAAATTATATTTTTACTTAAAATTCCGAACTCCTAATCTGTATTTGCAATATATTGGCCAAAAAGTGCAAAAAAGGTGTATTTTATAGAAAAGTTACTTTGACTTATATACCATAAAGTTTAATTTACTCTACAACTTCTAACACGACGACACGTACGATGCCCCAAATGTTGTTGTGTCTGGAGTTTGGTCGTGGAGGGTCTCCACATCAATCTACCTCTGGTGCAATATCGTTGATCGTGTTGTTGGGCTTAACGGCATCACCTCCCTCAAATACCGTCTTGCTTCCTATTCACTCAGTTTTTTTGAGTGAATACGCTCTTAATAAACTAGCGCGCTTTACCATCAACAATTGCATCACTGCTTACCATCAGGCGGGATTGCAGTCAAACACTAGTTTATAATTGTAGAATACTGGTGGTTTGAAGAGTACTAGTCATGCTGAATTCAACTTAATTCCATAAAAATAAAGTTGATATTGTTTTGTTTAAGTTGAGTCAGAATAAGGATGCGTAGGTACTTAGGTACTCGCGCCCTTTAGACCTTTAATTAATTATTGTTAATTTTATTAAGGCATAAGTACCTATGTGTACTTCTTGTTATATCAATAGTTATTGCTTATCCATTATCGACGCGATAGCGACTGCCTCCGTGGCGTAGCGGTAGCGGATGCGGTCGCTGCGCAGGGTGGCGCGGGTTCGATCCCCGCACAGTGCAAGTATTTGTATGCATAAATATGAATATTTGCACTGGTCTGGTCGTGCCTCGGAAAGCACGTTAAGCCGTTGGTCCCGGTTGCCATACGAACATCTATTGGCAGTCGTTACGGGTTGTTGGAGCCCTCAAAAGTCCAACAATTGGTCTAACTGCAATGCTTCGATGTCGCCTTCGGGTTGTGGAGGTCAGACGGCAGTCGCTTCACGGAAAATGTCGAAGTTTAGCCATATCAGCAGTTGGACTGGTAAAGCTGACCCCAGACTCCAAAGCTTGAAAAGGCTTCGGATGCGACTGGGATTAACGCAGGGATCATGATGATTGCTTATCCATTATATTATAAACTAAACCCAATAGCATGGTTTCGTACTCAGTACAATACCGGTATTATTTAGTCTAAATTAGTACATTCTTAGTCGTTGGAAGACGGCTTGAGAATCTGTAACATAATTGCGTAACACACTATTTTCTCAATTTCAATATTTTTGCATTATATTGCTAATTCATTTCGCCATATGTTCGAAAAATGTGTCTGCCTAATAACGCAAATAACGCAATGAATGTTGTTGAACTGTCAAGAAGATACCCAATGCTATTAATAGTGTTTTTGAAATCATCCTGCTGTTATGTTTTCTGTCAATGAAAACAAATATTAAAAACTCACATATCAAGACTATTACAGCATTAAATATTATGTGACATTATTATAAACTACCCGGAAGCGCGATATCTTACAAATTCTGCTAACTTCCGGTCGTGAAACCTTGTTTAGGAAATTATGGGAAGTCTCCATTTGATACGCCCTTTTGTAACGTATACCCTTGTTAACGCTACGTTCACATTGTATTTAAAAAAAAAGTATTGTAGCACCGTCATCATCATCAGTCTTGTGTGAAGGCTACAAAATAATTAAAATTAAAAAAAAAAAACAAATATTTATTTGTCATTACAATATTTTTTTCATGCCACTCACAATAAGAGTTCACAATCCTAACCAGAGAGTTATGATCGTGTACTCTGGCTCTGAATGACTCCTAGTTCAAGCCTAATTAGAGAACTAGGCTTGGACTAGGGGTCATTAAGATTATAAGTTGAAAGAAAGAAAGACATTTATTTAGCACAGACTAAAATACAGACAATACACGATATAAAGACTAAAATAAATAAAAATAGGGATCAAATAAAATGTGTAAAGACTATTGATAAAATAGATAGATACGATATATTCTAACAAACGGACCAAAAAAAATGTGCCGAACACAGCAGCAGCACACATGCATATTTTTATTCGGCATAGATTGGTACAGTGTGAGGGAGATGGGGCGCAATCTAAAGCATAGAGAAGAAAAAGATGGCTAGTGTTTGTCGTTTGTTTTTACGAGTGTATGGAGAGTGACTAAAGCGAGATACAGGACTTACTTCCTTTTGTACGCTTAATTTTTAGTGCGCTAGTGACATATCTACCTTAGTTTAATATTTTATCAATGGTAAAGACCAAATAAGATATCATTAATGTCACTACGGTAAAGACCGATTCAAAAAATTAGCAGGAAAGTGTGCCTCCTGGCTGCACCAAAATGGCTCAGTTCAGCGAAAATACTAGACAAGTGAAACTTAGAAAACGAGTAACTATGGCTAATATGGAACTTTAAGACAGAAATTTAGTCATAATCTCGTACGGGCAACAATCAATGTCGAAAACTTGTCAAATATGTGGGAAACTAAGACTATGTAGTTTAGTTTAGGTATTTTTGATAGATGAAGACCGAGATCAGATTGTGGGACTGACAGTTTATGTATTTTTGATGACATTTATTGCCGCTTAGATGAGATTGCAGCTAGATTTTGTACGTTTTTAGTTACCAATACAGGCATTCAATTTTTAAACGTGGTAAGTTCAGTTAGGACACACTATTTGGTAAACCGAGTACCGCCTCGTCACTTATAACCTCTATTTTACCTACCTACATTCGAAAAACATAAAGTATAAGCCCCGCACGATGATATTGCGATGGAACCTTGTCACAATAACAGCGTTGTGACGTCATCTGTCACACAAAAGGACAGCTAGCAAAAGAATGTTAAATGCAAAATTAATATTAGGGTTAAGGGTTTATTTGTATTATATAATTTTATTACACTGTTTATAAAGAGTGTATGTATAAATTAATATTAGGGTTAAGGGTTACCTACTCACCCATATTCTGACAAACAAACTTTCATTATTAAAAATTTCAAGGAAATCATTTTTGTAGACGTAAGAAAAATATACTTATTCGTATATCTTTCTTACATGTATACTATTTTTTTCTAACTACATTTCTGTTAATTTGCGAGCGGGAATTGAACCAGAGTCCACTGTGTAGTAGTCATGTTTTAATTACTACCTACATCTATCAGCTTATAAATAAAACCAGGATAATATGTAAAAAAATGTATATAGTCTTCCGAATCAGAACTGCTTTCTGTGTCTGTCGTTTCCGATTCACTGTCGTCGCCGTATTTATGACAAATAACTCGTCAGTTATTCGATCTTTATTCCAATGTTCCTCTTCAAGCCGTTTAACATGATTGACTTCCTTTCGTCAGTCATCTAGAGTTATTGACTCCGACGCCTCCAACGTCAGAGCTTCAATGCGACTTTCCAACTGCTACACATTCTTTTCTGACACCCTCGTCTTTACCAGGTTCCAGATGTACTCAATGGGGTTGAGGCCGCAGTTGTAAGGTGGTAATCTAACGACTTCATGGCCATTGCCAGCTAATAAATTGTCAATTTTATAATTTTTCGGCGGTCTGTGCCGTTTAATTAATAAATACAGTTCAGGTTTTGTACTGTCGTTGGGAAAGTCGATGTTGTGATCTTGTAGCCACTCAACAATCAACTGTTTTTTATTGTTCATACTTGGTGTCCTATTCTCATCCCTACTGTGATAAGGGGCATTGTCCATCACAATTTTGGAGTTGCGTGGTATGTTGGGTACTAATTTTTCTGTAAGCCACTTGGTGAAATTCTCAGCATTCATTTGATCACAGTAATCCCCCGTTTTGGTATCTGCTTTAAACATTAAAAGGGCATAGTCAACAAAACCGCTTTAACTTCTTTATCCATCGGCGACCGGGGCTGTCGTTCCATCTCACTCCATCGGTTGCTGTTTGCCAACATTTTTCTACCGTGTAGTGTGCGTGTATCCACGTTTCGTCGAGATAAATAACGGGTCTTTTGTCTTTTATTTTTCACCAAGCGAGTAATTTTCTTTCATACGTCGTTATTATTTAGCCCTCCACGCTTGAATTTGGGGTCTTTAAATTGGGGCCAGTCTTTTTTGGTAGCATCGTTTAAATTGGTAGCCTAAATCACATTTAATTATTTTTCTTAATGTAGTTTCACTACCAGTATAATTAAGGTCTACTTTTGAAGCCGCCAAGATTTTGCGCATTGTGGGTATTTCTCTCCTCACCGTATACATTGAATCTATAATATTTCTTAAAGCTGTTAAGAAAAACCCGTCGAAATATTTCTTCTTTTGTCTTTTTCCTTTAGTAGGAGTTCTCATTTTGCTGCCACTGGCTGTTGCTGACTCATGCTCTCGTATCAATTTCGTCACAGTATTTTTTGCAACGCCTGTGGCACATGCCACACACTCCGTGACTTTGATAGAATTTTGCAAAATATTTTTAATAACTATAAGCAGTTGCTTCGGTATTAAAATGTCCGAAGCACTTTTTAAAGCATGGTTTATACTTTCAAGAACTAACTTACAGTCCTCTTTCTCCTTAACAAAATAATTGTCCACTTTAATTATAATTTCACGAGCACGACTAATAATTAATTTCTTACTCATTTTAACGAGTAACAGCTAACAAAACTAAACAACAAAACTCAAGAACAACAATAAAACAGGATAACAAAAACAAAAAGCTAACAAAAATATTCGATGTGCGTAAGTGAGTAAGCGCGGACTGAACTTGCGAACGGTACCGACGGTGCGAGTTCGACTACGTCACCAAGATGGCCGCCAATCGCAATATCATCGTGCGGGGCTTATAGGTACCTAAAACCGAAATAATTCGCGAATCCACTAACAGACCAATTGCAGGCCACCTGTCCGCGCATGCGCGAGAAGCCTTCCAACTGCTGCCATTGCGGTCGACTCACAACTGTCACTTTTCCCGCCCTTTATATTATTTTTCATTAAAGATGTCTTCCAGATGCGTGTTTTTTGTTTGCTCAGCTGATCGGTTAATTAGGTGTTCAATTGATTGTGTAATTGGCGTAAGTTAGGAATCTTGTGTTTTTGCGGGAATTTTATAACAGATGTAGGTCAAAATCTTTGATTTTCAATCAACCAAGATGTACCTATGTAGTACATGAGTAGGTACAATGTGTTAATACAAAGAACACCTGAAACCGTAGACATTTAAATTTCGCTTATTTCTAGATTTTAAGGTGCGTATTATCGCAAAGTGAGGTGGATAATTCGTTGTGGGAAATGGGATTTAATGCCAAAGCTATTGCCATGAAAAGTAATAGCCATGTAGAACTTTTGCCATGATCATAACCACGATCCTGATGTTAAGAAGTGATGCAATCATTGATGGTAAGGCGCACTAGTTTATTAAGTACCTATTCACTCTAGCCTTGAAAACACTTACATTGTAATCAGACGGCATTTTATTGTCCGGACGAAGCGTTTCGCCTCCTCCTTTATACCGCGTACATCGAGGGACTGGAACAATTTGCCCGGTGTTTCCGTCGGACTACAATTTGAGTGTCTTCAAGGCTAGAGTGAATAGGCTCTTAATAAACTAGTGCGCTTTACCATCAACGATTGCGTCACTGCTTACCATCAGGCAGGATTGCGGTCAAGCGCTAGTTTATAATATGTAAAAAAAAAATATTGTATTTTTAACTTTTTAGTTCAATTACTGATTAAAACATGTTTTTTTTAATCTATATTTTTTTTTAAAGAAGTGGTTTAAAAAATGTCACAGTTCGATCGCTGTGATGGTCCTACAACCACTTTCTCACGAAATTATTACCATATGGGGGAGGTTTGTGCAAAATCTCAGCAAATTAATTAGCAGTGTAATGAGTAAACGTAGGAATTTATCGTGAGAACTTTGCGACAGATGTAGGTCAGCTGATCGATACTGTAAAAATCTCACAGTAACTAGTTAAGTGAAGTGAAGAACGAGTCAAGTGTCAAACTCTTTTTTTTGTGTGTGTGTGCATGGGAAATCATCAAATGACCCTGAGCGGAGCGGAAGACTTTTACTGACCCACCCGTCCTCCATTTGCCTGTACGCCACAACACGTGTACGTCGTGGTGGCCTAGTGGTGAAAACACCAGCCTCTCAAGTATGAGTGCGCGGGTTCGATTCCAGGTCAGGCAAGTACCAATGTAACTTTTCTAAAGTTATATGTACTTTCTAATTATATCTTGGACACCAATGACTGAAGGTGAAGGAAAACATCTTGAGGAAACCTGGACTTTATAAGTCTGAAATCGCCAACCCGCATTGAGCAAGCGTGGTGATTACGCTCAATCCTTCTCTGTATGAGAGGAGACCTGTGCTCAGTAGTTGGACGATAATAGGTTAATGATGATGATGTATCGGAGGTCCCCGAAGTACAACCGTATGCTCCACCGTGTCCAAAGTGTCAATCCGTAAGCATTAGATGGAACGTTACCTCACTCTGCGCTCACTTAACCTGAGCTTTTACGATGAGGTAGTTGCAGAATAGCTCTGTTGGTCCGTCTCTTGATATATGTACACTCGACAGCACATCAAGCTTCTACAATCTGTCGAATTTCTTTATTAGATTTCTAACTTTATCTCTAAAGAATTAAAGCTCAAGGTTGAGTGGGAATATTGGGCAGTTTGGATTACGTAGCTTGACCTGCTGTCGTCCGTAGGTACCTAGTCTTTTTTTTATTTGTTCTGGTTTTATAGCATAGTTGTCATTGTGTATTTAATGTTACTTTTTTTTCTAGGTTGAATAATAATTAAATTCCTTAATATTTCAGGAACGCATGTGTTCTACCCGAAGAGTCTTAAAAAACCGGCTTAATGCGAGTCAGACTCGTGCTCTGGTTCTAAAGTAAAGACTGTTTTTAATAGTTAGTTACATAAAATATATCTTCTACTTCTTCTTCAGCCTATAGATATCCACTGCTGGACAAAGGCATTCCCCAAGGCTTTCCACGTTGACCGGTCTTGTGCTGCCCGCATCCATCGGCTTCCCGCGACCTTCACCATGTCATCGGCCTTTTCGGAAGCCTGCTTGTTCAGGAGGCTGAAAGTCGTCGAACCTGCGAGCGAGACGATTCGTGATGACTTATAGACATGGCTCAGGAGGGATATCGGTCTGTAGTTTTTCAGGAGGGTATTGTCACCTTTTTTGAAAAACAACACCACCACGCTTCTGTGCCACGCCTTAGGCGTTTCGCCTTTAAGTATGACGGAATTAAATAGCTTCTGAAGTGCTTTAATAACCGGTTGGCCACCCGCTTTCAGAAGCTCAGCCGCAATTCCATCATCTCCAGCCGCCTTATCGTTCTTGAGCTGTTTCAGGGCCATACTAATCTCGTACAGGCTGACGTCCGGGATATCGTCGGTGTAGTGTCGGGTTAGTCTGGCTCTAGGATCATTAGCCAGGCTTACAACAGGTGCGCGTGTTGATGTGTATAACTCTCCGTAGAATTTCTCAATCTCACCCAAAAGCTCGGACTTGGAAGTGACGATCCTACCATCCCCAGTCTTCAGCTTCGCAAGTAGGCTCTGTCCAACAGACAAATCTCGTGCGAACACTTTGGAGCCTTTGTTCCGCTCGATAGCCTCTTTAATACAATTTATATTAAATTGGCGTATATCGCGAGTGACTTTGAGATTTGTCTGTTAAGGCATCTGATATGCGAACCGTCATTAGGGGATTTCAAGACCACCTCCCGTCTTTCTTCCATTAGCCGACGGGTGAGACCGGAGATCTTCTTCTGTCCTTTTGAACGGAGGGTTTTGTAAAACTTGGACCCTACCGTTTGGAGAGTTTCCACAAACCTGTTGTTATAGTCGTCCACATCTACGCATTCACCGAGGCATTCGAAGCGATTTTGCAGTTCGATCTGAAAGCTTTCGGGGTTTTGGAGTTGGGTTGACGCTGGGCGGAGCGTAGACTTCATAAGTCGAGAGCGTTCGAGCCTAATATTGAGGTTCAAGATGCCTCTAACAATACGGTGATCACTCCCGGTTTTAACCGCATGGATCACGGAGACAACATTGAACACTTGCCTTCTCGTTGACATTATGAAGTCTATCTCGTTTTTGGTCTGACCATCGGGGCTAATCCAGGTCCACTTGTGGTGCAATGGTTTCTTGAAAAAAGAATTCATCGCAAAGTGTCCTTCCTTTTCCATGAAATCCATTAGCATCTAACCTCGGGGATTCCGATTTCCAACTCCAAATTGCCCCACTTTCGTCTCGTCCGCCTCTCGCATGCCCAGTTTTGCGTTAAAGTCCCCCATGACAACAGTGTAGTGGGTTTTGGAGGAATTTATGGCTCTACTGACGTCCTCATACATAGCCTCCACCTCATCGTCGGAGTGTTTAGACGTCGGAGCGTAGACCTGTATAACCTTTAACGAATATCTTTTGGTTATTCTGAGTACAAGGTACGCCACCCGAGTCGAAAGGCTCCCGACTTTAATAACGTTGTTCACGAGGGTCTTGTGGACGATAAACCCTACGCCACCCTGGGACAGCTGGTCGCCTTCCCGGAAATAGAGCAGGTTGCCAGACTTCAGGATTATCGAGTCCTCTCCCTCTCTTCGGACTTCAGATAACCCCACAATGTCCCAGCGCAACCGGCTCAGTTCTTCCTCCAGTTCGATAAACATATATGTTGCCAGGGCCAAAGGTCGTCGTTGGTGATGGTAGCCGGATCTCTGCCGGAGATTCTTAGCACCCCTTGCTCCGCCCTAACAGAGTCCGCTACCGTAGACTGGAATAGCGGAGCTGCCGGGGACTAGGGGCCTGGGCTGTGTCGTGTGCATCATTGGGGGGGTTTGCCATAATCGCCACGCTTGGCAGGCGGGTTGGGGATCGCAGTGATTTGATATTCCACAGGAGAAGCGCTGCTGCCCGCTTCCCTGGTGAGAGTTCCCTTAGATATGGGTTGGTGTTATTCTAAGCCCGGCACCACACGGGGGGGTAAAATATATCATCTGTGAAAATTTCAACTGTCTAGCTATGACGGTTCATGTTATAGTTTGGTGATAGACAGACAGACAGACTGATAGGTAGACAGATAGACAGACAGTGGAGTCTTAGTAATAGGGCCCCGGAATTATGGAAGATCCTATTTTAAACGCTTAATTTCTACAAAAAATCCAAAACCACTTTACTACTATTCCAATTGAAAGCACCCTAATATTTAACTTGATATTTTTATCTGTTTCAGTTGTAAAATTGAAGATAACAAACGGATAACAACAAATACCTATTTAAAAAAACGACTTCAACAGAGCCTACATCAAATAAAACATGACACCAGGTCACCACCTTCTAAAACCATACAGGTTAAACAACGTCATAAATAAAAAGGCGGGTGTAATGAGGCGTGATGCGCCTGCGTCGATGTGTGGTCGAAGCCCTACGGTCACCTACTGGCCTACTGTTTGACACTAGTGAATGAATCCGTGGATCTGGTGTTACAAGCATTATAATTTGTTTAAAAGCACAAAATATTAAGTTTCAGTGGGGATTTATTTATTTGGACTTCTAACAGATAAAACACCTTAAATGCTACAAAATATAAATAACAGGATATGACCTTGTGCTTCTCCACTTATAAGAAGTCACAGCATGCAAATATAGTACATTACGATATTAGTGCGTAATGATGGTTATAACATGCGAGGCGGAATTTCAGCCCGAGCCGAAGGCGAGGGTGTAATTGAGCCGAGCATGTTATAACCAATACGCACGTATATCGTACGATATTTTTTAACACACTTGCGAGGAAACAGAAAAATGATATTCAGAATACAAGTACAAAGAGAAGAAAATTTGAGAAAAATGGCGCGAGGTTTTTTTTTGCCGTAGCTGCGTGAAAATGTTGGCAAAGATGCTAGAGCATGCAGTCAAGTTTTTAAATTACCGAATAAACTGTTTTTTTTTTTTACAAATACTCATTTAAATACAAACAAATACAAATTTGTTTATTTTAAATAGGACATCAGTTATTTTAAATAAACTCAATCTGTGAATGCACACTGTTGCTTTCCCGCCATTAGTATTATTATTTGCCATTTCAAATATGGAACAGCGCGCTGCTCACTGGCTAGAGCCACGCGGCGGCGATCAGTTCCATAATTATTTGAAATGACAAATAATGCTGTTATGGAATTTGTATGGACTATAACTTAACTATTTGCTTTGATAACACACGCGTTTGTTATGGCCCGCTTTACATATTTAAAACCGGTGGGATTACATCAGCTTTACGAGCAAGGGTGTTAAAAATAATATAACAGCATGAATACAAATTGTTAACGTTGTATCAAATTTAATTCTAAAACAATGTTATATGAAATTAGATTTTAAAGCAAATATTAAACTGAACTAAACTTTAAGACAATGATTAAGTGCTCTTTGTCATAAATATTATCTTACACTTTAGAGGGTGTGCGCATAGTGAGGAAGCTCGCATGTCATTTTGTTTTATTTATATTTGTAGTCATTGAATAGATGAAATGGGCTGTCTTTGAAGAATACAATAATTCCACGATGAAATGAAATGAAATCGTTTACACTTTTACACGTCATTTATGTTTTTTTTCTTTTTTTAAACTAGATGAAGCCGGCATTTCCTACCTCTGAGAAGAAATAGCCGAAACAAACTCAGGGATCATCGTCTTTTTTCAAGTCCAGACATTAAAAATGAAAATGTTTACAATAATTTACCTTATAATTACGCATATTGCTTAGGTAATAACAATGCTTAACAGAGCGAGCAGCTCAGTCCCAAGCTTTGTCTTCTAAATAATCTGTGATTTTATAATATCCCTTTTTGCAAAGTGTGGCCTTTAAATAGTTTTTAAATCGTTTAATGGGTAAGTTTCGAATGTATAACCGAATCCTGGATAGAACCTCAGGATAAAGAAACAACACATGTACTGTACTGGTAAATCTTCGACCAATAAATAAGAAAGTGAGCTAACTCTCTGGGACCCACACAATCTTGCTCTCCCACACAACAGTGGCTGTGGGAAAATATTTTTTCTGTTATTATTTTTTACTGCGACTCAAAAACTCTTGTAATCATTAACATATAAAGGCCAAGGAAGAGTTCCGAGTACATCCGGTCTTTAGGTCCGTGGTACACTGGGATGGAGGCGTAGATTTGGCGGAATTCACTCATTTTTGGGGCTGAAATTAATAGTCGTAACCTAGGTATGTAGCATGCGCTTTGGTTTAACAGTATCTCTGGTATTAAAAAAAAGTAAAAAGGACGTGTTAAGTAACTTTTATTGTGCTCGACTCGTCACTTTTTAAATTGCAATATGCACATCACTTTGTCGTTGGCATGGTAAAAAAACATTGTTAGCTTAGCGGGACTGAATGTTCTATACACAAAATGGTTTACAATTCACCTCTGAATAAAGATAATAATAGTAAGTCTGAAATTGCACGCATTGAGCAAGCGTGGTGATTACGCTCAAACCTTCTCTGTATGAGAGGAGACCTGTGCCCAGCAGTGGGACGATAAAAAAGGTTATTAATGATGATTATAATGATTAAGGTAAAATAGGTATAAATGGTACCTAAAGGGCAATGGTGAATATAAAAAAACCTTCCTATTTTAATTCGAAAATTAAGCCTCGAAACATTAAGTATTATTTTCTTCATGCATACACATTTTGTACAAATAGTAATAATATTAGTTTATTGATTACTCCAATAATTACAAATTTCTAAGATAAGAGATAATGTTGACGACTGTACTATAATAATATAACATAAACTGTGTCATAGTAGTTAACTAAATAAAATAAAACTATCTTTGTCTTCATAAGATTCGGCTTTCTCTCAGTGTGTCTCTTACCTCAGCATCTCGATGTACCTGCTCATAATGACATCCTGTGTCCAAACTCTTCAGACCCAACTACTTTTAAGAAACTATTACTCTTTCTGATTCATTAACTTTATTAAGAAAGTTTGTATTAAGTAAGTAGGTGTACATTATCAAACGTTTTGAATAAAACCTCCATTAACATGATCCATTTTTGTTATCCATACTAATATTAATTATTATTAATCAGAAATGAGGAGATCCGCAGAAGAACCAAAGTCACCGACATAGCTCTGCGAGTCGCTAAACTTATGTGGCAGTGGGCAGGGCACATTGCTCGTAGAACCGATGGCCGATGGGGCAGCAAGGTTCTGGAGTGGCGGCCACGTACTGGAAGACGCAGCGTAGGGAGACCCCCAACAAGGTGGACCGATGACCTGGTGAAGGTCGCGGGAAGCCGATGGATGCAGGCAGCACAAGACCGGTCACCGTGAAAAGCCTTGGGGGAGGCCTTTGTCCAGCAGTGGACATCTATAGGCTGAGGAAGAAGAAGAAGATACTAATATTATAAATGCGAAAGTAACTCTGTCTGTCTGTCTGTTACGCTTTCCCGCTTAAACCTCTCAACCGATTTTGGTGAAATTTGGCACAGACAATCTTTAGACCCTGAGAAAGGATATAGGCTACTTTATATCCCGGAAAATTTTATATTCCCAAGGCAAATCTAAAAAGCGCGATATAACCGAATTCCACGCGGGCGAAGCCGTGGCCGGAAAGCTAGTTCTCTATATGTCTTTTAACATCGGATTGTAAAAGGCATTTATTAATATGATAGTTTATTTATTATTGTTAGGTAGGTACTTATTTTTGATCTTAAGAACAGTGGTAAGGTTCGGACCCCACAATTTGCTATAATTTGTTTGTGTAAATTATTGCATCACCACTGTTTTCAAAACGGTGGAGGAAGACTTCGTGAGGAAACGAAGCGAGCCTATGTCCTAGACTTGAAGTAGACGCAAAGCCTAGGCAGGTTGTTTTTACTTCTAGTTTCATAATTTCAAAATGTTTTGTAACATCTTTGCAATTTCGAATTAATTAATGAATGCTGTAATAACGAAATATAAATACTAGGTATCCACTGACCCATACTCGGCCTAAGTAGTGGAATATCCCACTTGAGGCACATGTGTGGACCCTCCCACAAAGAGGAGACCTGTGCGCCTATGGCCGTGGTGACATTATAGGCTGATGGTATAGTCTAAAGGCGAAAGATAAAAAACACTGCAAATGACCTCACAACAACAACGCACAAGAACGGCCACCCTGAAATACGCCAAAAAATCTGAAAATTGTATTAACCTAAATCAAAATAAAGGGCTATAACTTGCCAAAAAATCGCTCCCAAAAAACCCTTAATGTCCAATTTTTAGGCGCCAAATCGACCACCCTTTTAGTCACACTTAATAAAAGCAATAAAAAAGTTACGAAATATCTGATAGAAGTGATTAAAGTAAATTAAGTTATAACTTGGGGCTAAATATTGGTCACAGTAGATGATAAGTATTTTTTTTTTTGTAAAAAGAGGATGCTTTACAAAAAAGTTGCCAGTTCACGTGGTCAAGTTAAGTTTACAGAGTAAAAGAAAATTTTGCTTTTAAAAGGAATAAATCAGTTGACACTGAATAAGCATCATCATCATCATCAGCGTTAATCCCAGTCGCATCCGAAGCTTTGGAGCCTTGGGTCCGCTTTATCAGTCTTACCACTGATTTTGGCTAAACTTCGATATTTTCCGTGAAGTGACTGCCGTCTGACCTTCACAACCCGAAGGCGATATCGAAGCATTGCAGTTAGACCAATTGTTGACTTTTGAGGGCTCCAACAACCCGTATCCGATTGCCATTAGATGTTCGTATGGCAACCGGAACCAACGGCTTAACGTGCTTTCCGAGGCACGACCAGTGCAAATATCCATATTCATGCATACAAATATTTGCACTGCGCGGGGATTGAACCCGCGCCTGCTTGCGCAGCGTTCGCTACCGTTACGCCACGGAGGCTGTCGTTGACACTGAATAAGCAACCTGTAATAAAAATAACAATAATTACCCACCATATGGTGGTTGAAATGGTTTTTTGGCGGGAAGGCTAAGATGATTGTCACGCTCATTTTTATTGGACTTTTAAATTATTTATAGTGTCGTTTACTAAATAAAAGCGCGTGATTTATTTAGTAAAAAATGCATTCAGTGAATAATTCATAAAGAACATTGAAATATCGCAGCATAGTGACCACATCATGGCTTTTCATCAAATCTCCTAGCATTCGGCTCACGCGCCCGTTTTTTCAACTGTCATTGGCGATATCCGCCATTATTGTGAAATATTTTTTTAAAAAATTTCTATAATTTGTTACACGTGTTATTGGCAAAATTGTGCTATCTAACCACAGAGGCCATTGAAGAGTTGAAGTAGTATTCACTCTAAAGAAAAGAAAGAAAGAGGTAGTTCAAACATATTTAGAAATAGCCTCGTATATAGTTTTAGCCGAAAGTGATCCTTTGGGAATATCGGGACAAAAAATCCTACATCAGATCGTAGGATATTTTTAAACCAGGACATGCTATATAGCCTCTATGACATTTCACTCTGATCAAATAGAACTCAGAACTTTTAAAGTTGGAATTTGGAATTCTATCACTTGCATCGTGTCAACATTGTCGTCCTCTGCGGCGCAGCGGTCAACACGCCTGCCTGCGATGTGGAGGCCCCGGGTTCGATCCCCGGCCAGGTCATGATGGAAAACGATCTTTTCCTGATTGGCCTGGGTCTTGGATGTTTATCTATATATCTATTATAAATATAGTATCGTTCAAGTGTCGAACTTACTTTGGGGCTAGCTTAGCTCAATCTGTGTGATGGGTCCGTATATATTTATTTATAATATTCAACCCAACAAACTTACTAAATACGAAGGTCAAAATCATGTGTAAACAAATTCCACAGAATCTTCATTACATCACCACGACTCAACCCAAACATACTGAATCCAATATCCAAAAATTTTACAACTCCATTCCTTAAAAAAACCAACTATAAAGGAAGGAAGCTTCTTTACCGTGCCGACACTGACTTGCACTATTTCAATATAGTAAAAACTCCTATGGTGTGTCTATGGTCTATGGTGTGGCGATGGTAAAAAACCCACCCCAGGCACGATGACTGGGAGAGATTTGTGCTAAAAAGTGTGAGCTTAACGAGTGATGCTTGATGAATTAATTTGGAGCTGACAGGTTGATTTTTTCGAGGAGTTTGGTGGTCCTTCGTCCTCGTTGTGTGGTGGCACGACAGTGTTATAGATTTAATTGGCCAGTAACCTGGCGAATTTCACAGAATTGATGGTGGTAGCGCAGAGGTCACCTTGAGTGAGAGCCACAGAGGAGGCAACTCGTTCATGGGTCAATGTACACACTTTTACCACAAGCTTCCCATGGACATTCGAAACTTACCCAATAAACGATTTAAAAACTATACAACGTGTAACATAAAGGGTATATACATAACAAAGGCACGGCATCTTTACATGATATCAAACGATATTAGAAGGGTTTTTTAATCGTATCTCTTTATGTTAGGAAGTTATGAGGAAAAACACCGCCTGTGATAGGCTACTATCATACTAGTCGCACAGAGATATTGAAGACATCTGTCGGATTTTGGCTAGTAACGTGACGGGTAACGACTAGTTATTAACGTATGTAGTGTGCTGCCACGTTTGTTATGATTTGATTTTAAGAAACACACGAAACCGAAAATTTGGTACCAATTTTTTGAGTATTTTATTTTGATTTGAAACTCTTCCGATATTGTTTGATATCATCTAAAGATGCCATACCCTTGGTATGTATATACCCTTTTTGTTACACGTTGTATAAAGGCAAAACTTTGCAAAAAGGGGTATTATAAAATCACAGATTATTTAGAAGACAATAAAACCTTGAGACTAAGCTGCTCGCTCTGTTAAGTATTGTTATTAAGTAATATGCGTAATTATAACGTACATTATTGTAAACGTTTTCATTTTTAATGTCTGCACTTGAAAAAAGACGATAATCCCTGAGTTTGTTTCGGCTATTTCTTCTCAGAGGTAGTCAGTTAGGAAATGCCGGCTTCATCTAGATAAAAAAAAAACATGACGTGTAAAAGTGATCAGTGATCCTACTTGCTTAATAAACGAATTCATTTCATTTCATTCAAGTGTAAATTTTCGGGAATGCAGGATGAAAGGTGAGATATAGTTTGTGCCACAGCTTCACGTCCCACACCCTGGTGCCGTCTTGAAAAATTACTAAATATAATACTTATCAGAAAACTCCATGTGTATATACATATGTACTGAAGAGGTAAAAAGTGGCATTATGGAATTATTTTTTAAAGAAACTGTCTCCCTTATTATGTAAGACGTAAAAGGTAAAATTTAACTACTCTAGGTAATATAAAATTTGACAGGTTAGAGTGAATAGGCTCATAAACTAATATGCTTTACCATCAACGATTGCATCGCTGCCATTGACTTATAAATCGATGATCACTGCTTACCATCAGACCGCAGTGAAGAACTAGTATTTGTAACATAAAAAAATCATCAAAACACATTTAGAAAAAGAGTTGAAAAACAGATTCAGATGGTTTACTCTGAAAATTCCAAGTAGAAATTATCTAAATTTTAATTGATCTAACCTTAATTTTAATTTACCAACCCGCACTGGGCCAGCGTGGTAGTTGGCCCACTCCTTCTCACCGAGAGGAGGCCTATGTCCCAACGGTGGGAAAATTATAAGTTGAAATGAAATGAAATGAAATCGTTTATTAAGCAAGTAGGATCACTGATCACTTTTACACGTCATGTTTATTTTTTATTTTATTTTTTTAACTAGATGAAGCCGGCATTTCCTAACTGACTACCTCTGAGAAGAAATAGCCGAAACAAACTCAGGGATCATCGTCTTTTTTCAAGTCCAGACATTAAAAATGAAAATGTTTACAATAATTTACCTTATAATTACGCATATTGCTTAATAACAATGCTTAACAGAGCGAGCAGCTCAGTCCCAAGCTTTTTTGTCTTCTAAATAATCTGTGATTTTATAATACCCCTTTTTGCAAAGTTTGGCCTTTATATGGTTCTTAAATCGTTTAATGGGTAAGTTTCGAACGTCCATGGGAAGCTTGTTGTAAAAGTGTATACATTGACCCATGAACGAGTTGCCTACTCTGTGGAGACGAGTGTGATGTACAGCAAGATTGTGTTTGTTCCTGGTATTTATATTATGAATATCGCTTATTTTCTTAAAATTCGAGATATTTTTATGAACATAAATAAGATTTTCAAATATATATTGTGAAGCTACAGTCAGAATGTTCACCTCTTTGAACTTTTCTCTAAGAGATTCTCTAGGACCAAGGTTATAAATGGCTCGAACAGCCCTCTTCTGTAAAACAAAGATGGTATTGATGTCCGCACAAGTTCCCCAGAGAAGAATCCCATAAGTCATAAGACTATGAAAATAACTAAAATAAACAATTCTGGCTGTATCCACATCAGATATCTGTCTAATTTTGTAAAGTTGAGTAATTTATCAAAATGTTCTAAACAAAACAACATGAAAAAGATATTGTCGTCCTCCGTGGCGCAGCGGTCAACAAGCCTGCCTGCGACGTGGAGGCCCTGGGTTCGATCCCCGGCCAGGTCATGATGGAAAACGATCTTTTCCTGATTGGCCTGGGTCTTGGATGTTTATCTATTATAAATATAGTATCGTTGAATTAGTATCCCATAACACAAGTCTCGAACTTACTTTGGGGCTAGCTCAATCTGTGTGATTTGTCCGTATATACAACGTGTAACATAAAGGGTGTATACATAACAAAGGCATGGCATCTTTACATGATATCAAACGATATTGGAAGGGTTTTTTAATCCTATCTTTTTATGTTAGGAAGTTATGAGGAAAAACACCGCCTGTGATAGGCTACTATCATACTAGTCGCACAGAGATATTGAAGGCATTTATCGGATTTTGGCAAGTAACGTGACGGGTAACGAGTAGTTATTAACGTATGTAGTGTGCTGCCACGTTTGTTATGATTTTATTTTAAGAAACACACGAAACCGAAAATTTGGTACCAACTTTTTGAGTATTTTATTTTGAGTTGAAACCCTTCCGATATCGTTTGATATCATCTAAACATGCCATGCCCTTGGTATGTAAATACCATTTTTGTTACAAGTTGTATATATTTATTTATTATTAAAGGCTAGGCGTATGATGATGAAGATGACTCTAACGAAAATTAAAAAATACCTTCCTTTGAAGTCTTGACACATTAGTCCCAAGGGTGCGGGTGGCAAAAACTCCGGTAGCCACACTACTCAAACGGAGCCACTTGACATCGTCACGAAGTGTTTCGTTAACAAAATAATAAATATTTGAAGTTATTTAGAAGGACCTTTAAGTGTTAACAGATGATGGGAAGATTGAGGAATAAATGATGACACGGTTGGTGTAGTAGCCGAGCGATCGACTGCTGCGCTGCGTGTCGCGGCTTCGGTTCCCGCACGGAACAAATATTTGTATGGCCTACAGGTAAATGTTCTGGGCCTGGTTGTTGGTGTATGTCATCATCATCAGCCTCTACTCGTCCAATGCTGGACATAGGCCTCCTTCATGGCACGCCAACAAGCTCGATTCTGGTCTATGTGACATTAAATATTTATACCTCACCCACGATACAGGAGATATTCTTAGTATGGGGCAAAGTTATTTAAAAAAAGAAGAAAATAAGGGAACCATTTTGGACTATCCTTACAGAAAGGATAAGAAGCGATCACCCAAAGACTACGACCTATTTACAAGTCGTCCTCATCGCTAATGGTGGACCCAAAGCGGCCGATTTACTTTGAGTTGGTATAAAATTTCCTCACCACTGTTCTCAAAACGGCAAAAAAAAAAAAACATCGCGAAGAAACCGGCATGCCGTAGAATAATAGATTACGATTTGTACACGGAGTTTAGTTAAATTTAGGTACCAGGTCTAATTAAACTGCAGTGGACGCAAAAACGCTTTTTCAACGCTTATTCTTCTTCAGTCTATAGAGTTCCACAGGCCTCCACCAAGGCTTTCCACAATGACCGGTCTTATGTTGCCCACATCCCTCGACTTTTCGCGACCTTCACCAGGTCATCGGTCTACTTAGTTGGGGTCCTCCCTACGCTGCGTCTTCCGGTGCGTTGGCGCCACTCTAGTACGGCAAACTCGGTTCTACGAGCAATGTGCCCCGCCCACTGCCATTTAATTTATCAACGCTGAAGGAAAAGTGACACCAATAAATATTATAGAAGGCAGTATCTACGAAACGCCACAAACAGACATGCGTCATACTGACGTCACACGAATTCTACATCTCGCATGCAGAGTTTACCATGCAATGAGCATACACATGGTTGATGTTGAGAAGTTGTGGAATTACTGAACATCAACCGTTGGGCAAGTGCCCGCCAGACATAACACCCGTCTGGTCGGAGGATCCTCTTGTTTGTATGGGGGATGAGTGAATTTTACACCCTGTTTCTCATACCTCCACAAACCGTTTTCTTAGCTGAAATTTGGCACACGATACTTTTTATGTCTGTATTCTTCCTACATCGAGATTAAAGTGGATGATGGTGCTGCCAAGTGTCACCTGGCCACTTTGGATTCAGTGGAGAGACGTGCAAAGAGGCTGACTGGTGACCCTGATCTAACTCGAGTTGGTCTCCAAAGCCTAGAGCACAGGCGTAGAGTAGCCAGCCTTTCGGTGTTCTATAGGATGCATTTCGGGGAGTGTGCGAGGGAATTGCATGATTTAATTCCCCCATCTCCGTTCCACCAGCGGACGACCCGTCGTACGGCTGGTTTCCACCCTTACGTTGTTAACACCACTACGATCCGGACGAAGCGTTTCGCCTCCTCCTTTATACCGCGTACATCGAGGGACTGGAACAATTTGCCAGCGGCGGTGTTTCCGTCGGACTACAATTTGAGTGTCTTCAAGGCTAGAGTGAATAGGCTCTTAATAAACTAGTGCGCTTTACCATCAACGATTGCGTCACTGCTTACCATCAGGCAGGATTGCGGTCAAGCGCTAGTTTATAATATGTAAAAAAAAAGTGATACTGTATGGGACGCAGCCAGTACTTTTCATGTCGGCAAAAGCTGTTGTTCAACACAGATATAGCTTTTTAATACAGCAAAAAATATAAATTAATCAATTTCCTGCTTTTTTAATCCAAAAACAAAAATGTTAACAAAAGAGCCTTTATCAAAATCCCACTGAATTTATCAAATAAACAGTGCTAATTATAAACTTTTGTTACAATAAAACCGTTAAAATCTTCTTTTCTCACAGACAAATCCTTTAAAAAGAAATTAATTCGCCCAAAGTACAATAGGACAATAATATTCACTATTGTAGTTGTATAAAAGACAGTTTTGCCGCCAAAAACTTCTATTGACAGGACATAAAAGAATAAACCACAAACATTACCAATTATAAAAATTAAAATTAAACCTTATGAAACGGGAATAAAGTAGGTAGAACAGTTTTTGGTGCGCAAATAAAAGGTTGTTGAGAAAAGTGTCCCGCAGAGCGAAAGAGTGCGAGAGAAAAAGTCTCGACTATTGTTTTGTGTAGTCGCTGATAGGTGGTATTTTCAAAAAAAAGAATGATTTATTATTGCCAATTGATAAAAAGAATGACCTTTTTGGTTCTTCCGGTGTTAATCAAAATGATGAAGTAAGAAATAACACATTAAAGGATGTAAATGATGAGTTTATTCAAGGAATTCTAACCCCCTTATTAAAAAAAGAAGGATATTTAGCCCACATTGAAACCACCTAAATAGTTATTGAATTATATACTAACATAACATAACCGTTATACATACATAGAAATGCAGTTCTTTATATAAAAATGACAGCTACAAGCTGTCACTTTTGTATTAAGAACTTTGCATAAATTTAAATAAAGTTCGAAATACAAATACTGACTCAAACGTTAAGGCTGGAACTACAGTTAGATTTCGTTTTGTAATAAGACCATGGGAGGGCAGTTGCCCCCCTGGAAATCTTGCAGGACATGTATGAACACCCCTAATTACTAATCAAAGTATAAACGGGGACTTATACAGGATCATTTGCCCTACACACTACACTTGTTTGTGTACACACTAGTTTTTAACAGAAAGTAGCCAGGGATGATTCCGATGATTCGACCCTTAAATCTGACTTGGCTTCCCCTAGCCCTGACTTGCCCCAAAGGCCAGAAGCTGGGTACGCACATAAATAAGACGACTAAAGTTATACTTTACGCGTCATCATCATCATCATCATCAGCCTCTACTCGTCCACTGCTGGACATAGGCCTCTTCCATGGCACGCCAACAAGCTCGATCCTGAGCAGTTCTCCGCCAGCCCCTACCAGCCATCTTTATGATGTCGTAGCTCCATCTCGCCCAAGGGCGTCCTACGCTACGCTTGCCGAGACGCGGTCTCCACTCGAGGACTCGTTTACCCTAACGGTTGTCAGCCCTGCGGCATATATGACCAGCCCATTATCACTTCAGCTTGCTAATCCTCGCAGCTATGTCGGTGATTTCGGTCCTCTGTCGGATCACCTCATTTCTGATGCGGTTCTTCAGAGAAACGCCCAACATAGCCCGGTCCATAGCTCGCTGAGCGGCTTTAAACTTATAGACTAATCTGACCGTTAGTGTCCACGTCTCGGCTCCGTAAGTCATGACGGGTAGGACGCACTGGTTGAAGATTTTAGTCTTCAAACATTGGGGTATGGGCGACGAAAACTTTACGCGTATTTCGTCTCTAACACGCGTCTGATCAAAGGACCGCACTATCTGATGGGTGCTCGTTAGTATATGATAATGAGCTGTGTTCTTCAGTATAAATTATCTAATAAAATCAACCAAAATTACAATATTATTTCTTGGTGGGCAAAAAAGTTAAACCATCCTAGAATCAAATCAAATCAAATCATTTATTTCAAATAAACCAGTTACAGGCACTTTTGAATTGTCAGAAGGTCGGTCAGTCAATAAGATGAATATGGATTAGTAATACCTATACTTCAAATTGATGGTAATATGTAGTTACGCAATTAGGGTGTAGCTGTAGGTTTTAGAAAGACAGAAAAAACATTACAAAACAGTAAACTTCTAAACTTATGAAAATCAGTCCTTTAATCTTAAAATCTACTAATCAGGGCGTTGATTATGGTTTTAACAACCGCTCAGTACTAGTTTATTTTACACTTTCATAATGTAATTAGGTTACCACCTTCAATTTTAACTTCAACTCTTGATCAATGGCGCCTTTGGAATAGATACCACAATTTTGTCAATAACACGTGTAACAAAATATAGTCTTTGAAAATTTTATTTCACAATAATGGCGGATATCGCCAATGTCAGTCGAAAAAGACGGCCTCGTGAACTGTCTACGAGGGAGGTTTGAGGCAAAGTCATGATACTGGCCACTATGCTGCAATATTTCATTGTTCCTTATAAATTATTTATTGAATGCACTTTTTACTACATAAATCACGCGCTTTTATTAAGTAAACCACACTATAAACAATTCAAAAGTCCAATGAAAAATGAGTGTTACACTCATCTTAGCTTTCCCGCCAAAACTCCCTGGTAATCACCTTAAGGACTATTTTTGCTTGTAGTGCATATTATTAGTCAACCTATATAAGATCTCTTCTTGTCTTACTTAGCGACGCAGCTGTGGTCATGTGCAAGGGATTCTGTTTCTTAAATGCTCAGATATATAGGTATTGTCAATTGTACATAGTGCCTTATGTATGAGAGGAAGCTGTAAAAACCTAGCCTTACCTAATAGCCTACTTTGATTTTACTATATAAATGTTTCATACGAATTTGAACCATTTCCTTGTGCATATAATGTTGATATTTGTTAAATATAAAGTGATCAAGCGTTTAGTACAAAATAGAACATTAATGTTATAAGAATAAAGTTCTAACTAGTGACGTTATGACGACGTGACTAGTGAGACGGTTATTTTGTACCAAATTCAAGACATATTTAGTTACCATATATTTTTGACATTTTTAAAGGAACATTTATAATTATATATATATATATATTCAAAATGAACAAGTAAAGCGCTTTCAAATGATACCAAACACGGCATATTTATCTTAAATTTATTTTTTTACTCTGTATGTTTTGTCCGCTAGAGGGCGCCACATTAGATTTTGTAAAACCCCATATAGCCTATAACCAGCGGACAATTAAGACGCTTCTAATGATATTTGTCGAATTCTGATAAGTAGTTTAGAAGTTACGAGGGAACAGATGAACATACATACATACATAGCCTGTCAAAATCATAAACCTCCTTTTGCTTTGCCGTAGTCGGGTAAAAATGAGTCGCGGTCTCAATATTTCTCAAATAGAACAAGAACTGTTGCGATATCGGGATATGGAACTAGATGTGTCAGGTGATGAAAGGGGTGACGATTTATCAGACAGTGTTTGTGAAAACGTGATGTAGAATTTCAGCCGGAACAGGTCACTTCTTCATCAGAAGACTCTGAAATAGATTCCTCTGCTATAAATAACATTGTAATTGTAAATTCGCGCAGAGGACGCGGAGTATCTAGGAAAATATGCTGTGATTTCGAATACACTGCAGCAAAAAAAAAAAAAAAAATGCCTGCGACAATTCAATTTTATAATGAAACAAAATTTGGTGTAGACATCATCAATCAAATGGCACGCAAGTACACCCTAAGAGCTGGTAGTCAGAGATGGACTCTTCTCGTTTTTTTAGATTATACTTGATTTAGCTTTGTAATATATTTTTTTTATTAAAGTAGTGGATTCTGTACCGAAAGTTACAGGAATAAAAACATTTCGGCATGATCTTATCCTTCAACTAGTCAGCAATCTACGTGCAGAGTATGTGGAAAAAAAAACAACTTCAACTGCAACTCAAAGTTAAGAGTTAACGATGTACTACAAACAATAAGAGGAGGCAATGCCAAGTCAACCATAATTGTGAAAAAAATAAAACGTGTGAAAACAGCACAATCTGTAAAAAAGCTGTTTGTGGAAAATGTATATATTTTTTTTTAAACTATGCAAAACACTACTACTATACTATTACAAATGTTATTCAGTGTAATTCCTAAAATTGTTTAGTATTAATTAAAAAATAAATTGATACTCTTTTCGTTTCATTTTAATGCAATATAAGCAATAATTTCATTAGTATTCTGACTGAATCTCTGATACCGTCAAATTGACCGCTGTAGTCTTTGAAGGTATAGTATGAAGCCTTCTGTTCACCCGAACCTTTTTTAGATTTAAGTAGAAACTTATTTGCAAAAGGTCAAGCTTACGTTGCTTTGAGTAGAGTGAAGAATCTTTCCGGACTTGATATCAGTTCTCCTAGCCCTAACAAAAAAACCACCTGCATGGATAATTAAAATTAAAAATCAACTGAAATGACTAAAACAAGATGAAAATTCAATGATAAGCCATTTAAAAAATAACAATGATTAGGTGCTTAAATCCAGAAACATACATTGAAACAGTACCAAACCTATTGCACAGACGACATCACAATTCACATCTACTACAATCTGTCAGATTTTCTTACTAGATTTTCAACTTTATCTCTACAGCATTAAGGCTCTATGTTGATTGGAAATATCTGACCGTTTGGGGTAGCTTGATCTGCTGTCGTCCGTACCTACGTACTTAATGTACACTTAGAAATTTAGGCACAAAAGTCAGTCAGTTTCAATTTTTTCTAAATTATAAACATAATTACATTCGCAGGCATGCACAAAGCGCGTATCATGTACATATGAATGTATATTATATTCTTTATTATCTCGTATCTCCAGAACCGCCGAACGGATTTTCACATTTGAAACATCGTTAGATTTGTCCTAGACGGTGACATTAAAAAAACAAAATGGCGGAAGTTAGACGCCATATTATGAGGTAAAAAAAAATCTACCAAACTTATCGAATTGGTTTTAAAATGAAGGATTTAAAATACTCATTAGAAAGTATATAACATGCAGCTTTAATAGTAAATGGAACGATGAAAAAAAAAATAAACAATTTTTTTTTATTTTTCTAATACTAGAAACATAATTTGTTAAAACTAAAAAGATAGAAATAAAAAAAAATATTTAAAAACAAAAAACCCGCCTGCATAAAACTCTAACGAACTGAAAAGTTAGAAACAAGATGAACAATCGCAGTTGGGGGACTTCTTAGCTAGATAAACAAGAATTCCATAGAACAGTCCCCCAACTGCGATTGTTCATCTGTGTAAATCTTTACGCCCATTTGTAGGCCATTACAAATGGACGTAAAGATTCACATGCTTATAAACGAGAGAGTCGCTGTTATTAAAATCTCCTATGGTGTAGCATTAACCTCCAATAAAATATTAATATAATATTTGCAAATGTAGGGGCTACCACTCCTTACTCACAATTTGAAAAAGAAACGTAAAAAAATAAACGATTAAATATTTATAATTAATTTTTCCCAATGCGACACATTTTGTTTTTGCTAGCCATCCTGATTAAGATTATCCCCACAGGCCACAACACAACTCTTTCAAGATAGCAATTGTGTAGTTTAGTTACAAATACTACTCTCAATTCTCAAATCACATGTGATGGCGCTACTTTTGTCAAATTTTCCTCTAAATAGATAACAATAATACATAATAATGTATCATCAATATTATAGTTTATACACTTATAAATAGGCATGGGACCGATATATCAAAACGAATTCAAAATCCGATTTCATACAAAAATCCGTTCGTATCGATTTCTCAAACTTGAAGATTGGATTTCTGAAATCTAACAACCAAACCAAATCAAACGCAAACGTATCGACAATAAAATCACTGGATCTCATCGCAACCGTTTTGAAATTCGCTTTCTCTCTTTCTAACTAAACGTAACTTAGCGGAGTAAAAAAGATAGCGCGAATTTCGTGATTTGGATTTCGCTCCTAGAAATTCGCTCTCTCTCTTTCTAACTAATTGTAACTTAGAGGAGTAAAAAAGATAGCGCGAATTTTTGATTTGGATATCGCTTCGGAATCACAAGCAAACGAAAACTGTCAGTTTGCGTTTGGATTTTGTTAGAAATTCGCTTTCTCTCTTTCTAACTAATTGTAACTTAGCGGAGTAAACAAGATAGCGCGAATTTTGTGATTTAGATCTCGCTTCTCGGAAATATAAGGGACATTATAATGCGATCTATATCATCTTTACTGCTAAGTATTTTAAGACTAGATTTAAGAGGTTATACGTTGATGTATTTTTGTTTATGGCTCAATGTTTCTTGGAGTTAGAAAGAAGTGCCTAATGTTTGTTTACGTACCTAATTTTTCATTATGCTTACTTGACCCTGGTAACAAGTGAGTTAAGACATTGTAAACAATAATATTTTTTTAGTGAATTGTATACATATTTAAGTTACATTTAGGTACATACCTAATTAATTAAATTAGGAAAAAAAGAAAAATAAAGTAAAAAAAATAATTGTCAGTAAAATTATTGTAAATAATATGCTGATTTTTAAATGCGCCAGAAAAGTTTTACGCGTAATCTTATATATGTTTTTTCTGCTAGTTCTAAGCCTAGATTAAAGCATGAATGAAAAACGCGCAATCTATCTGATTCCATCGAAATCTAAGTACGCAAGCGAATTGGCGAGGTTTGGCGCCACGGAAATCAGATTTCTGAAAACGGTTTTTGAAATCGTTTTTGAAATCTGAAATCGGATAAATATCAGTTTGCGTTCAAAACCAAAAACGCCCATGCCTACTTATAAATTACAATCATAGTGAATCATAATATGCAGTCAATCAATAAGGATTGACCGTTCAAAAATTTTTAAATAGAATAACTTTTATAAAATTAGCTTAACTGAACTTCGAGGTCTTATATACTTGCCGCGGTAACGAAACCATAGCGCGATTCAGGATTTGGCCCGAACGATACAACGCCATCTATCGAGCTTGTTGTCAAACTTTCAATATTTCTTATTTAGCGTTATAAATAAGTGAAATGTTGAATTTTATGTACTCACGTAAGATTACTTTTAATACTTTTAATAAACTAGTGCGCTTTACCATCAACGATTGCATCACTGCTTACCATCCGGCGGGATTGCGGCCAAGCGCTATAGTTTGTTTGGGTTGTTACGATATAAATAAATTGATAGAAATTATCGATGTTTCTTACTATTATCGATGCCAACGTATCATAATTATTTAGAGTTTAATTTCATACCACCTTATTACTGCCGCGCTATAAGAGCAGTAAGCATGTTTCTATGCCAAACATACTTTGAGCTCTATTCTATTCTATATTAGGTACTAGCGCGGCAAATTATGAAACATGGTTTTAAAAAGTACCGGATTTAGTGCTAGGTTTCGAAAATGATTTATGTTTAAGAGGATAGTTTAACCTACCATTAAAGCAGGTACTTTTTAAGACCTCGGTTTATAATAAAGTGGTGTGGGTTTAATTTAATTACAAACGTTACAAAATTAAATGAATATTTTAATATAAACACATTTATTGTCTTAAAGGAGTACACCCCAAATCTAAATCAGAATCAGTATCTGAATCGCTATCTGAACAATCTTGTAAATTTGTTATAAGCTCTTCATCGCAAATACCTACTGTCAAATCGGACATCCCGCTCCCAATCTTCTTCCATTATTTTTCTGCATTTGGTTACCACATTGTTCCAGTCTTCTGCAGACATATTGTCGACCGCCCGCCGTCATATTTAATAATTGCAACATATTATTTGCTTTGAAAGGCGGTGTCGTGTTGTGTCTGGCAGCATAACCTTAAAAGAAAACATATTTTTATTAAGAATAATTTATGAAGTAGTTAATACTTGTAGTACTAGAAAACAAATCTTTGACTTGAGCTCAGATAAGCTCAATCGGATTATACTGGCAGTGGTACGGGGGTACCACTTTTTATGACGGTATGACCCTTTTCGTGGGCTATTTCATTTAAGACATACGTTGGAGAGCTAGGTTTGTGCAAACCAACGAGTCTTAACAATTCATTTTTTAACAAAGGTTCATCGGCCTCTATTCCTTTTTCTTGAAACCATGTAATTTTTTTTTTTTATTTAATGGCCTGTTAGCACGCCCCTTGAGCCGAACGCGGCGTGCCCAAAACCTAAGGATGGACGTTGACAGATGGAATCTTACATGAGTAGGTGAAAAATTGGATTTAATTTACTAATTATCATTTTCAATTAAGTTTGCACAAATGTAAATAATGCTATTGATATTAAAATATAGGCTTATAATAAAATTAGATTTTTTGAAGGCTGAAATTAATTTTAAATTATATCTTACAAGGACAAGAATATAATAAGACATGTCGATACTTTATAGTCTTTGGTCACGATGATTCATCACCCATCACTAAATAGGCATGCCCACAAAGTATGATATTTATCGGTACTGTGAGTACTAATAAGAAATTCAGAACTTCATAGACGTGATTTAACTGACAGCTGCCGCAGAGATAATCCTATATTTTACAAACTATAGTTTATAATTTACAAAAAAAAAAGAATAGCAACTATTCTTTTTTTTGTACATTATAAACTATTTTTTATCTATTTTTTAACTTATTATTTAACGAATTTTATTATGGATTCCATACGATGTGCCCTTTTATAATTTCTAAGGATTTAACTAGGGCATGCAATACCGGTTATCATTTTTACCGGTAAACCGCCCATTTTTTGCTATTATTACTAGTAAAAAAATATGAAACCATTCATTCACTCACGTAAAATTTTAACTTTACAGTAGCTTTAACGTAAGCATTTGTAACGTTTCATACGTACAGTACGACGGCAATCGAACTCGTGTCAAATTTACCAGTGGCTCCTGGTGACTCCAGAGCTACACGACCGAAACCAGTCGTACCAGTTTGGCAGTGCAGGATTGATCGCCATGTTGGTGGCCAGAGCACTCATCGGTAAACTAATCTGCTTCAGGAAGGTCCACACACTCATCCTAGGATGATGCGCTTTGTGAGGCGGGCGTTTTCAGGTACAAATAATAGTCCTCAGGTTTATATGGCCCGTGTCACGGAGCGCATCGACTTCCTGAAGCAGAAAGTGTATGCATGGGTGAACCGTATTCGTAGGTATAGATGGCGAGTAGACGGTACACTCAGAATCACACCTTTCAGAGCTATGAAAGGTTTTTATTTATTTATTTTTCTTTCTTACAACTATCCTTACAGGCCTTAACCTAATGCGGCAATGCAGTTATCCACTTAAAACACACTAATACTTAAATATAACTCACAATATCGTAACTCACTTCGTTCGGGACACTACCCATCAGCAAAATTTGCATTTCTCATGAAAAAGACCGAGTCTCCTAACTGCTCGGCTTGCAATCAAATTGAGGATGTGCAACATTTGTTGATGGAGTGTACAAGGAATAAAGATGAACGGGAGCTATACATAAGGGAATTTAACTTAAATAAATTAGATATAGGTTTAATACAATCCATTTTGTCAGTACCATTATCGGAGATGACGAAAAAATTATGTTGTTTAATTAAGGTTCTATAAGAATAGCTCTAGTTTTCTTTTTTTAAATTAAGTTGTTTATATTTATACTTATATTATTGGATTTTGTACTGTATTTAGTAAGTAAAATCAATGTAAAGGGAACGATGGGGCTGACATATCCCCATAAAAGCCCCAAAATAGGAACAGATTAAAAAAAAAAAAACTCACAATATTCAATAAAACTCTTGCGAGTTTACTCAAAGGACACGAAAATATATCCAGTGTTTCATGGATTTCAATTACTACACGGATTACACGGGTGAGGGATGCCTTCACCAGTAGGTTGGTTATGGCCACAGGCGCGTTTAGCAGTTGCGGGCGTCGCCGCCTCCACACGTACCGGTCCGGCACTTGAAACTCTAGCTTACGTAGCACTCCCGGGTTATGTGCTAGCCACGCAGTAACATAACTACATATGCAGCAAGACTGAACTCTCGGCGAACCTTGAGCTCATTATACCCCACTATACCAAGTACAGTGTGGGGTACATGAACGGGTAGAACGGTTACACTCCATACAATTTAAAAAACAAAAGCCTTGTAAACTTGTTCTGTACCCATTTCAATATGACACTATATTTGATTTCATGCGGTGCCCAAATTATTGCACTATGCTCAAGATGGCTTCTAACTAGTGGCTCATACAACACCTTGAACGTGGTAATGTTCGTAAACCCCTGTGACTGCCTCAATACGAAGCTTAAGTTTCTGTACGCCTTCTTGCATATCTTAATGATGTGTTCGCGAACATTAAGGTCTGGAGTGAGATACACGCCTAGATCACGGACCTGCGACACACGTTCAATTGGTGCTCTCTCTACTTTGTACTCGTCGCATATTAGGGTCCGCGCCCGAGTGAACGTCATCACCGAACATTTGTCTATATTGAAGTGGAGCTTATTTCTATGACTCCAGTCCACCAGTCTATCCATGTCAGGTGGGTTTATAGGGGCTGGGAACGACCAGACTAAGGTGTGGCTGACACTTGCGACGTCGGCATGACGTGCTGCCACTGTGTTCATTCTGGCGCAGTATCTGGTCGGTGCAGTATCAGCCACTTTTTTTTCCGGAAAAAGTACTTACAGTCTAGTTCTATCGGTTGGATACAAGGTGAGCGCCTTCAACGCTTGGGTTATGACGGTTATGATCTACTTTTTCGGCATACTCAAATGGACACAGACCGGACTCGACGCCTTGTATAGGAGGGCCCGTACGCTGCTGACTACAAATCGATTGCATGACCAACAGTCATCGGTTATAAGGCTGTATCATCATCATCAGCATCATCTCAGCGTATAATCCCGGTTGCATGCGCGGTTTTCGCATTGTAGCCCGGGGCCCGCTTTTCTACAAATTAATACGCCTCCAATTCGCACGATCTCTGGCATCCTGTGACATTGTTGGTACACATGTCATCTCTTACAACATCAAGCCAGCACTTCTTTGGTCTACCTCGCTTGTTCCGGCCCGGCAGAGGCGTCATGGCAAGACATTTATTACCCACGTAACATGCCGGTTTTCGTAAGACGTGACCGTACCAGCGTAGGCAACTCTCTTGCAGTTTGTCTGCTATATCACGGACACGGAGACTGCCACGGATGCGGGAGTTTCATATTCATCTCCGTGACTTACAGCTCCTGTTTGTGTCGCTCAAGCACAGGCCACGCCTCACTGTCATACAGAAGAACAGGTCTAATAATAATATATAATAATTTATCATTTATTCTCTCTTCACAAAGCTGATTTATAATAGTGATACAAAAAAAAATTCTCAGCTGAATTCCACCTTTGTGAGAGACTAGTGCCTGATATAGGTATTTGAAGAAAAACCTGTGTTACAGGTCACCAGGCCCCTTCCATGGCTAGAATTAGCTTTAACGGATCTCCCTTAAAGCTAATTCTAAAAAAATTTGAAAATAATAATTAGGCATAATAAAATAAAAGTTATAAGTACACAATATGCTTAACAGATAAAAGCAAAAGAAATATGTTATAGTAAAAATAATTCTAATAAATATAAGAAATACCTGCCTAGAATATTGCAGAATTAGTTGTGGAGTCATGATGTGAGGCGGTGAGTGAGTGTGGTGATCTCGTGTGGAGTGCTGGAGTCATATGACATGTGATCGAATAATTAATGAAAAATGATTCATCAGATCATTAGGCTTTCATTTTTCATTAACTATTACTAATTGCTTGGATTCTGTACCAGTGATCTTGGACAGGTTCTCCCTCAGTACCAGCGCACTTGTCGCCAATAACCGAAGCGAACTCCTGGTAATATTTTCATCAAGCAGCCACCACCGGATCTGGCGCCGGCAGCGCTCTACACGTCTACCTTGGGCCTTGACGCAGAGGTCCATGACAAGGAGACGGTGTTGTGCAGTAAGGCTCTCACCGGGTATGACTTTGCAGTTGGCTACTTTGCCGATGTGGTGTCTCCTAGTTGGTAGGAAGTCGATCTGGGTAGCGCTGCGCCCGCTCCGGTAGGGACAAGTTGCTGCGGTTTCTTTTTGAAGTAGGTGTTCACAATTGCCAGGTCAGCGGCCGCACACGTTCGGAGTATGTGTAGTGTTATGTAATTTACCTACATATACTTACTTCTTCATACTTATATATCATTCATTTCTGCAGGTCATAATACGCATTCTAGTATTATGAGGCGCTGTTCTGATAATATTTTACTAAACCAAGACTCATTATTCTACTTACAGACACGGTCCTCAACTTCAAGCCTAAGTTTCGGCGACTTGGCGATAACTTGGCGTAAGAAGTTGTACCTGTGCTGTGCCGTATTATTTTTTTCTACTCAACGCTATAATTTAATATTCACTTATATTTACAGATTTACAATAATATTTTATTGTTATGACAGTTTTTGACAACGCTGTTGATTATGTCTCTAATAACATTTTTTTTTCCCCTGAGCAGTGACAGTTCAGCTTTAGTTTCGGTCTGGTGCTTACAATAGTGAAAGTTTATTAATTGTGATTTTATTTCTCCAGAGCCCTCCTAGGGGTACCCTCTCCCTCGCGGAGAGGGGAACTTCCTCTGACTTACCAAGCCGGAGCCGCTCCTCTACTGTTTCCGCTGCCTGGTACCGCCTCTGATGGCGGCGCCGCTGCTGTTAGCGGCCCTCTCGGTCGCCCCGCTCCTCCGCTGCTATTGCCGGAGACGCTCTTTGCTGCTGTAGTCGGCCCTCTCGGCCGCCGGACCTCCTCTACTGCTGTCGCCGGCCTTGTGCAGCCGGAGCCGTTCCACCGTCGCTGTCGTCGGCCCTCTCCGCCGCCGGGGCCGCTCCTCCGCTGCTGTTAGCGGCCCTCTCGGCCGCCCCGCTCCTCCGCTGCTCTACTGCTGTCGCCGACTCTCAACCGCCAGGGCCGTTCCTGAACGCTGTCCATAATTTTATTTTACTTTTTACCTTAGTTGTATCCACCTCACCCACCTCATTCACCCATTATCATTTTTATACTTTATCTTTACTTTTTATTTGCTTTTTATTATTAAATAAATTCTTTCTTTGTCTCCCTCTTCCCTTTTTCTTTCCTGTATAATACGACAAATGTTTTCCCCTTCCGCGTCGTGGCTACCGTACCCAAAGCCACCGTGAACACGCTCAAACCCGTCACACTTCTCACCCACATGACCGTTCCAATCACCACCCAGAACGATTCCCTGGGACAACGGGTTCCCGCGAAGCAATCCTTCGAGCTGGCTCCAGAACAACGTCATTTCGGCGTCACCGCACCCGGCCACTTGCCTTGCTTGCTTGTGTCTGGCTGAGCCAGTCGGATGCGCGGTGACAGTGAGCATTATTGTACCTTGTTAGGTATTTATATTTTGCGAACGTTCATTTGACTAACGACGGATAATCAATGTTTAAGGTTAATTTAAAAGTTTATCGATATCTTAATTATATTTATGAACTGTTTTTTTTTTTTGTAATCTATAATAGCTTTGTTTTGATTTTACAAAGTCTTCGCAAGACGGATCAGTTTTCTTGCGATTATTATTTTCGATGGTCAATATTTTGACTGATGCTAATCTTATCTATTCCGTGGTACTAATGCAGTTTTCTACAATGGTGTTAGTCTGCGCAAAGTTTAAAGTACGTTCAATCTATATTACTGGCATTTTTCCTCAGCTATTAGTTTCCTGGTCTACTTTAAGCAGAAGCGATTTAATTTAAATAAAATAAAAATGCATGCATGGTATACTAATAATAAAAATAAATAAATAATTTACTTTTATTTATTTTGCCGGGTACGATGCGCCAGATGTTGTTGTGTCGGGAGTTTGATCGTGGAGGGTCTCCACTCTCCAGATCAATCAAAAACCTCTGGCGCAGCATCGTTGGTCGTATTGTTTAACATAACATCCCCTCGCTCAACTGCCGTCTTCCTTCCTATTCACTCAGTTTGTTTGAGTGAATATCCTCTTAATAATCTAACCGCTTAACCATCAACAACACTCATCACTGCTTACCATCAGGCGGGATTGTGGTCAAGCACTAATTTATAATTATATAAAAAAATACGAAGAGGAAGTCTGAAAGTGGCACCGGTAGCTGAAAGGTTGTGTGGAAAGCGGTTGTCATGGTACGGGCATGTGTTACGGAGAAATGAAGAGAATGTCGTGAGGAGAGTTTTAATTATGAATGTTGATGGCTATAAGAGTAGGGGAAGACCAAAGAAACGATGGATAGAATGTGTGAAGGATGATATGGCTAAGAAGGGGGTGACTGCCGAGATGGCTTCTGATAGGGATGTATGGAAGAAAAAGACATGTTGCGCCGACCCCAAATAAATTGGGATAAGGGCAGGAGAATGATGATAAAAAAATACCCTACATAGTTGGGAAGAGGTTAGACAGATTATAATGATTAAACAATTTCTAGATATTCTTCTTAGTTTGTAATTCATTTAAATACGTGTACCAACAGGTAAAACTTAATTTTCCTTCTTCAGTCAATATAAATTTGCAGTATTCTGAGGAAAAAGTATCTTCAGGAAACCTATTCAATAACTCTCTGTTCAATATTACATAAAACCTGCGGCTAGCAATATTACATGACATTTGCAAGAGTTTTATTAAATATAAGTAGTTGTAGTTGTGTAAGGTAACATTTTATAATATTATTTGTGATTTTGAAATGTTGTTAATGAAAACGGTAAGCTGTTCAACACGCGTAGCAACTGATAATTGGTTGTTTTCATATTTTAGTTAGCATGGCAATTTTCGGCAAGATAAACTAATCTCTTTTTTCTTGTGGGTTATATGACAGACGGGATTATGTCATCATTATAAGTAACCGCAATCATTGAATGATGAAAGGGTTTTCTATTTATCCAGTATACTAAGTGTTTTAGAATATCGCACACCTCAAACACTCCGATTAGAATATTATGTTACACGACACTGAAGTTTTATTATCACTACATTTATAAAACAAAGTCACTTTCTCTTTCCATATGTCCCTTTGTATTATTAAATCGAGGAAGGTTTATATGTATAATAAAATCCTTTAAATTGTGGAGAAATACTATTATTTTTCATGTTTCTAATGAGATGTCGTAAATAATTAAATTTTCACCGCGTTTGCAGTGAAACGCTGGCTGAGCTCTATGAGATTTATCAAAATAATGTACAAAATATTGTACACATTGAAAAGGTGTACAGAAAGTCTTCGATGGTATATTTCTATCTCTTGTGGATATCCCTCAATAACATTTTTTTGTCATTTACTTTTTACGGTAAAAATACCGGCTAATTTTCGAAACGATTTTAACCAATACAGCATTTATTCTTGTCCAATTTAATACCTTAAATACATTGTTGATTTAATATAGACCTTTATCATAGAATAAAGAGAGGAAGTAGGTTATCTGCGACCCAATCCGCGATTTAATTGCCTACTGTCTTAGGGTTGACGACTGTTCGCGCTTCGTCGGTTACGGTTGTCGCCCAAACCGCTAACAAATATTTATAGACTAAGAGCTTATGTTTAAATTATTTGCTTAGTATTTAGTTTACATATACTAGTCAGTCTTTTTTTTTTAATTTTTATTTTTAGTTTTGTACACATAAAGAACCATATTTATTTTTATTTTTAATTAATACAAATATAAATAATACAAACATAACATCTATTGAATCACACATTTAATACAAAATTACAAATTAGTTACAGAAAAATACCTACTTTCTTCGGTTTCGACTATTACGAAACGCGTTGTTATTAAACTTTAATGTGTAATATATCCGTATCTTTGTAAATAACTTTTAGAAATATAATTTGAAAAATATAAGTCTTTTATTTGTTCATAAATAGACATACCAACTTTGCAGTTTATGTGATCATTTTTAAAAGCTAATGTGCCGAAAAGCCGTGACGCGCGAACCTCGTTCCGTGCTAGCCGCGACTAGCGCAGTCATAGGCACTCTAATATTGTGTTTAGGTGTGCGTGCGGCGACGCGTAGATACTATGGCGCACACATACAAGCCGCGCGCGGTCCGTTTGTATGAAGATAACGTACTTCCCTCTCTTTATTCTATGCCTTTATCGCCCTTTACAGCATATGATTTAAATTTTAAATTAATATTTTCGAAGACATTACAGATTCAAAAATTGCGGTGTGTCGCGTTTGGGGCGGTACACGGCGCGGCGTTCGCGGCGGTTTTTAATACAACGTTCGCAGTTTTTCTGTAGTGTTTTAGTATCAGCATCGCACGCGTGCGGAGCTGGAGCGGGGCACTAGTTAGTTATAAAACTTTGTTTGTTTTTAACTATACTGATTGTGGGGGAAAATTGTGGCTATATTACAAACTAACCATGCACGCAGTCTCATACGTTTATGGGCTTAGTGTAATAAGTACTTCATAAGTTTTTGTTGTTTTGTTTTACTGTATGTACGTCGGCGCCGGTTGTCGCTGAAAACCAGCGCTGAGCTCTGTTTTGCATAGAGTCGCAGCATAATGCTGAGCGACAGTCGTTTTGCGTGGATGTGACGCATGTTTCCCTCAACTATGTCTTATTTTTTGTGTTTTTGTAAACTTTTGCGTCATGTTTACTGCAAATAAACGTTTTTTCTTTCTTTCTTTCTTACAGCAGAAGCGTGGCCATAATAAGTACCTATATGTGGTTTTAATTACGTTTAGGATAAAAAATTTCTATATCAAAAATTACAGAAGGCGAATCGGTCAACGATACTGTATAAATTTCACACATGGCATATGTGCGTACGTTATGTAAAACAACTGAAGAAGGCTACATAACAAACACCATCACATTGCAAACACAGTGCGCCTTCTTCTATCACCAGAGAACATTATAATTTTATTTTAACTAACTTATGTTGTTCCATTGTTGAGCGAAAGACTTCCTATCTTTCTCCTTCTTTGCCTCTTCAGCCTATAGAGGTCCACTGCTGGACAAAGGCCTTCCCCAAGGCTTCCCACGATGACAGGTCTTGTGCTGCCAGCATCCATCCGCTTCCGGCGACCTTCACCAGGAGATCACATCGCTCCACCTTGTTAGGGGCCTACCTAAGCTGCGTCTTCCGGTACGTGGCCGCCACTCCAGAACCTTACTACCCATCAGCCATCGGTGTTACGAGCAATGTGCCCCGCCAATTGCCACTTAATTGTATCTTTACTGAAAGAAAAATATACTTACAAAATACATACGAATAACATACTCTGTTAATCATGTCGATGGAAACTCGTAGGATCTGCAGCAGTACGTGGATCATGAAGGAAGTTCTAAAGCGACGTTTGGAAAATTCATCGAAAAACACGGTACAGATTCTATATTTCCAATATTGCCGGCCAGGTTAAACATACATACTTACGCATTGGCAATGCTATTCTTGAGGATGTTTACCTTTTAGTGCCCCTAACTTCCAAATATAATTTTTATTCTCAACAAATCAATTTTACTTATAATTACACTATTGTTTTACTACATTACTACTCTTACTTTTACCTGCGTACTGTATTCTGATTAGCCGACGAAATATCCGCGAAAACAAACTAATATCATTCTTTAACTAATGTTTTACTTTCATGATTCATTCATTATTTCAGCCGAAAGACGTCTACTGCTGGACATAGGCCTCCCACAAGGATCTCCACGACGACCGGTCCTGCGCCTTCCGCATCCAGCGGTTTTCCGCGACCTTCACCAGGTCGTCGGTCCAAATCAAATCAAAATTGTTTATTTCAAATTAAACATCACTTGTACTTTTGAATAGACAATATCGGTCAGTCCAAGAAAAGTGAAGCTAAATTGCACGTTCCAAAGCGTAGATCTCTATGGAGAAGAACGTGCAAGAAACTCCATGGACACTGTTTTAAAATCATAATATATGGGTTACATTTTTTATGTTGCCTCTATCATGTGAGCACAATGTAAAATTAATAAAAATATAAAAATTAATTAAGCCCACTGGCAGCTAAGAGATGACCAGTCTCCACTGACGGCCCCCGTTCACGAGCATGACGCGCGCATCTGTCCCACTTAGCTCAACCATATTGAAGGGAACCAAATGACCCAACAACACGCGCCACCATCAGCAAGACAATTGAGTGAGCATGACAAACTCTCAATTGCCAATCTCGCAATGTCAAACAAGTTATATAATATATATATCAGTGGCGAAGGGTGAAATTTTGACAAAGGGAAGCCGGTCCATAAAAATAAACATTTAAACACTTACCTACTGCAGGATATCTTGAATAATATTGCCGGTAGAATAATATAAGCCATAATAACAAACAAAATCCACAGTATTTAACCAAATCTGCGATTAAATTACCTTACAGAATCAGTCACAGTTTAAATAACACAAATATTAAAATATAACAAACGAAATTATCACGCACCAGTGGTATAGCAACATGTCACATACTAACAATAATTTATTTTCAACCTTACGAAATGGAACACGAAAATATGCCAAAATAAAAAGAATATGACTTGCGAAGGATTTCATTATAACGCTAATTCTTTTTAATTTTGTCGTGTTTTCTTTCTCCCGTGCCGTGCTTCAATAACAATAATTTCTTTGTCTCTTTCTAATAGAGGAGAGGAGAGAACTGCAACCCGGTCGCGAATAGCCTATCTTTCTTTAAATTTTACGTACAGTTAGCGAGCATTAGAAAGAGATGGTGACACGCTCTGTCTCTTTTCGCCTCATAGTAAAACGTTGGCCGAGATAAGCTGTAATTCGTCGAGTTACCTTTACGACTATAAAATGAAATGTGATACTTAGGGTATTGCTAAGAATTACTATTGCTATTGTAAATCGCGCAGGCATTTAATTAATAATACTTTGTTAATGAAATAGAATGTAAATACTTTTGTATGAATATGGAACTGATTTTTGAAAGGTAACCCGGTGGGAATCGGCTTGTATGGACTCTTCGCCACTGATATATATATATATATATATAATATGACATCTCAAGACACTTATATCAGTTATTATGTTTTACATTAAGGAACTTTTACTAGGGCTCTACTATGACGAGATAAAACCATAATGAAATCCTTGTGTAAAAGAGATACCGCTATAGCACCATCTTCCATCAAGGTTTTAACACGTCATTGCAACCCTTCAATAATTTCCTCCAAAATAAAATATATTCTTAAACTTAAGTACGTATCTAGGGCACCATAATCTTCTTGGTGACGTCCGAGTCATCGATGACCTGGTACTCAGTCAGTTCCACCAATTTGTTGGCGGCCAGCAGCTCAGCTATGCTGTAACCTTTTTTGTCGAATAGTTCTACGGATATCTCGTCATAGTCTCGGAATACATTACAAAGCAATTTCTCAAAAAGATATTCTGATTTGATCATTATTTCAAAAATTCAAAATGTCACCATTAAACCCTTGCATTCCAAAAACAAATAAAAAACTTTTTATTAATTTGCCAACATCAACCCCTAAAAACAATATGAATAGGGACTCTATCAAAGAAGACAAACCGTTGACTATTAAAAAATAAAGACGAACATACTTTTCACAGGCAAAGCCATCAAAATCCATTGCTCTTTTTTGAAGGAAATGAAAATAAAAAGCCTAAGAAATTCAGCAATCGATTTTAAAGTTTAGTTTCAGTCAACATCACCACTTCGACAATTCACTCAATCGGAATATAAAAGAAGAGAAGTGAATACTATTTGACTCCCCGTGGCGCAAGCGCAGTTATAGAAATATTTCACCAGATTTAACGCCCAAAAGGCGGTGTTATAAGGTTTGCATAAATTTTATATCAAATACGAAATTATTATGTCATGGGAAACATTATGGGCGGCCGGGTTTATAGTTTTTTTATTCGTTATAGGTATTTATGATTTTTATGACGTCATTATTGTGATAGTTATGAAATTGGGTTGGAAGTAAAAATATAAAATATGTGAGAGCTTTCTTGCTAGCGCCAGGTATTCACAATTTAGCAGATATCAGCTGTAACCATTTTATTTTAATGATAAAACTATTACAACATTACCCAGAGTTATACAAAATAAAAGTACCTAGGTAATAGTGGATTGTTAACCTAGGTTCGAAAGAATCCATTCCCGAGCTATTTAGACTATAATCCGAGTGGGAATTGATTATTTTACCCGTGTTAAACGTTCTACTTATCATTTGAAATATGTGGAAAATAAAACTGGTTATTTATTTAAACTATTCTTTTTAAATTTAGTTACAGATACTAAACAGATTAGTATCCCGCCAACTTATGTCAGCTTTTTAAATTTTAAATATAGAACTCACGGCGTAATTGTTGCGGTTATTCCGCTCAAAGAAGTTTGCGCTAAATTCACACTGGCTGTTTAGAAACTCACATGGCCGCGGCATTTTTTTAATTAGTTTTTTTTTTTTACATAAAACTCTTCACAGCTGACATCAGTTATATTTTTAAAGTTAATTCCGTCTAGCGGCGGATAGGTGGGAAGTAGTTTGAATGAAGTTTTCCCTCTCTAGGGAGGGAAGCAACATTTTCCACCTAATAATCAGATCGAAAGAACACTATTTTTCTAGCATGAGAAATGGAAAATTTATACCTACTCTGTATAAACTTCTTATACAACTTGCCAGCGGCGGTATTTCCGTCTGACTACAATTTAAGTGTCTTCAAGGCTAAAGATAATAAGCTCTCAATAAACTAGCGGGCTTTACCATCAAGGATTGCATCACTGCTTACCATCAGGTGGGATCACGGTCGCGGGAAGCACTAGTTTATAATATTAAAAGAAAAATACTATGAAAATAAAAATATAATAACCTAACCTAATAAACTAAAGTATACCTACTTATAGTTACAAAATTTCCCTGACATTAGATGTCGATTGGTAATGTACCCAAGAGACTGGTGGCATTGCCACATGGCATTACTTAGTCTCTGTTCAACCAGCCAGCGCATGGATCGCGAGGAGTGTGTCAACCAGACCCTTCGCGAGGAGTGTGTCAACCAGACCCTTTGTATAATAAAACAAGAACTGTGCTTTTATGATAATAATAAAAAAGTAACTATTGCCTATGTTGTTACCGTAAAGAACGAAGGCCTTCCTTTCTGCTTTCCATTCCTTTTTGTCTGTAGCTAGTTTGATCCAATCCTGTATATACTTAGGCATAATATAAGTGTCTTCAAGGCTAAAGTGAATCTTCACGCGGGATGGCGTTCAAGCACTAAACAATTGCGTGTCGGATTCGAAATTAAAGGATTTAAGTTATTTGTATGAAAGATTACCTGCGCGGTAATAAGCGGTTTACGATTTACGAGGTATTAAAAACAAAACTACTTACTAGATCTCGTTCAAAACGATTTTCGTTGGTAGTTGTTATGTATATCATATTTTGTTTAGATGTTCCATTATCTTATTTTAAAAGTTAGAGGGGGAGGGGGGGGACCAACTTTTTTTCCACTTTGGAAACGTCTGTTACGCAAACTATTCGGAGAGAAAGAATATTAAGAAAAAAAATATTTTAGAAACGTCGATTTCATTTTTGAAGACCTATCCATAGATATCCCACACGTATGTTTATGATGAAAAAAAAAATTTGAGTTTCAGTTCCAAGTATGGGGAGCCCCCAATACTTATTATTATGTTTTTATTTTTGCATCAGAATCTTAATGCGGTTCACAGAATACATCTACCTATCAAGTTTCAACAGTATAGCTCTTATAGTTTCGGACAAAATAAATGGCTGTGACATACGGACGGACAGACGGACAGACAGACATGACGAATCTATAATTGTTCCGTTTTTTTGCCATTTGGCTACGGAACCCTAAAAAGCTCGTCCTGTCATCTCTTGGGACAGCCTCGATGTCGCCCGATGTTTTCTGGAATCGACACTATAGTAGATTTGGCTCAGGAATCATTAGACCTGTCAGTTGTAAACATATCTCGTAGAGTCTCGTTAAACTGAGCAGTTAAAACTACTGTAAGTTTTCCATAATTTACTCTTCAGACTCCGAAAACAGGTATAGGTATATCAAATAAAAAGGTTCATAAAAACCAAGTCACCTATTGTTATCTTGTAAAAACCATATAAAACGGAAATCCAAACAACCGGATACACATTCACAAACAAAAACAACCAATCAAAACAAATTCGAAATTAAACCGGAGTTAACCCAAACACATGTTTATCAAAAGGGTTAACAATTACATAAATTAATACATCCTTTTTATATAAAAAGTATATGTTTTTATATTATTGTACGCGTAAAATCACTTCCTCTATCATTTGAGTGTTTTTTCCCGCCATCTGACGCCATTTTTTATTCAAAGATGGCGGCCACATATGTCGTTGGTAGCACGTGTTTAAGGAGTCACGTCTTTGGAGCGAGAGGCTTATTAGTCTTCATTTTAACGTGAAAATATATTAACCAAATTGCAAATGACACGCTTTGGGCTGACACCTCATGGCAAATTGATGCTGTACAATATTTTGACGAGCACATGACAGATGGGTATCGATTACTGAAAAACTGATCGCATATCAAAGTATTTTTTTAAATTAGGTTAATATGACTTTGATTCACTTATGACTTTGTTTTTAGAGTAGGTATACACTTTCTCTCTATGATCGGTGGTATCTCTATCATTTTCGGTAAATGTACTTTCGTTAATCTCATTTAATTTAAAAAAAAAACATGCTTTTTACAACACATAACCGAAATTTTCCCATAGAGCAAGGCAGTGATTTATCCCGTACCTTATTACGTGCAAATTTCTTCAAGATGACTCCACAAATGTAGACTACGGGTTACTGAGATATTTCTTTTTTTTTTAAAAAATAACATTGCCCGACATTGGATTCGATGCTAGATCAGTCCTTGCGTCCTGCTAGCCTTTAGTAATTTTTATTAAGTTTGATTCTAATCACCACTCCAAAAGAAATAAAGTATATATACTCCTAATCAACTATCCAATGGTTTTTGTAATATGACAGAGAATACTGTTCCATAATGTACCCACTTTTAAGATTTCTAAGTAGCGGAAAACGTGGCCTGTTATCATATTACCTTCACCAAAGAGCATCGGTGGTTAAGTGCTTGCTATCAGCCCCAAAAAATAATAATAATAATAAAAAAAATAGAATAATAATAAAAAATTTAAAATAATTTAATTATTTTTTATAAATTGTAGTTCGGGAGTTGAAACCCAGATACTCAAGTTCGAAGTGTGTGAGTTTTCTAAGTTTGTATACGCATCCACGATACAGAAGAAATTACTAGTGTTGGACAATATTAAAAAAAGAGAAAAAAAGATAGTGTTGTTGTATTATTGTACAATAATGATTTAAAACTATACTGTTAATAAAATAACACTATATTACCGCCATGGATTTATTGTATTGTTGTTTTTTTATTTATACCTCAATTATAAATAGAATTAAAAACTTATGACTTCTCTAGATTGAGATTTCTCTATATCTGAAGCTAAAATCGGTAATGTCGATAAAACCAAATATTATTATTTATTTTTACCAGATCAACACATTCATTACCAATTCTTTGCTAATTAATCATGATGCAGTTTAATACAAATATTATTATTGGGAAAAACAGCATGTGCAGCTATTCTAAAGGCAATAGGTATGGCAAAACTTGAATTGAAATTGACATACACAGCATTAATATTGACCCAGTTCACAACTCATGCGATGCAAATACTGTCTTAAAATTCTTTATAGGCATCAAATTACAAAAATGCCAAAACATTGTTGTCTGAAGGTGTGGGAATAATTGGGTGAACTTAGTTATACAGACACAGAAAAAAACCTATACAAATATCCTATATCCTTTTTCCTTTAATTTTATAATTAAGTATAGTATTATTTTAATAAGAAATTAACTGTAATCCGCTGTTCGCTTAGTCTGGAGATGGCCTGAAACACAGGTTTTTATTAACCTAGCTCAGGTAGATCGCCACAAGCTATGATGTCAGTACCAATGCACTATACATAGAGATTTTAAAATTGTGTTAATTAAATTAGTGTTTATTATAAATGTTTAAGACTATCGTTATAAATATGGTACTACTAAGTATTTATAAGGCTGTAAATGTACTACATTGTAAAAGGATCTAAATAAATTATTATTATAAATTAAATTATAAATTATAATATTGGGTTAATGAAGGGCTCACGATCTCGATTTATTCTCCACCAGTGTTCCTAAACTAAAAGAAAATCACTTCTTTGTTAATCACTAAATCATTTACAGTCTTTACTAAATACTCTCCGAGTGCTTACTTGTTCTTGATTTCACTTTCCTGTCCTGTGCTGTACCTGTTACTGTCTCTTGGGCTAACCTAATATTGTCCCTGGAAACATTTAATTTGCCTTCTTTCACTGACTATCTTCTACCTGTACGAGTATATGCTAGCTGTACGTTTCCTTAAAATGTAAAAATAAAATACGTATATTATAAGACACATTAATTTCCTCACCATTTTTTTAATTGGGCAGGTGACACCTTCAACTATAATTTTGAGGAGGCATTTTCTAGTTTCTCGTACCTTCTCTGCATAGAGATGCAGTTTTTTAGTAAGCCATTGATTCAATTCTACACAAACATTCATAACATACTCAAAGTGGCCCGCGTGGTGGTTACGGTCCATTCCCCCTCTCAGAGAGCAGACTAATGTCTCAGCACTGAGACCACCATAGGCTGAATACACTTTGCCCTGCTTGAGTAGAGCACCGCCGTGTCCTCGTGGCGGCGATCTCTCGTGTCCGACCCTGGTCCAGGCCATGGTCCGGAGCGAGAGTGCATGGCAGGCCGTCACCTCCTTCTACGAAGCAGTGATGCTAGCAAAGGTGGATCGCGTAAGGGAGCGGGAATCCCAGTGCCCTCACGCCTCTAGCCGTCGCAGGAGACGCCCTGGTCGGGAGACAACATCGAACTCTCGGCCACCGTAGGCACGGGCTTGCGGGCGGTGAGCAATGGGCAGCTCGCCGCCCGGTAAGGACCAGGCCGAAGTCGACGGCGCGTTTTGTTACACGCGCGCCTCAAAGAGATGTCAGCACATCGTGACGTGGTCCACGAAGACCGATGCCTCCTGGGTCAGGGTTGCGGGTTGGTTAAAAAAAACCGTGGTCCTGGCCGTCGCACAGGCAATTGAAGAGACACGGGTGAGTTTTAGTCAGTAAAAGTCTGACACGCCCTTCCGCTCCGCCCAGAGCGGGAGAGGGCATTTAAAGGAGGCCCTCGGACTTCAGCTGTAATGCAGTGTTTACAGTCTCACCAGCTGCAGCCAACCTCATCATCGCTCATTGGTCTTCGTGGACCCCCGAAGACCGATGCCTCTTGGGTCAAGGTTGCGGGTTGGTTAAAAAAGAAACCGTGGCCCTGACGCATATGCAAATGAAGAAATTCGGGTGAGGTTTAGTCAGTAAAAGTCTGACATGCCCTTCCGCTCCGCCCAGAGCGGGCGAGGTCATTTGATGATTTCCCATCCCAAATAAAATAAATATAGTTTAAAAAACTAAAAAACATGCTTTTAAAAAAATTAAACTAAAAAGTTAAAAATAATTGTAAGAAAAGTAGATTTTTGTATATTAAGCGCCTCACGCTTTTTTCACAGTTATTTTTAACTTTTAAGTTTGATTTTTTTAAAAGCATGTTTTTTTAGTTTTTTATACTATATTTATATTCAACACTTTTGTTCGATATTTAAAAAAAAACGAACGAAGGAACGTATTGAAAACTGTGGGACATTTTCAAACAAACAAGCAAGCAAGCAAGCAAACGTGCAAGCAAATAAGCAAGCAAGCAAACATAGAAGTAAAGCTAATAAAAAGCATGTAAAAAGGCTACTAATACACTAAGAATTTTGCTCTCATACGATCACCAAACTCATCTCGACACTTCAGCGCTGTTTTTAAAAAAAACTTGACACGATCTTGACAAATCATCGTTATTATCAGTGTCCGTCACATTAGCGCAGAATGTTAAAGAGTCACGTTTCCAAAGGTTTGAGGAATGTCCACTACACGACATTTGATGACTAACTTTAGGCTATACATTTAAAAATATTTAAAAGCTCCAATCTCTTACATAATAATTTCATTTAGGGACTTAAGACAAAGGCGCCGATGCCTTAGGGTTTCGTGTGGGGTACGCAAATTGAGGTCCTGCGCCTGGGCAAGTCGGTAAGTGTGAATCTGGAACTTGTTATTATATAGCGGAATTATCGCACGCCACTAAATACTCCAATTACAATATTATGTTATAACTATAATATATACATATGTAGCGGTACCTACAACGCCATATGCGCATTCTGACGTCACACAAATGCTACATCTCGCAAGCAGAGTTTACCGTGAAACTATTACAACATAGACCAGACGATACCCATTTGGTCGGAGGATCCTCCCTTTTCTATGGAGAATGAGGGAACTTTACACTCTGTTCCTCATACCTCAAAACATACACTGACATTTTTTTTCTTATTATATTAGTTATGGTTAGTGACTATAGGAGAAAATTGTGGTCACATTACAAATCTACGCACACATACAATCGCATACGTTCAAAGGTTTAGCACGTTTCATTCCTTTTGGTTTGTTTTCACTGTGCAGTTGACTGTACAAAATGTGAGTAATTTTTTTTTACATAAAGTATTACCGAGATTAAAAATGCACAAAAATCGATTCAGTAAACGATTTTGAACAAATTGTGCTTTGTACTTCCAAAATGTGCATTAATTTATTCAGTTTAAAATTGTCTAAGATTTATTTAACCACACATGAAACATTTTAAAAGATACATCTATAAGTATATTATTGCAAAAGTTATAAAAATTGTAGTTGTAGCGAAAACTAAAGTTTACTGTCTAGGAATTAAAGTTATTGTTCATATCTCATACTTGAAAAGTATAGTTGTTTTGATCTGATTATTGGGTGGAAAATGCTGCTTGCCTCCCTAGACAGGGAAAAATTCATATAAATCTTTTCCCACCTTAGGGCCGGAATGAACTTTAAAAATAGAACTGCTGTCAGCTTCAAGGAGTTTTGTGTAAATAAAAAAACTAATTAAGAAAATGCTGCGGCCTGTGAGTTTCTAAACAGCTACTGTGAACTTAGCGCAAAGTTTTTTGAGCGGAAGAAGCCGCAACAATTATGCAGTGAGTTCCATATTTAAAATTTAAAAAGGCGACATAAATAGTTTCAATACTTCTTTTTCTCTCTTTTAATTTTAATTTATTTGTTTGTCTCTGCATCACCCCAAGGTAGACTGGTAGAAAATGCCTAAGGCATTTAGTCCGCCATTGTACAATGTTTGTGCATAAAGTTTAAATAAATAAATAAATAAATTGGCGGGATACTAAAATCTGTTATGCATATGTGACAAAATTTAAAAAAAATAGTTAAATAAGCAACTTTTCAACAGTTTTATTTTCCTCATATTTGAAATGATAAGTAAAGTGTTTAACACGGGTAAAAGCGCAGAACAGATTCTCTATTCCGTGGGTAAAAGAATGAATTCCTACTCGGACTATACCTACCTATAGCCTAAATACCTCGGGAATTGATTCTTTCGACTCTAGGGTATCAATCTACTATTTCATAACATATTTGACTAATATGTCGCAAATTCAAATCACAATACATATTATTCCATTCGGTCATAAGTTTACGTATAACCCGCGCAGATAAAGAAATGATCTGAAAATGGCGGCGGATACTTATGGTACGGTTGACAAAACATGCCATTGTTCAATCACAAACCAAATGCTAAGATAGAAAAATAACAAATTTATGTTGTAAATATTGTTATTTACAACGTAAATTTGAAATTTTACTTGTTTATTGTTGTGTTTGTTTTTATTGTTGTTTTTGTTGAGTTTGATTGATGAACAAAAACAACAAAGTAACAGAGACTTTAGCGGAACGAAATTAACGATAACTCGGAGTGCATCAAAGTAGGTTGGAAAGCGAATCCTGAATTCCTGATCGAAGATATTTTTTTTTGCAGCGCTTACTTCACTGTGTGAGTATAGACAGTGATAGAGAGTGAGTGAGAATGCATGCGAGCGGACGCCATTTACAGATCTTTTCTTTATCTGCGCAGGTTATAATAGGGATATTTTCTGGCTACAAAAAAAATGATTCTATTTAGTCCGTCATTCAGATTATAGAAAAATATTGGATACAATTTTGTTTTAACAAATCAATAAAAAAATACAAATATAAAAGGCATTAAAGATGAGGAGTGGTGGCTGGTGACGACACTGCTCGCTAAAAAGTGTAGCGTGCAGTGACGTCACACGAGTTTTCAACGCACTGTGTCTTCTTCATTTTTTATTTATATGAAAAAAGCAACAATACGTGTATAGTATTTTTTGTAAATCTTACTGACGGACTAATTAGCTTTTTTTATTCAACTACCCTATTGCGAAGCGACTGTCAACAAATAAGTTAAACCGGTAAAATATGCAATTAAAAAAAACAAGTTTCACACTTTCGGCACTTTTCAAATTAGTCATAACCAAGCTGTCGGAAGGTGGTCGGTTGGAGTGATTTCCAACACTTCTGACTAATTTCTTGACGCGGGAGCTGAACCCGGTACCGTATATTTATCGGTAAGCACGCGACTTCCGTACTGGTAAACAATTATTGATATTAAGATTCTCTTATTATATTTTAACGCGTGAAAATAATATTTAGTTTGTCTTTTTGAAAGATGCATTACTAAGTCAGATAGAGGGTGTTGTCCTTTTATGCTTGCAATTGAGTGAATTGGAATTGATTTATAAAGGCAGTGGTGGCCCAGTGGTGTCTGATTGAACTGGCTAAATGTAAGTCGTATCTTCGAACCCAGATGGGCACTTTAGTTCTAACCCGCGCAGATAAAGAAAAGATCTGTAAATGGCGTCCGCTCGCATGCGTTCTCACTCACTCTCTATCGCTGTCTATACTTACACAGTGAAGTAAGCGCTGCAAAAAAATAATCATCAATCAGGAATTCAGGATTTGCTTTCCAAACTACTGAAGCTACTTTGACGCACTCCGAGTTATCGTTAATTTCGTTCCGCTAAAGTTTCTGTTATTTTGTTGTTTTTGCTGATATTGTTGTTTTTGTTGAGTTTTAACAATTAAAATCAACAAAAACAACAATAAAAACAAACACAACAACAAACAAGTAAAATGTCATATTTACGTTGTAAATAACAATATTTACAACGTAAATTTGACATTTTATTATCTTAGCTTTTGATTTGTGATTGAACAATGGCATGTATTGTCAACCGTACCATAAGTATTAGCCGCCATTTTCAGATCTTTTCTTTATCTGCGCGGATTATAGTGTATTTAATTTCATCACCATTGGTCTTGAAACGACAGCGTCTCGACAGCCTCCGTGACGTAGCGGTAGCGAACGCGACCGTTGCGCAAGGAGGCGTGGGTTCGATCCCCGCACAATGCAAATATTTTTATGCATGAATATGAATATTTGCACTGGTCTGGTCGTGCCTCGGAAAGCACGTTAAGCCGTTGGTCCCGGTTGCCATACGAACATCTAGTGGCAGTAGTTACGGATTGTTGAAGCCCTCAAAAGTCCAACAATTGGTCTAACTGCAATGCTTCAATGTCCCCTTCGGGTTGTGGAGGTCAGACGGCAGTCGCTTTACGGAAAATGTCGAAGTCAACCCAAAATCAGACTGGTAAAAGCGGAGCGAAGTACAGAATCTCGATCCACCACGCGGTCCCAGTGCGTGTCTGTAGATGACCAGTTTCTTCCAATTGTTGGTTCTAGGACATGTAAGGTGCTCCGCCCACTGCCCTTTATTTTTAGCGACTCTAAGATACACAGATACACAATTTAGATGTGATTAAACAGTTAACAACTCTAACTGCAATGCTTTGATATCGCCTTCGGGTTGTGGAAGTCAGATGGCAGTCACTTCACGGAAAATATCGAAGTTTAGCCAAAATCAGCAGTTAGACTGGTAAAGCGGACCCCAGACTCCAAAGCTGAAAAAGCTACGGATGCGCGGATTATAGTGTATTTAATTTCATCACCATTGGTCTTGAAACGACAGCGTCTCGACAGCCTCCGTGACGTAGCGGTAGCGAACGCGACCGTTGCGCAAGGAGGCGTGGGTTCGATCCCCGCACAGTGCAAATATTTTTATGCATGAATATGAATATTTGCACTGGTCTGGTCGTGCCTCGGAAAGCACGTTAAGCCGTTGGTCCCGGTTGCCATACGAACATCTAGTGGCAGTCGTTACGGATTGTTGAAGCCCTCAAAAGTCCAACAATTGGTCTAACTGCAATGCTTCAATGTCCCCTTCGGGTTGTGGAGGTCAGACGGCAGTCGCTTTACGGAAAATGTCGAAGTCAACCCAAAATCAGACTGGTAAAAGCGGAGCGAAGTACAGAATCTCGATCCACCACGCGGTCCCAGTGCGTGTCTGTAGATGACCAGTTTCTTCCAATTGTTGGTTCTAGGACATGTAAGGTGCTCCGCCCACTGCCCTTTATTTTTAGCGACTCTAAGATACACAGATACACAATTTAGATGTGATTAAACAGTTAACAACTCTAACTGCAATGCTTTGATATCGCCTTCGGGTTGTGGAAGTCAGATGGCAGTCACTTCACGGAAAATATCGAAGTTTAGCCAAAATCAGCAGTTAGACTGGTAAAGCGGACCCCAGACTCCAAAGCTGAAAAAGCTACGGATGCGACTGGGACTAACGCTGAGATGATGACCACTGCTCTTGAAACGGAGAAGAAAATATCGGTAGGAAACTGCCATATCCCAGAACTTCAACTTGGTCTGCGGCGTGGTTTTTCGAAGAGAGGGAGACTGCGTCCCAGCAGTGGGAACGTGGGCTGATTATGCTCAGCAGCAGTTATAAACATAAAATAGCATAGAATAGAAAACTTTATTATCAACTACTCTTTCATTATTTTATTTCTTTTTTTTAAAGTACCTAGCTCAGATTCTTTTAATCCTTGTTGTCCTTTTTAGGGTTCCGTACCCTAATACTAAGACGTAAGTAGATAAGCAACGTCAAATAACTTTCATCATCGTTTATGAATAAACCCCTTAAACACTGTGGTGTTTATTTATAAACGATGATTAAAGCTAAGTGAGGTGCAAACATCTTAAATGTAAGGTTAAACAATCGCTAATCACTAGAAACTTTTATGAATAAGAGGGAATTAGCACAAGTTTTCTGAAAATTGCATCACCTCGCTCAACTGCCGTCTTCCTTCCTATTCACTCAGTTTTTTTTTTAGTGAATAGGCTTAATAAGCTAGTGCGTTTTACCATCAACGATTGCATTACTGCTTACCATCAGGCGGGATTGCAGTCAAGCACTAGTTTACAATTAATTTAAAAAAAAAAAAAACATAAAAAGTCTTATGAAGTTTAGTTTCTTCAAAAAGCCACACACTCTGTTCACCTCCGGGTCTCGTTAGCGTGTTGATTTAGTATCAAGCGGGGTTATTATTGCATTATTGCCGGCGGGGCCTAAATTACACCGTGCGGGTCCAGGTTCGACGCGCGGCTAACCACTTGTACAGTGACGTGTATGAATGTCTTTAAATAGTAGTAAGTGTGAGTTAAATGGTAGAAAAAAAAGCGCCAAGTACGAGTCGGCTTCGCGCACGATTGGTTTAAAACAGTTTTTAATATTTGTTGTTATAAAGGCAACAGAAGTACGGACGGACAGCAAGTCAAGCTACCCGAAACTGTCAGATATTCCCAATCAACCTTGAGCCTTAATGCTTTAGCGATAAAGTTGAAACTTTAATAAACAAATTTGACAGATTATGGTGTGCACCTTGATGTGCTGTCGTCTGTGAAATTTTTAACTGTCTAGTTATTATGGTTCAGAAGATAATGAGGATTATGTAATAATAAACATATTTCAGGCGTTCTTCATTATTTTCTCGTTGGTAGGCTATAATATCGGCTGCCGGCAGAAGTTACCACCCACCAGACAAAGTCTTGCCGCCAAGCGATTCGTCGTGTTCCGGCATTATGTCTGGTAAAGCCGTATTGAGGACGGGTCTGAGCTGTTGTATTGCGATGTGTGCCGGAAACGATGTGCCAAATGTTGTGTCAGTAGTTTGGTCATGGAGTGTCTCCAGATCAATCTCCCTTTGGCGCAGCATCGTTGGTCACTCAGTTTTTTGAGTGAATAGACTTTGCACACTACTGACAGCGACTATTGACAGCGATGCTGATAAATCTTTCGACGCCATATTGAAGTTCTAAAAAAAAACCGGCCAATTGCGAGTCGGACTCGCACACCGAGGGTTCCGCCGTACAAACGTAGCGGTTTACAATTTATGACGTAGGTACTAGCTTTCCGCCAGCGGCTTCGCCCGCGTGGAGTTCGGTTATATCGCGCTGTTTAAATTCCCCTCGGGAACATCAAATTTTTCCGGGATAAAAGGTAGCCTATGTTCTTTCTCAGGGTCTAAAGATTGTCTGTGCCAAACTTCATCAAAATCGGTTGAGAGGTTTAGGCGGGAAAGCGTAACAGACAGACAGAGTTATTTTCGCATTTATAATACTAGCATTGATTTAGAATTTTTCACAGTTTAGAGGCAATTAGATTTAAGAAGTGTTTGATATGAATTTCAACTTTAATATCTCTACGCGTTCATGTGAAAAAGGGTAGGTAGTAAGTTTATAATTATTAAAAAAATATTTTATGTCATGTAAGCAAAAATAATATTTTAATATTTTATGTAACTTCAAATTTATCATTTTCACAATTTTTCCTTTATCAGTCTGTACTATAATATAACGTTGACAGCCTCCGTGGCGTAGCGGTAGCGGACGCGGCCGCTGCGCAGGGTGGCGCGGCGGGCTCGATCCCCGCACAGTGCAAGTATTTGTATGCATGAATATGAATATTTGCACTGGTCTGGTCGTGCCTCGGAAAGCACGTTAAGCCGTTGGTCCCGGTTGCCATACGAACATCTAGTGGCAGTCGTTACGGGTTGTTGGAGCCCTCAAAAATCCAACAATTGATCTAACTGCAATGCTTCGATGTCGCCTTCGGGTTGTGGAGGTCAGACGGCAGTCGCTTCACGGAAAATGTCGAAGTTTAGCCATATCAGCAGTAGGACTGGTAAAGCGGACCCCAGACACCAAAGCTGAAAAGGCTTCGGATGCGGCTGGGATTAACGCTGTGATGATGATGATGACTATAATATAACGTTGCTTCGTGCCGAATTTTAAGATTCTGAGTTCACGGGAAGTACCTTGTAGGTTTTGATTCCCTAGCGTGTGACGGAAATTCGTCTAAGGTGTCGGTATAAACTGCTGTATCTTTTGATCGCTTTAACTTAGAAGTTTGATTTTTTCACTGCTTAAAGGGACAAGAGACCTAGGTATTTGGTATCAATTTCAATTTGATACCTTTATTAGTTCGTGAGAAATAAGGTAGTAAGTTTCATTTTATTAAAATATGTTTATTATATTATATAACTAAAAAATGTGATTTTCGCAATTCTTCCTATATTTGCATTATATGACAATCCTTCATGCCAAATTTCAAGATTCTGAGTTTACGGGAAGTATCCTGTAGGTTTTGATTCCTTTGCGAGTGTCGAAAATTTGTTGAAAATATCGACATATCAACTGTATCTTTTGATTGGCTTGGCTTAGAAGTTTGATATTTTCACAGCTTAAAGGGACAATAGACCTAGGTATTTGGTATAAATTTCAATTTGATAACTTTATTTGTTCGTGAGAAATAAGGTAGTAAGTTCCATTTTATTAAATTATGTTTATTATATTATATAACTAAAAAAATGTGATTTTCGCAATTTTTCCTATATTTGCATTATATGATAATCCTTCATGCCAAATTTCAAGATTCTGAGTTTACGGGAAGTATCCTATAGGTTTTGATTCCTTTGCGAGTGTCGGTAATTTGTTGAAAATATCGACATATCGGCTGTATCTTTTGATTGGCTTAGCTTAGAAGTTTTATATTTTCACAGCTTAAAGGGACAATAGACCTAGGTATTTGGTATAAATTTCAATTAGATAAGTTTTTTCGTTCGTGAGAAATAAGGAAGTAAGTTCTATTTTATTAAAATATGTTTATTATATTATATAACTAAAAAAATGGGATTTTCGCAATTTTTCCTATATTTGCATTATATGACAATGCTTCATGCCAATTTTCAAGATTCTGAGTATACGGGAAGTATCCTGTAGGTTTTGATTCCTTTGCGAGTGTCGAAAATTTGTTGAAAATATCGACATAATCGGCTGTATCTTTTGATTGGCTTGGCTTAGAAGTTTGATATTTTCACAGCTTAAAGGGACAATAGACCCGAGTATTTCATGTGAATTTCAGCTTGATACGTCCACGCGTTCTTGAGATAAAGGGTGGTGACAGACAGACAGACAGACAGACAGACAGACAGACGGACAACAAAGTGATCCTATAAGGGTTCCGTTTTTTCCTTTTGAGGTACGGAACCCTAAAAACAGCTTCCATATCAACTCATGCAACCCCTCTCGCCGCCTCGCTCGGCTCTCGTCGGCTCGCAGCCGCCTTTTGGTTTTGCTGCTGCCTGGTGGTAGTAACAACCTCATCAAGCAATAGTAGCTTTTTTTTTCCGGGTGGAAAATCCTCATAGATTTCCGCCGCCCTGGGGCGGGCGACGGGGTCTGTCAGACTCTTACTGACTAAAAACCACCCGGTTGTTCCGTCTCACACCTACACCGGGGGCTGCGAGAACTAATACTGCTTCCGCAACCCCCGATTGGTGCTGGCCCACCACCGTGGGCCTCCTCGGGTCAGGGGGGGGAGTGAGGTGTAGGACTCCCCCCGTGACGTCTAAGAGTAGCGCGCGTGGAACACTTCGCGCCGCCACCTCGGGTCCTGATGTTTGGGGGGCGACAGATGTCCCCGAGTCTATCGCCCCTGGACCCATTTAGGGGGGCTGGAAGAGGGCATTATCCGCCCTCCGACGACGCCCGGTACGCCTGCTGCGGGTCGGGTGAGAGGACGAGATCTCCCTCTCCCTTTCCGCAGCCTCCTTCTGTGAGGCAACTGTTTCGCAGAAGGAAACCACAGCATCCCAGGACTCTTCGCTGCTGACCATCGACTTGATTATGGCCGGCAGCGACAAGTCACTGCCTACTTCAGAGATGAGGACACGGCGCAGCTCCTCCCAAGCGGCACACTCTGCCAGCGTATGCTGCACCGTATCCTCTCGGCAGTCGACGCAGTGGTGACACCGGGCGTCCGGCTCCCTGTTTATGCGACACAGGTACTTACATCACCTCGCTCAACTGCCGCCTTCCTAACTATTCACTAAGTTTTTTTTTAAGTGAATGTTAAATTTAAAGGCTTAATACATCAGGCAGGATTGCAGTCAAGCACTAAGTAGTTACAGAAAACACAATAACATATATGAAACTTCAGAAGCTAAACTTACTCTTATAAATAGTTATAGGATTACCGTGTAGGCCTATTAATATGCGGGCATGGTTACACATCAAACTATACATAACCAGTTTAGGCTGACTTCTCGTTCTAGGTAAAACTTATATAGGGTGAGGTCAGTTAACATTGGAAGTATATAGCACGATGTGTTTTTTTTTTAGTAGTTATAAACTAGTGCTTGACTGCAATCCCGCCTGATGGTAAGCAGTGATGCAATCGTTGATGGTAAAGCGCACTAGCTTATTAAGCCTATTCACTCAAAAAAACTGAGTGAATAGGAAGGAAGACGGCAGTTGAGCGAGGTGATTTAATGTTTAACCCAACAACACGACCAACGATGCTGCGCAAGAGGATGATCTGGAGACCCTCCACGACCAAACTCCCGACACAACAACATTAGGCACATCGTACTCGGCACACATCGCAACACAACTGCTCAGAACCGTCCACCGTACGGCTTCACCAGACATCATGCCGGAACACGACGAATCGCTTGGCGGCAAGACTTTGTCAGGTGGGTGGTAACTTATGCCGGCGGCTGATGTTGTTGCCTACCACCGAGAAGTGTGTGTCGTCCTGTCGTATGTCATCATCATCATTATCATCGTTCCACTACTGAGCACAAGTCTCCTCTCATACAGAGAAGGTACTGGTACGTAACTAGTTGAAATGGCCAACAAATCGAAATACTTATGAGTCTATAAGGCCAGGCATTAAATCTTTAAAATTTTCCAGGTTACCCGGCTTGGCACGGGCCCAACTTTATACCTAAAAAATCCGATAAAACTTGCAAAATAAAAGGAAAACATTGGAGCCTACCGCACAGGAACACAGACGGACAGTTTGTCCAATACTGCACAATGGCTCTGTTAGTACAACTGATGACGTCATCCTGGTACAATGCGCGCTACGAACTCTGTTTGTACAATGTTCGCTTTGTTGGTTAAAGGGAAGTGTGCTGGTAAGTTTTAAAATATTTTTATTTCACCTACTCCCCGTAGGTGCTGTAATAATAGTAAATAAAGAGTGTTGAATATCTCCTCTGATTTTTGTGTTTATCGCTGCTTACCATCAGGCAGGATTGCGGTCAAGTGCTAGTTTATCATTACTAATATTATAAATGGGAAAGTGAGTTTGTTTGTTCCGCTTTCACGCCGTAATTACTGAATCGATTACTTTGAAACTTTGCGGACGTAAAGTTGTCCGGATTAAATAATAGGGTACTTTTTATCCCGGAAAAATTTGATATTACCAAGGGAGATATAAAAAGCGCGATATAACGAACTCCACGCAGACGCAGCCGCGGGCAGAAAGCTAGTAATTTATAAATATAATTTTAAAAAAAAGTTTGAAGTAAGTGTACGCTGCCAAAAACTTAAAGTGGGACCGACTTTTTCCGCCGACTGCCGAACGACGTGGAGAGCGCACTTTCTTTTAAAACTGGCAAGCTAGCCAGTCAGGGCCGCGATCTTTTTACGGTTTCAAATTTGAATTAGTTTTAAGTATTTAAAGTAACCCCCGGGGGATGTAGGCCTCAAAATTCAAAAATAATAAAATTAAGGAGTCTGCTAGTCAATTGTGTCAACGTGCGCCTTCTCGTGATCTGGTCTGGTGTTCTACAAACTATGCATCTGAAGGTTGGAGGCAAGTGATTTGCCGGTTTTAGCATTTTAATCGTAGAGTCATCATTCTATCACATATTTGCTTATAGTTTCTAATATATTTCTATCCTAAATACAGTCCAATTAGTTCACCAATCTAGTTTAAAATCTTTCGTGGTAGGCACATTGCCGCCAAACAGAGTGTTACACTTACCTATATAAAATCGGTCATAATCATCACTCAGGTGAGTCATAATTAAGTTATAGTCAATGTCAAACTGAACTAGTACCTATACTTCAATTTCAGATCCTACGATCTGGACTAAGAAATAAATAATAAATAAAATAAACAAATAAAATAAATAAAAAAAAATAATAATAATAAATATTCTTTATCACTACAGAAACTCAGTGTCTTCGTCGATAAAGAATATTTCATACGAGTCGGGGGACGACTGCGGAAATCAAACTTGACGGTCGCTCGGGGAGAGCACTGTTTCATTATACATTAATTATTAAATCACTAGAATAATAAGTGAAATCATTCAGTAATGTAAGAATAGTCACAATAAACGTCAAATCAAGAAAGTTATCAAGAAGTTTTCATTAAATCACCGGTTAGACCAACACGCCACCATTTTCATACAACACAGAGTATTCCTACAAAATGCTACGATGTAAATAAGTAAGTATAAGGCGTTGTCCTTGTCCTAGTTGGCGGAGATCGCACGATGACACGACGCGTTCTCTTCGCGCTATGAATTCAAACATGCAGATTTTATCAGAGCATCGCATGAAGAGAACGTATTGTGTCATCGTGCGATCTCCGCCAATTAGGACAACGCCTTATACTTACTTATTTACATCGTAGTGACAAACGTAACCATGACACCGCATCCTAGCCAAAGTGTTAGCTCAGTTAGGACCTTTAAATAGAGTTTCATACCCAACATTTCCATATTTCGTCTCTTAGCAGGCTGTATATCATTAACCATAATAGCTAGATAGCTGAAATTTTCAGAGATGCTGCATTCCTATTGCTTCAGCCTACAACAGAATAAATATTTTTTTTCTCATCCAACAGATGTGATTTTCATGAATAATGTTATGAAATTCTTTGTGCTCGTGTTCGACTCGCGCTTGGCCGGTATTTTTTTTATCATATATTTCTTTTCTCTTTTTTTTCAAGAAAAAAATATATAAAAATATATGTATAGTTACATGAGGAAAATATACAGGTACTAATTGCGTCCCGTGGTATCACCCGCAAAAGTTGTAGTAAAATAAAAATTTAATAAAAACCTATTATCATGCCTATCGAACGTATATCCCAAATTTCATTAAAATCGGTTCAGCCGTTTTGGAGGAGTTCGAAGACAAACACTGTGACAGGAGATTTTTATAGAACAGAAGATTTAGGAGAACCCCCCTAATTATGAAACTCAATCATTAAGTTTCCAGCGTTTTGGATAACGCTAATCTTCTACAAAGATACAAGTCCCAGTTTGAAGCTAACCCTTAACTCATCTGTTTATATTTTCAGCGGCTAACGGACACTGTTTGACGAGGGCTACTTATCGCGACCCCGTGCTGCCAGGGGCACACAACATACTGACATCACTCAATATTACTAGGTATTATTTTTCTTCTTCTCAGCCTATAGAGGTCCACTGCTCCGCACTTTGTCCTCCTCCGTGACGCAGCGGTCAACACGCCTGCCTGCGACGTGGAGGCCCCGGGTTCGATCCCCGGCCAGGTTATGATGGGAAACGATCTTTTCCTGATTGGCCTGGGTCTTGGATGTTTATCTATATATGTATCTATTATAACATATAGTATCGTTAAGTTAGTATCCCATAACACAAATCTCGAACTTACTTTGGGGCTAGCTCAATCTGTGTGATGATGACCGGTCTTGTGGTGCCCGCATCCATCGGCTTCCCACGACCTTCAACAGGTCAAGCGTGGTGATTACGCTCAATCCATCTCTGTATGAGAGGAGACCTGTGCCCAGCAGTGGGACGATAAAAGGTTGATGATGATGACACTAATATTTTAGTTTATATAATCAACACCGCAGTCGAAATGTGTTCGACCCCTGCTTATGCCCACAATATTTGCGAGGTTATTGTGCACCTAATTGGTGGAACATATAACATGTTGGCACAACGGACTTATCTTGTTTATTTGGATGTTTTAATCCAATCATTAACAACATTCAGTGCTACCGACTCGCCCGGAGAGTTTACGTGGACTCTCCGGGCGAGTCGGTACCACTGGATGAGTTAACTGCCTAATATTTTTCTGTAACTATGGTCAAGGTCAAGGTACCACAGTCACTGATTTGTTATCAGTGTAGATTTAGAAAGGCACTAAGTCTGTTTCAAACGTATCTGATAGAAATGTAAACAAAGTCTTGCCGCCAATCGATTCAAAATGGCTACTACTTGTTTATTGATAGGTCTACATTCTACGAATTTGCATCATCGTACGTCATATTCTGTATGTTAGAGCTCCAGTTTTAGGCTTCCGTGCCTGACAAGGTTAGGGTGACAAGGTTCCGTGCATGGAATAGTCAATAAGTCATCTCTTCTGTGGTTCCGTGGAAGAAATTAGACTCCCGCGGCCCCACGTGTGCTCGTGATATGAGAGACAGTGGGGTGGTTTTTAGTCAGTAGAAGTCTGACAGACCCCGTCGCCCACCCCAGGGCGGCGGATATCCATAGAGGATTTTCCACCCAGAACAAAAAAAAAAGGGTGACAAGGCTGTCGGCAGAAGTCACCACACACCAGATAAAGTCTTGCCGCCAAGTAATTCGTTGTGTTCCGGCATGATGTCTGGTGAAGCCGTACGGGGGACGGATCTGAGCAGTTGTGTTGCGATGTGTGGCGGGTACGATGCGCCAAATGTTGTCCGTTCGGGAGTTTGGTCGTGGAGGGTCTCTAGATCAATCTCCCTCTGGCACAGCATCGTTGGTCGTGTTGTTGGATTTAACGTTGCATCACCCCGCTCAACTGCCGTCTTCTTTCCTATTCACTCAATTTGAGTGAATAGGAAAGTTAAAAGGTAATTTATAAAAGTAAAACACTGAATTGAAAGGACAGATTGACAAGAATAGCCGACCTATAGGTGACTTGCAAGAGATTGTGCAACCATTTTTAAATGTTCATGTTTGGAAAACCGCAGTCACACGTTATCAAAGTGCTACGGTAGGTAGGTATATATAACGTGTGACTACGCCTTTCCAAAGATGAAAATTTATCTCTAAATAGTGAATATTGCATATTTCAAAATAGTATTGTATGACATTATTGTCAATTTACAACGAAGGCATCTTGGTAGAGTCTACTGTGTCCATTTACTTGCAACTATATTAGCAACTCTGTTCAGTTCAGTATTCTGAAAATCTTGTTTTATACTTTTTCAGCGTCGTTTTTTGTCGTAGTTGGGTTTTAGTTTTTTACTTTTTATTATTTGTACTATTTTGGTGTTAAAGTGTATTTGTGGCGCATAATATTAACAAAAGTTAAATTAACGAACTAAAAACTAGGTAGTTAACATCCGACATCTCTTTTGACTTATGTATCGACGTATAGTAATTTGTAGAGATGTCCTATTTTACTATTTCGTAGCACGTTGATCGTAGCGCGTATAGCAACGGTTTCCCCGTATGAAGCTCCGAAGCCGACCCGAGCTCCGAGCTCGTATGAAGCTGAGTAGGTTTTTCGTAGTAGCGACGCACATTTGCGTCGATGGCAGCGAATGGGTCATGAATTAGTGGATGAGGTCATTAGTATAAATAGATTGGATGTTTTTCTAACGGTGGTAGGCCATAACATCGGCTGCCGGCAGAAGTTACCACCCACCAGACAAAGTCTTGCCACCAAGCGATTCGTCGTGTTCCGGCATGATGTCTGGTGAAGCCGTACGGAGGACGGGTCTGAGCAGTTGTGTTGCGTTGTGTGGCGGGTACGATGCGCCAAATGTTGTTGTGTCGGGAATTTGGTCGTGGAGAGTCTCCAGATCAATCTCCCTCTGGCGCAGCATCGTTGGTCGTGTTGGTCTTGGGTTTAACATTGCATCACCTGGCTCAACTGCCGTCATCCTTCCTATTCCTAAGTTTTTTAAGTGAATAGGCTTAATAAACTAGTGCGCTTTACACTCAACGATTGCGTCACTGCTTACCATCAGGCGGGATTGCAGTCAAGCGCTAGTTTATAATTATTAAAAAAAAAACATATTAAGAGGACCTGGGAAGTTTTCTTAATCTATCTAATTCTGCTAACGATCGACTGTTATGTGGGTTTTTAAGTAATTTATTATGATCCAAGGCACTTATAAATAATCCCTCTATGGTTTTGACTCTACTGAGAGCCTGAGAGCGCCATAGGCCTGTCCTTTAGCAAACAATGACTTTCCTAGATTGATAACTTTATATCTAGAGTAAAATCTTGTAATTTATGTACAATACAACCCCAAGAAAGAATCAGCGGGAGCATTTTACGCTGAATTTGCCCAGACCCCCTCAAGCCGTAAAATTCAGTGAGGGAAGGCTTGATTTTGATAAGTCTGTTAATATCTGCTTTTATGGATGCGTCGTCAAATTGTATGAGAACAGCGCTTGGCTGTTCTCCTGTTCCAACTGATCGCGCCGAAGAGCAGGCCATTCGAAGGCCTTCACCACTCCCATCGCACCGTTTACCAAACCCTGGTTTACATTCAAATTTCTACGAAGCATTACTCGGGATTATGTACAAACATAAAGTACTCGTGAAGCTCTTTCAGATGATACCAAATACAGTATACCTATTTATTTTAATTTTATATTAACATAGAACTTTTTGTCCGCTAGAGGGCGTAATACTAAATTTGGTGACGAGCTTTATAGCTCATAAGCAACAGAATATCAAGGCCCTTCTAATGGTTCTGCAGTGGTCTTATTCTGATAAGTAGTAAAGAAGCTATCTATGAACGAAAAGATGTGAATTATATGCAATCAGCCCATGAATACAGGTAGAGTCACAAGCAAATGCTAGTAATATATATATATTCAAAATGTACAAGTAAAGCCCTTTCAAATGATATCAAACACGGCATATTTATCTTAACTTTATTTTTTTACTCTGTATATTTTGTCTGCTAGAGGGCGCCACATTAGATTTTTTGAAACTCTATATAGCCTATAACCAGCAGACAATTAAGACGCTTCTAATGATATGTCATTTGTCGAATTCGAATAAGCAGTTTAGAAGTTACGAGGGAACAGATGAACATACATACATACATACATACATACATACATACATACATACATACATACATAGCCTGTCAAAATCATAACCCTCCTTTTGCTTTGCCGTAGTCGGGTAAAAAGTTAAAAGGTAATTTATAAAAGTAAAACACTGAATTGAAAGGACAGATTGACAAGAATAGCCGACCTATAGGTGACTTGCAAGAGATTGTGCAACCATTTTTTTAAATTTAGCTTTCGATAGTGCGAAAATATCAATTTCAGAAAATTGAGATCGTTTAGTCTGATCTTTCCCAACCGGTCAACAAACACCTCTAATATACATTTTTGACACTGATTGTCGCTGAGAGTAATCTCATTTGCGACTAAATTTTGTTCTTCAGATGAAACACCCGCTTTACCTCAGGACATCTCACGTTTTTCACTAGAGTGTAAGTGTCCAAAACTAACTCGGAACCTGCCCATTATGTGCCCATAATTGTCATCACGTTTAATACGCCACTCCCGTTGCCCAAGCTAATCTAACTCAATATTGACATTGTAGTAATAAATGTAATAACAGATGACATCATCTCATCAATTTCGAGCTCTCCCTTCAAAAAACCCATCATTGGCTGCTCGCGTGACCAGATCAGTGCGCACGTGCCTCATATACTGATTAAAATTGTGTACGGGGCACGTTTACTTAAAATTAGGGTTCCATGTCAGTTTATGATATTTATATCGAAATAGCAATGTAGGAGAGTAATAATACATAGCATATTGTGGTTCTCGGCAAATACAAGTAGCTCAACCTTATGATTCTTCTTCTTCAGCCTATAGAGGTCCATCGCTGGACAAATGCCACCCCCAAAGCTTTCATTGCTTTGGGGGGTTTGTCATAATCCCCACGCTTTTCTGGCGGGTTGGGGATCGCAGTAATATTTTATTTCACAGAAGGTCGGCTGCCCACTTCCCTGGTAAGAGTTCCCTTGGTCGCTACAAGAAACAACACAAGTACAAGACAAAGAACAATACAAATGCCTGGCAGACATAACAGCCCTATGGTCAGAGGATCCTCCCTTTTCTATAGACTATGAGTGCACTTTACATCCTTTCCCCTATACCCCCAAACATACATAAATTCCCATATTTCACCAAGTCACAGTTATTAGCCGCGCTAAGGGTGTGTCCACATTATTTCCGGCTCATTGGCTCAACAAGCTGGGGTGGCATCCCTTCTATTGGCAATAAATTATCGCTGCAGTTCTAAACTCATCAATTGATGATGCGTATTGAATTAATTTTGGTAGTGATCGTAAATAGACGGTAGGTTTTATTTACTTTTATATACACGGCGACACATCAAGTTCCTAAAGACATTTCCAGTATTAGCTGACCTTGAACGGTGTACGTCTTTAGTACAATCGAAAGTCAGTTTATACTGGTTATGCATAGCTTCATGTTTGGCCATGCGTACGACTTTACCTTCGTTTTCTTTTTATAGTGATTTTTGGCTGATCTAATAATCTTAATGATAATTTTACATTCATAACTGAATAATAATTTTAGATTCAGGGCATTCTTACGAATTATTGAGAATTATAAAACTATTAAACTCTGACCCTGATCTAACTCGAGACGGTCTCCAAACCCTAGAGCACAGGCGTAGAGTAGCCAGCCTTTCGGTGTTGTATAGGATGCATTTCGGGGAGTGTGCGATGGAATTGCATGATTTAATTCCCCCATCTCCGTTCCACCAGCGGACGACCCGTCGTACGGCTGGTTTCCACCCTTAAGTTGTTAACACCACTACGATCCGGACGAAGCGTTTCGCCTCCTACTTTATACCGCGTACATCGGGGGACTGGAATAATTTGCCAGCGGCGGTGTTTCCGTCGGACTACAATTTGAGTGTCTTCAAGGCTAGAGTGAATAGGCTCTTAATAAACTAGTGCGCTTTACCATCAACGATTGCGTCACTGCTTACCATCAGGCAGGATTGCGGTCAAGCGCTAGTTTATAATATAAAAAAAAAACTATTAAAATCTACCCGTATTATTTATTTCTTCCATACATTGTCTTGGTATAGCTTAATTTTAATTTCTTATCTTATCTTTTTTAGGGTTGCGTAGTTTTTGTCTCGGAACCCTTATTAGTAGTTTCGTTATGTAAATAGGCCCGTCCTCGGCTTGTCCTATACGATTGACCTTAAAATATAAATCTATGCTTGAATACCTATGTATATTTACCACATCGACAAAGTTGTAACTACAATGAAAAATTTGTTCGGTCTACTTTCTCCTACACGTAAAGTTAGGATTATTATTTCCCGCGACTCCCCATTATAAAGGTACCTACCATTAGATTGGTATTTCAAAAATATTTAGAGATTGCTAAAATGATGTTTTTGTTTAGATATCCGTTTGTGAGATATTAAACTTAAAGCGCATTTTATTGATAAAGTAGGGTCTATAAACACTAAATAAAGGGATAAAAAATCAGGAAAAATTTACAATGGTAATCCACAACATGATGAAAATTTACGAAAAACTATTTTTAGATAGTAAGGAGTTAAGGTACGAAATCCTTCTTGCACGAGTCCAACTTTATCATCATCATCATCAAACTTTTATAGGTATATTTATAAGGATTGAGTGTAATCACCACGCTTGCTCAATGCGGGTTGGCGAAATCAGACTTAAATTCCAGATTTCCTCAAGATGTTTTCCTTCACATTGTAATCAGTCATTGGTGTCCAAGATATACTTAGAAAGTACCTTTAACTTAGAAAAGTTACATTGGTACTTGCCTGACCTGGAAACGAACCCGCACACTCATACTTGAGAGGCTGATGATTTAACCACTAAGCCACCACGAATTCCAACTTTTTATTGCAACCTAATTGGTTTTAAAAAAGGCATTTAATATAAAGGTTCTTATGAGAAGCAGATGCTATTTCAACTTCAGTGAAAAATTAAATGGAGCAAAAAAGCGTGAAAGTATTCTAAAACTTTAAACTATTAAAACATTCTAATTTCAATATTCAAATACAACGGAATTCCTCCGGTGCCATGAATTAGTTCTAAATAATTAACTTCTTATCGGCGCGTGCGCTGCACCCCTCTTCAAAATACAAACCCTTCGTATTCAAATTAACAAAACATTACTGTGTATTCCTGCTACAATTATTTTTATTCGCGTTTGTTAAAAAAAACACCCTACTTTTCTTTTACAAGCTAAAACTAACCTTACATCTCTACAAATAAAAGTTAATTTATCATCGTTCAAATCTACATTGTTGTCTTTAAAGGAAAATGGACTGTAACGTGTAGTGAAAAGATAGATTTATGTTTGAGTTTAATGGGCTGGTGTCGGTTGTAAAGTGATGCAAGTCAAAATGAAGCAAAAAGGTGGCACGCGCCCTGCGTACGCGCAAGTATCTTCCCTAACCATCGGAGGGTGGGGTAGGGATGTCACTACTTTATTATCGATGTTGAATGAACAACGTTGAAAGGTTCAAACAATAGTTTCAAAGTTTGAATTTGGAAATACAATTTGAGTTTCTTCAAGACGAGAGTGAATAGGCTCATAATAATCTAGTGCGCTTTATCATCATCGATTGCGTCACTAAGCAGTTACCATCAGGCGGGATTGCGGTCAAGCGCTAGTTTATAATTGCTTAAAAAAAATAGAACGAATTGAATTTTTAAATTCAAATTTCAAATCGAAATTCATTTAAATATGTATTGAATTTTCAAAATAGATAACTATGGTATAGATATAATATTCACCTCATGTAGACACAATCGTCAATGCTGTATGGATGAATATGGAAGTTTGTTGATGGACATGTTTTCTTTACCGTACCATAAAGAAACTGTGCCATGTACAAAAAGCCTTAATTATTTATTATTCTTCGCATCCACCCTCAATATATCGTTTACTTATATTGAAGTAAAAATATAAATGTTGTTTTCTCGTTTGCTGCATTTTAAATTAAATAACGTATCTCTTATGTAACGAAATTCAATGTAAATTAATGACTTATAGGTATATGCATTGATATTTGAAACATATTTGAAATGGGGATTGAATCTTATTCAAATTTACTTGACTCACACACACACATCTTTAATAGTCGATTTATTCAGTCATCATTTCATCGTAAAAATTGCTGACGGAACTCACGGAGCTTTCATCGACTAACGAAATTAATATCGATACACCAACTCCCATCTCTATGATGGCTCGTGTCATAGCGCGAGGCGCAAGCGCAGGTGCTGTTCCGCTCACTCGTCCATGCCAAGTTGCCCACTGTTGCCCACACCTGGGCAGATCCAGCGATTAGGATTTGTACTTATCTACTTCACCTACAATCTTTTAACGTACTTTTTTGCTTTTGTTGTTTTAAAAGAAGTGAAAGTTTTATGGCATGGAATAGAAGAATGTATTTAATACAATGTAAATACATGATATTATACTCTAACATATTAAGCCACGGTTTTTGCTGTCGTTAAGAAATTTATAACAATAACTAGCTTTCCGCCCGCGGCTTCGCCCGCGTGGAATTCGGTTATAACGCGTTTTTTAGATTTCCCTCGGGAATAAAACTAATTAAATGACGATTGATCAGTTTTCGATCGAAGATGAAAAATGATTAAATTACTAAATTGGCTATTAAAAAATAAGGGTAGATCGTAGAAGGGTGAAAATTTAGGATTGTATGTATTTTTGTATGATGTATCATAAAAAAATAGAAACTAAAAATTTTGTCTCAAAAATAAAAATTTAGGAGTGGACTACCCCTAACATTTAGGGGGATGAAAAATAGCTGTTGGTCCAATCTCAGATCTACTCAATAAGCTCACAAAATTTCATGACACTCGGTCAAGCCGTTTCGGAGGAGTATGGGAACGATAACTGTGACACGAGAATTTTATATATAAGATATTAAATAACTAGTGCTTGACCGCAATTCCATCTGATGGTAAGCAGTGACGCAATCGTTGATGGTAAAGCGCGCTAGTTTATTAAACCTATTTATTCATTTTAAAAAACTTGGTAAATAGGAAGGAAGACTGCAGTTGAGCGAGGTGAGGCAATGTTAAACCCAACAACACGACCAACGATGCTGCGCCAGAGGGAGATTGATCTGGAGACCCTCCACGACCAAACTCCTGACACATCAACATTTGGCGCATCGTACCCGGCTCACATCGCAACACAACTGCTCAGACCCGTCCTCCGTACGGCTTTACCAGACATAATGCCGGAATATGACGAAAATTCATTGTTTAGAAGATTGACAGACTACATAGATTTATAGTATAATACCTATTTTTACTACAGATAAAGAATTATTGTGATATAAAATATTATACGGTCAGTTTGTGTTGATAGTCTTATTATGTTACGGTATTTATAAATTGTACTAGCTTTCCGCCCGCGGCTTCGCCCGCGTAAATTTCGGTTATATCGCGCTTTTTAGATTTCCCTCGGGAACATCAAATTTTTCCGGGATAAAAAGTAGCCTATGTCCTTTCTCAGGGTCTAAAGATTGTATGCTTTCCGTCCGCGTCTTCGCCCGCGTGGAGTTCGATTATATCGCGCTTTTTAGATTTCCCTCGGGAACATCAAATTTTTCCGGGATAAAAGGTAGCCTATGTTCTTTCTCAGGGTCTATAGATTGTCTGTGCCAAATTTCATCAAAATCGGTTGAGAGGTTTAAGCGGGAAAGCGTAACAGACAGACAGACAGAGTTACTTTCGCATTTATAATAATAAGTATGGATTCTATGATTTTGTATAAATAAGTTATAGTTATTTGCCGCCAAAAACAGCCCGTTCCCCTTGACTCCTACTTTTCGGAATGTATACTTGGAGTGCACCGACCGCCTTCGGCTTTTGTAAGTTGAGATTTCTTCGACCCTACATAAACTTTGGGCGGTTCATTGAGTCCAAAGCCAAGGTAAGCCTACAAGGAAGCTTAGCGTTATTCACACCAGGACAGCTTTTAATGTTATACAAACGACAGTTCCGTATCTGTGTGAAGTGCTGCAGCCACATTTGGGCTGATGCTACAAAATGAAATCTAGTAACACTGGATTCGGTGGAGAGGCGTCCGAAGAGGCTAATTGGCGATCCAGATTTGGTTCAAAACGATCTCCAAAACCTGGAACACAGGCGAAGAGCAGCCAGCCTGTCGGTAAGGGATGCATTTTGGAGAGTGTGCGAGGAAATTGCATGACTAAATTCCTCCACTTGCGTTCCATCATCGAACGACCTTCGTTGTTGACACCACTGCGATCCGGATGAAGCATTTAGCTGCGTCTTTTATGCCGCGTACATGGAGGGACTGGATCAATTTGCCAGCGGCGGTGTTTCCGTCGGACTACAATTTAAATGTCTTCACGGCTAGAGTAGATAGGTTCTTAATAAACTATCTCACTTTACCATCAACGATTGCATTACTGCTTACCATCAGGCGGGAATGCGGTCAAGCACTAGTTTGTCCAGTCAGTATAGTCGTGGTGGCCTAGTGGTTAAATGACCGGCCTCTCAAGTATGAGTGCGCAGGTTCGATTCCAGGTCAGGCAAGTACCAATGTAACTTTTCTAAAGTTATAAGTACTTTCTAAGTATATCTTGGACACCAATGACTGAAGGTGAAGGAAAAACATCTTGAGGAAACCTGGACTTTAAGTCTGAAATCGCCAACCCGCATTGAGCAAGCGTGGTGATTACGCTCAAACCTTCTCTGTATGAGAGGAGACTTGTGCCCAGCAGTGGGACGATAAAAAGGTTGATGATGATGATGATGACTAGTTTGTCATTGTAAAAAAAATACATGGTGTAAATCATTATTTCGGAAGGAAAATATTCGAAGACATAAAGACATCTACCATCCCACACTGGACCCGCGGTCTCACTCACTGAGGCCAGTCTACAGAGGCTATAATTATTACATACAACTGACCACTTCATTTTCGGAAGTGGTTTACCGCTCCACCATTGTGCTCAAAATTAACCATTCAGTATAATTGAAACAATTAACATCTCCGTAACTCTGAAATTCGAAGTAATGGACATGAAATGAAACAGCATTCAAGTTTAGTCCGTGTTTAGTTTAACAGTGTAATGACAAGTTCGGCAACCATCGTGGCTGCTCGGTTGGTTTCGGTTGCAAATCGATTGTGGTTACACAGATTGAAAAGAGAATTGTAAGAACCTTGTATTTGTCCGGCAATTTCGTTTTGAAGCTTATTGAGGATCTAATTTGAGGTTATTAGTGTATTCTCAAGAGGGTTACAGTACTGAGAAGGTATTCAATTAAAGGATATTAATGTGGCACAGGTTTAACGATTTCAATAGGTGGGTTTTTCTTTTGTGCTGGTATGCTTACGTGTTAATAAAAGCTTTGATAAAATACAGGGTGTATCTGACATCGTAACGCAAACTTCGCGAAAAGGCTAGACCGCATGCCACTAATAAAATTATGATAGTCATTTATGTCGTTAATGAACGATTACAGAATACACAGTGTTCAAAAAAAGTGTCGGCTCGGCTTTTGAACGTTGCAAGCGTGCCGCCGTGCGAGTTTGTAGGTGTGACGTTGATCCCTGATGTGAACTCTATTAAATCAGCTGATAAGATCGTTTTTCGGGTTTTGTTTTCATTGCGCTTTTTTATGTAATTAGCGAATAATTTAATTTTGACTTTGAAATCTTATTGGGTTATAAAAGTATAGCAATTGTGAATGGTCTGAAGTGAAAAAAAACTACATTTATTATTTTTAAATCATGAAAAAGTCGACGAAAATTTCCACCACTGGGGGGTTCAGAATCATGTACCCCCTTATATTATTATATTTAAAACAACTCCGTAAGGTAATTGCGTAACACACTATCAGTAGCAATGTGTTTCATTTTGACAGTTCAACAACATTCATTGCGTTATTTGCGTTGTTGAGCAGAGAGATTATTCGAGCATAAGGAGCATTGGATTAGCAACATGCTTCAAAATTATTCAAATTGATGGTAACAATCAGTAACATAATTACGGTATGGGTCTCTCTTATTACAGTTACTTTGAGAATTTAATAATAACAATTAATAAGAACTTTAATAAAATGTGTAAATGCAGTTTATTAATGTTTTGACTCCATGGTTAGCGCAGTGGTTAAGCTATCGACTGCTGCGCTATGTGTCGTGGGTTCGAGTCCCTCACAGAACAAATATTAGGTACAGGTAGTTGTTTCGGGTCTGGGGTTTTGTGTTTGTGAGTTTATATGTTTGTAAACGCACCCACGATACAGGAGTAATTCCTAGTGTAGGACAAGGTATAAAAGAAAATATCTTGATTTTAAATCCTTACTTCCTTACTAATATCACAGTTTAAAAATCATACAGTCGTCCGACGAAGACGTCTAGACAGAGCAATCGTGCGGGGTGTGAGGGAAGAGACGCGGGTAAGCGGCACCCGAGCTACGAACAAAACGATGTTCGTAGCTCGGTATCTATCATTAAGGGCTAACACGTGTTTGTTTTTTATTTGTTTGTTCTATAATCTGATATGAGAGTCAATATTGAGTATAATTGGGGTGCTTGTAACAAAGAAGCCATCCTTTTTGACATCCAAAATGGTCTGCCATTTTGGATGTCAATTTTAAGTAAATATAATTGTGGTGCTTGTTACGAAAAAGCTATCCTTTCTGAAATCCAAGACAGTGGACGCCAATTTAAATGTATATTAATATGATATGGGTGTTAATTCCGAGGTCGCTTGAGGTGCTGGTTACGAAAATGCCATCTAAATAACTTAAATCTGTCTCGATTTGTTCCCTTAGTAAAAATTGCAAATTAATTAAATATAATACAGCTGTCGATGTTGATCTGCAATTAATAAATAATTTCATAAATATTGTTTATTTGTGACAAGCCTGGCCGATGCGTTACTGTCTAGACGATGTCGGCATTTTACACGAGATCAAAGGCGTCGACCTACTGTATGATTTTTATACTGTGCTAATATTATAAATGGAAAAGTGAGTTTGTTTGTTCCGCTTTAACACCGTAACTACTGAACCGATTGCTTTGAAATTTTGCAGACGTAAAGTTAGAAGTCTGGATTAAATAATAGGATACTTTTTATCCCGGAAAAAAATGGTATCGTGACATTGTTTGTTGACGTTGGTTGTACTATTATTTACTTTAATAATAAATTACACAATTAATAATAATTAATATAAATATAGTTTTTGAATTGATTTAATGCATTACATTAAATAAGTTTTTAAAATGTATTTTACGTATGGCAATCGTATTCAGGAAGAGAAAGGGCATTTCCCTCACGAAGATCCAACACAATGGTATTGGAAATTATACAGTATGTTACAATATTACATTATTATTAGTGATCCCGACTGCCGAGAAAGTTTTTGCGGTTGAACAAACGGTGCTCCTTGTAATTAGGACTTGAAAAAACATTTTTTACATAAACGGCAACAATTTCAAAGTAGTAGGTTTGGTTATAAACGTCACAAGCTCAATCAATCCAATACACCATCTTCTTCAGCCTATAGATGTCCACTGCTGGACAAAGGCCTCCCCCAAGGCTTTCCACGCTGACCGGTCTTGTGCTACCCGCATCCATCGGCTTCCCGCGACCTTCAACAGGTCATCGGTCCACCTTGTTGGGGGCCTCCCTACGCTGCGTCTTCCAGTACGTGGCTGCCACTCCAGAACCTTACTGCCCCATCGGCCATCGGTTCTACGAGCAATGTGCCCTGCCCACTGCCACTTATGCTTAGCGACTCGCAGAGCTATGTCGGTGACTTTGGTTCTTCTGCGGATCTCCTCATTTCTGATTCGATCACGCAGAGAAACTCTGAGAATAGCTCTTTCCATTGCCCTTTGTGTGACTCTGAGCCTTCATATGAGAAACTGATACGTGGTCGCTCACAATAGGCCTCATACGAAGGCTCAGTGTCACACAAATACACCATAAAATAATTAATTAATATAAACAAAATTATGTATTATTAAAATAATTATGTTATAGTACATTACGATATTAGTGCGTAATGATGGTTATAACATGCGAGGCGGAATTTCAGCCCGAGCCGAAGGCGAGGGTGTAATTGAGCCGAGCATGTTATAACCAATACGCACGTATATCGTACGACATTTTTTAACACACTTGCGAGGAAACAGAAAAAAGATATTCAGAATACAAGTACAAAGAAAAGAAAATTTGAGAAAAATGGCGCGAGGTTTATTTTCTGCCGTAGCTGCGTGAAAATGTTGGCAAAGATGCTAGAGCATGCAGTCAAGTTTTTAAATTACCGAATAAACTGTTTTTTTTTACAAATACTCATTTAAATACAAACATATACAAATTTGTTTATTTCAAATAGGACATCAGTTATTTTAAATAAACTCAAACTGTGAATGCTCACTGTTGCTTTCCCGCCATTAGTATTATTATTTGCCATTTCAAATATGGAACAGCGCGCTGCTCACTGGCTAGAGCCACGCGGCGGCGATCAGTTCCATAATTATTTGAAATGACAAATAATGCTGTTATGGAATTTGTATGGACTATAACTTAACTATTTGCTTTGATAACACACGCGTTTGTTATGGCCCGCTTTACATATTTAAAACCGGTGGGATTACATCAGCTTTACGAGCAAGGGTGTTAAAAATAATTATAATAAATAAACTAATTGAAAAAAATATCATCATCAATCTTTTTATCGTCCTGCTGCTGGGCACAGGTCTCCTCTCATATAGAGAAGGATTGAGCGTAATCACCACGCTTGCCTAATGCGGGTTGGCGATTTCAGACCTAAAGTCCAGGTTTTCTCAAGATGTTTTCCTTTACCTTTTAATCAGTCATTGATGTCAAAGATATACTTAGAAAGTACATATAACTTAGAAAAGTTACATTGGTACTTGCCTGACCTGGAATCAAACCCACACACTCATACTTGAGAGGCTGGTGCTTTAACCACTAGGCCATGACTTAAAAAAATATATAAATAAATATATATAAATATATTTATTTTATTAATTCTCTGATCTATTATATATTCCCAATAAATTAATTTGAAAATACCGTTTCAGGCGTTACGGTCAGCCAACATAGGCACTCTGCTGGGTGACGACACTTTCCGGCTCGCTACTTGCCTGCATCTGAGCGCCCCTTAATGTGGTGCGGTGAAGGTGTTGACTGCTTCGGACACCATGGCTTATCCTGCAGCAAAAGCGCAGGCCGGATAGCACGGCACGCCAGCATTAATGATATCATCCGTCGTGCTCTTAATATCTATAAAATCATGTGTTTATTTTTTTTAATGTACAGACAGCTGTGCTGCGGGGGAGTTTGTTCCGCTACTTCTTCTTCCGAGCAAAAGCACTAGGAAGTGTCGATGAGTGGGCGTTTTGGGGGACTGGCTTATGTAATATTGACCTTCAAAGTGCTGATTCTCAGCCTAATTTGAATAAATGACTTGATTTTGATTTCTTGTCACCGCCGGCGTGCCAGCTGTTTTAGAACCCAACGGCTTGACACGCGACGATTGGAAGAGACCCGACGGAATGACTGTAATGCCTTGGAAAGTAGGTAGGCCTTTGGTGTGGGATGCAACGTATGTCGACACCCTCGCGCTATTCTCTCTTTTATATACGAATGAATATTTGTTTGGCCTATAATTAGTTGCACCGGGTCTGGGTGTTTGTGTATGTGATTTTATATATTTGTAAACGCACCCCCGATACAGACGAAATTCCTAGTATGGGGTGAAGTTTTTTTTTTTTTTTTAATACAATATGTAAAGAAAACTCTGTCCGATCCGTGAAGGTATTATTAGGTATCGTTAACTGATTCTAATAATGTCTACAAAGCCGGGCTAAACATAAAAAAATCCCCCTTAAAAACTTAATGCATGTGCGGTAGGCAACACGTTAGGTATACATGCGCGGGTGAAGGGGGGCAGGGCTGACGGCACGTGGTCGCATCGCTATTCGCTCCGTCACAAATGGTGTTGTCACTTTTTTGGTTGGGGAAGTTGGAATTAATTAGCGGAAAAAAAGATTGTTTCGAAATGCATTAGTATTGTCACTATGATGATTACGTAAAATTTCATATTTTATATATTTGGTCATGTTTATACCTAACATTTAATATCCTTTTGGGTCGGTCGGGGTTTTCTTTACATATTGTATTAAGTACATAGAAGTATGGGAGAAAATGAGTCAGTAATGCAAAATGTATAGGAATTAGGTTGGTATCAAAAGAGCAGGTTATAGGTAGCAAATCAATGGGTGCTTGTTCTCTGTGGGCGGTTAGCAGGCGGCGCCGCGGGCGACGGCTATAGCACGCACTTGAGACCGCGTGTCGATTTATTACTTAGTAGCCACAGAGTAGCTACGAGAGAGGTTACACGGTAGGAAATAAATAATAATGTCAAATGACATGAAATGACAACACTAAACTTATAGTCATTTTCTTCAATAATATATTAATTTTATATTTATACTAGCTTTCCGCCCGCGGCTTCGCCTGCGTGGAATTCGGTTATATCGCGTTTTTTAGATTTCCCTCGGGATTTCCGCGGGTATTTAAATGACGATTGATCAGTTTTCGGCCGGAGATGATAAATGATTCAATTAATAAAATGGCTTTTAAAAAATAAGCGTTGATCGTAGAAGGGTGAAAATTTAGGATTGTATGTATTTTTGTATGTTGTATCACAAAATAAAAAAAAACTAAAAATTTTGTCTAAAAAAAAATTAGGGGTGGTCTACCCCTAACATTTAGGGAGATGAAAAATAGATGTTGGCCGATTCTCAGACCTACTCAATACGCTCACAAAATTTCATGAGAATCGGTCAAGCCGTTTCGGAGGAGTATGGGAACGAAAACTGTGACACGAGAATTTTATATACAGCGTGGAATTTTAATGGTTGTTTTCCCGCAGCGAAACGGTTCTGTCTTAGTAATACAATCGTTTCATCATGAAATTAAATATTAGAAACTTGAAATGGCAGATTTAACAAAGTGATAAAAAAACGCACGGGAGCTTATTATGGTTTGAACATTACATACATTGCTTTCCTTTGAGGCGGTTTCATGTACATTTCGAGTAGTACGGGTAGTACCTACAAGTTGTATCTAGCGTAATTAACTTTTCTCACTTTTTCGAGTTGATGATTTTTTTTTATTTACTTTTTTAATTATTTTATAAATCTAACATTTTTGGTTTTTTACTCTATTCATCGAAAGTATTCCTTAAAGCAAATCGTTCTGCCGCGGGAAAACAACCATTTAAATTGCAGCGTGTATAAGAAGATAATAATAATACATATAAGAAGCTGAGAGTGAGTGTAATCGGTCGCGACTTATAAGTTGTAGGTCGTAGGTTCTAACCCAGAAAGGCATTTTTATAAATTACTAGCTTTCCGCCCGCAGCTTCGCCTGCATGGAATTCGGTTATATCGCGCTTTTTAGATTTCCTTCGGGATTTTTTTTCAATAAAAGGTAGCCTATGTCCTTTCTCAGGGTCTAAAGATTGTCTGTGCCAAATTTCATCAAAATCGTTTGAGAGGTTTAAGTGGGAAAGCGTAACAGACAGACAGAGTTACTTTCGCATTTATAATATTAGTATGGATAGTAATCTAGTGCTTGACCGCAATCCCGCCTGATGGTAAGCAGTGATGCAATCGTTGATGATAAAGCGCGCTAGTTTATTAAGAGCCAATTCCCACTAACCTTGAAGATACTTAAATTGTAGCCCGACGGAAACACCGCCGTTGGTTAATAGACAGTCCTTTGATGTCCGCGATCTAAAAGAAGAGGCGAAGCGCTTCGTTCGGTTCGTTGTGGTCCTTTACTTTATGTAAATTATTTCATCACCACTGCTTTCAAAACAGTGAAGGAAAACATCTTGAGGAAACCGGCATATCGTAGAAGCAAAAAAGCAAAGACATGTGACATCTACCAACCCGTGCTGGGTATGCATGGTAGATTACGGCCCGCTTCACCGAGAGGAAACCTGTGTCCCAGGTGTGGCAACATTATATTTCTCGGTGGTAGGCCATAACATCGGCTGCCGGCGGAAGTTACCACCCACCAGACAAAATCTTGCCGCCAAGCGATTCGTCGTGTTCCGCCATGATGTCTGGTGAAGCCGTACGGAGGACGGGTCTGAGCGGTTGTGTTGCGATGTGTGGCGGGTACGACGCGCCAAATGTTGTTGTCTCGGGAATTTGGGCGTGGAGAGTCTCCAGGTCAATCTGCCTCTAGCGCAGCATCGTTTGGTCGTGTTGGTCTTGGGTTTAACATTGCATCACCTCGCTCAACTGCCGTCATCCTTCCTATTCCTAAGTTTTTTAAGTGAATAGGCTTAATAAACTAGTGCGCTTTACACTCAACGATTGCATCACTGCTTACCATCAGGCAGGATCGCAGTCAAGCACTAGTTTATAATTAATAAAAAAAGAAAAATTATGTATAATTTATGTAATATTATAAATGCGAAAGTAACTCTGTCTGTCTGTCTGTCTGTCTGTCTGTCTGTTACGCTTTCCCGCTTAAACCTCTCAACTGATTTTGATGAAATTCGGCACAGACAATCTTTAGACCCTGAGAAAGGACATAGGCTACCTTTTATCGCGGAAAATTTTGATATTCCCGAGAGAAATCTAAAAAGCGCGATATAACCGAACTCCACGCGGGCGAAGCCGCGGGCGGAAAGCTAATAACTTTATATATTAACTAGCTTTCCGCCCGCAGCCTCGCCCGCGTGAAGTTCGGTTATATCGCGTTTCCTAGAGAATTCTTCAAAGTCCGGAATCAATCAATCAGAAATAACATAAGATAGTTATCTTATGTTATTTCTCAAGGTCAACTCTATCTTTGTACCAAATTTCAATAAAATCAGTTCGGTGGTTTAGACGTGAAAGCGTAACAGACAGAAAAGCAGAGTTACTTTCGCATTTCTAATATTAACTATCTATCCGCCCGCGGCTTATTCGGTTATCTCGCGCTTTTTAGATTTCCCTCGGGAATATAAAATTTTTTCAATAAAATAGACCATTTCCTTTCTCAGGGTCTAAAGATTGTCTGTGCCAAATTTCATCAAAATCGGTTGAAAGGTATAATTATGCGGGAAAGCCTAACAGACAGACAGACAGAGTTACTTACGCATTTATAATATTAGTATGGATGATTAATAATATAGTAGGGATGAAATGGAAAGAAAAAGATGTGCCGAACTCTTTAGATTAGTTAGTGCACAGCCTCCGTGGCGTAGCGGTAGCGGACGCGGCCGCTGCGCAAGGCGGCGCGGGTTCGATCCCCGCACAGTGCAAATATTTGTATGCATGAATATGAATATTTGCACTGGTCTGCTCGTGCCTCAGAAAGCACGTTAAGCCGTTGGTCCCGGTTGCCATACGAACATCTAGTGGCTGTCGTTACGGGTTGTTGGAGCCCTCAAAAGTCCAACAATTGGTCTAACTGCAATGCTTCGATGTCGCCTTCGGGTTGTGGAGGACAGACGGCAGTCGCTTCACGGAAAATGTCGAAGTTTAGCCATATCAGCAGTTGGACTGGTAAAAGCGGACCCCAGACTCCAAAGCTGAAAAGGCTTCGGATGCGACTGGGATTAATGCTGGGATGATGAGTGCACAAGGTGATTGGCACCAGTATCGGGAAACCCAAACAAAGCAAACCTACTAATTATAAATGCGAAAGTTCGTGAAGATGGATGGATGCTTGTTACTCTTTCGCGCATCATCATCATCATCATCTCAACCACATGAAGTCGACAATCGACAGACCACCTCGTCGGTGGGTGTCTGAAGCTGCGCTTGCCGGCGCGTGGTCGCCATTCAAGAGCCTTTCTGCCCCACCGGCTATCGGCTCTACAAGCTATATGCCCCGCCCACTGCCACTTCAGAGAGCTAATCCGCTGGGCTATGTCGGCGACTTTAGTTCTTCTATGGATCTCCTCAGTCCTGAATCGATCACACAGACAAACACCTAGCATAGCCCTCTCCATAGCTCTCTGTGCGACCTTAAGCATTCTTAGGAGGCTCATAGTGAAGGACCACGTTTCTGATCCATATGTCATCGATATCACCGGTAACATACATTGATTAAAGTCTTTAGGCACTGAGGTATCGGTTTTGGACGAGAAGAAAAAACGGAGCTTCCCGAACAATACCCATCCGAGTCACACCTTGTCCTTGAAGACGGAACTATCGATCTCTATCAGCTTTCCCAGATCTTTTTCACGCAAAACTACTAAAAAAAATTGCATGAAATTTGACACACCGGGTATCATAGAATATTATTTTTCCCGATGTTCATACCGGTTGGTAACTTATACGGGTGAAACCGCGAGGCACTGCAAGCGAAAAGATTATACCTACCCTTAGTTTAGTTTTCTTATGATTGATTCTTCATCTTATAACTGTTAAATTAACATAAACCATGTTATCCCTTATTATGAAATCTTTTCCTTAACCATCCTAATCTACTTTCGTTAGGGACACGCGCGGCCGATCTGCGACGGACAGACGGACAGACGGACAGGCGGACAGGCGGACCACCCGATCTCTAATCAAATCAAAATCGTGCAAACTTTATTCAGAACAACTGGAGAATGGGATTCACTAGCCTGTAGACGCGGTTTCACCCACAAATTAACAGATAAATTATTTAAAAAATTTTATCTTTGATTATTTAAATTACACTATTTAGTTTTGAATAATGAATTGAAGAAAATTGTTCCTAATGTAAACTGTTCATATGTAGTTTTTAAAGCAAGAAATCTATGTTTTATAACATAAAAGAGAGTACGAAAACCCAGAGAGAGAAAGAGAGATATTAAAATCAAGGGTGGAAATAAAATGTAGTATAATAATAAAAACCAATAAAACAATAGAATATAATTCTGAAATATACCTCAAAAAATGTGTAAGATATTTATTCATACAGACAGACACTCTAACATTTTCCATATAGATCATATTAGTAGCAGCGCGTGAGTGCTTCCACGTAATTCAACTTAATATCAAATTACTTAATGGCTTCCTAATGAGGATTATTACGATTGATAACAAGTCAAATTTCCTAAAAATTGAATCGAAATAAATTTATAAAATTATTTTATTTTTACAGGAGAACAAAGCAATGTATCAGCTGCTTGTTATCCTGCGCCGGCGCAAGTGGGAGACAGTTGTGGGGGGAATGGTAATCGATGCTGGTTAGTCGATGAACCATTGCAGGCACATGTAGATTTGGCGCGTGTGCATTTTTTTATATAAAAGATTTTTTGTGCTCAAAATATTTGCATATTCGAATAGATAATTGAGTAGGGGAAAGCCAACCTCAATATGGTTGAGCTGAATGATGCTGATCCATACGTCATGTTCGTGAGCGGACGCCGTCAGAGGAGACTGGTCATCTCTTAGCTGCCACGGCGTATTTTAATTTCTGAATTGATTTTTGTGTGTTTTCCATAATGGACGCTCTCAGCGTACAATATATTTCTGCATCGTTCTCACACGGTTGTTTTGTACATGAATGATGTAATCAAATATTTGTAAGAATAGCTTGAAAATTTAAAAGAGTGTCCATGGAGTTTCTTGCCCGTTCTTCTCCATAGTTACCTACTCTTTAGAATGGGCGACTAGCTTCATCTTATTGACTGACCGACCTTCTGACAATTCAAAAGCCTGTAACTGTAAACCAGAAATAAATGCTTTGATTTTGATTTGAGAATGTGCACACACTTATAAATGTGCCTAAATAGTATACATACTATAAGCGCTTTTGCGTTTCTCGCTATTTGTTACGCCTTTCTTGTATTGCCTTTATAGTTAGCGAAAGTTGTTCATAAACCAAAGACTCAGTGTAATTGAATAGAACCATGTGTTTTCCAGTAATCATATTCTTCAAGATACGTCGTACGTGTACGTCGTGTTCCGGCATGATGTCTGGTGAAGCCGTACGGAACGGGTCTGAGCAGTTGTGTTGCGATGTGTGCCAGGTATGATGCGCCAAATGTTGTTGTGTCGGGAGTGTGGTCGTGGAGAGTCCCTAGATTAATCTCCCTCTGGCGCAGCATCGTTGGTCGTGTTGGTGTTGGGTTTAACTTTGCATCACCTTTTTTTTTTTTTTGTTCACCCAGTGGGAATCTCTACCAGACCGTCCTCCGTCTGAGGGTCGACGGAGGGTGTGCCGGGCTCTCACCGGCTAAACCCACTGGAGCGTTCCTCTTCTTGCCTATTGCCGGGGGTACGGGGCCTAGTTTGCATTCACCGCGTCCCCGGCAGGCCTTGACCCGCCGCGCGCGAGTTCGGCGGGTCCCTCTTCCTCCTCTCCTTCCATCAGGTAGGCGTGTAGGAACAGCCACTACACGCCTACTCCGGCCCTAGTGACGGACGTCGGACTCCCCCGGTCCTCGGCCCGTCGGCCTCTCCTTATGGAGGAAGCGGATCGACCTCGGCTTCCCTCCTCCTCCGGCCAGCGCGCCGTCGGCGGGACGGGAGAGTGCTCAGAGCTTCCCTCTCCCGTTCGGCCGTCTCCTTCGCGGAGATTACCTCCTCGCAGAAGGAGACGACCGCGTCCCATGACTCCCCGCTGTCGACCATGGCTCTGACCACGGCCGGCAGCGAGAGGTCGCGCCCGCCGATCGCTGCGGTGAGCGCACGGCGCTGCTCGTCCCATGCGGGACACTCCTCGAGGGTGTGCAGCGCCGTGTCCTCTGCCCCGCCACCGCAGTGATGGCACGCCGGTGTCGGCTCCCGACCGATACGACACAGGTAACTGCCGAAACACCCGTGTCCGGTCAGCACCTGTGTCGCACGGAAGGTGAGCGTCCCATGCCTCTTCGGGTCGATCCACTTTTCCATGCAGGGTCTTACCGCCGCTATGACGGCGTGCCCCGCACTGGGTTGCGCAAGTCTCGCACACCACTCCGCCACCAGGACTTGGCGGAGCTCAGATCGCTTCGCCTCGATAACTCTCGGCAGAAACGATCTTTCGCCCCGCTCTCGGGCCTCCCCGCGCCACTTGTAAAGCGACGCGAGGGCTCTGGCCTCGAGATCCCAGGGCGCCGATCCGGCTAGGAGGCAGGCCGCCTCGTAGGAGATCGTGCGGTATCCTCTTATCACCCTGACAGCCGTCGCTCGCTGCGGCCCGTGAATGACCGCAAAGTTGCGAGGCGTCAGGTGATCCGCCCACACTGGGGCCCCGTAAAGGGCCATTGACCGCACGACTCCTAGGTACAACCTCCGGCACGATGAGTCGGGCCCCCCCAAGTTCGGCAGCAGCCGCGATAGCGCGGCTGCGGCCGTCCTCAGTTTGGGGGCCAGTTGCCGGAAGTGCGGCCCAAAATTCCACCTGCCGTCGAGGACGAGACCGAGATATCTCATCGTCGCCCCGACGGCAATGCGAACGCCTCCTACCTCGATGTGTGAGCCCGCAGGTGGACCCCGCCGAGCCCCGTGGAAGCACAGGGCCTCGGATTTGTTGAGGGCCACCTCCAGGCCCAGACGCCGGATCCTGTGGACCACTTGCGCAACCCCTGCCGTCGCTAGGATGGCTGCGTCGCGATACGTCCTCCCTCGCGCAGTGACGAGCGTGTCGTCAGCGTAGCACGTGACGACGACGCCGTGGAGGAGCGCGCCACGCAGCACCCAATCGTAACCGATGTTCCACAGGAGTGGGCCTAGAACCGACCCCTGTGGAACACCGCACGTTGTCTCTCGCCGATACCAGCCACCACCGTGACCCGGGTAAATAACCTGCCTCTCTGCAAGGTAGGCCCCGACTGTTTGGCGGAGGTAGGGCGGCACCCCGTGGAATCGGAGCGCCTCCCTAATGCAGCTCCAGGGCAGGGTGTTGAACGCGTTGGCGATGTCCAAAGACACCGCCAACACCACCTCGCCCCGAGAGACGGCACTCTCCGCCGCGGCCTTTACGCGCATTATCGCGTCAATTGTGGAGCGCGCTTGGCGGAAGCCGAACTGGCCATCCGCTAGGTCCGGCCCTGTCGTGTTTAGGTGGCGGACGAGGCGGTCTGCAACTACTCTTTCAAAGAGCTTGCCCACCTCGTCCAGCAACACTATGGGCCGGTACGCAGACGGCGAATCCGCCGGGCGCCCCGCCTTTTTCAGCAGGACCAGTTGGCCCGTCTTCTATGGACGGGGAAACTGGCCCCGCTCTAGGCACGCACTGAAAAGGCCCATCAGTCGAGGCCCGAGAGCCTCCGCGGCCAGGACCCAGGCTCGGCCAGGAATGCCGTCGGGCCCTGGGGCGGTGTTTTTGGCTTGAAGCCGGGACACCGCCGCTCTCAGCTCTCCCCGGGTCACGTCGGGCACGTCGTCGTCGTCGTCTTCCGCGTTGGCGTTGGCGTCAGCGGATCGAGGCGGAACCATGGGCGGCGAGATGTGTTCCGCCCTGACTGGGAAGAGGGCACTCACCACCTCTCGCAGCAGCTCGGGCCGCATACCCTGGGTGAGCGGAGGCGCCCAAGGGCGCAGCTTGTCCCGTACTGCGCGATAAGGACGCCCCCACGGGTCGCGGTCCAGGGCAGCTAGCTGCCGCTCGCGGGCCTCTGCCTTCGCTTTGGCGATAGCCCCCTTCAAAGCCTTCCTCGCTTCGCGGTAAGCCTCGTATAGTTCCGCCTCTCTGGCCTCAGCGTCTGGCGGGCGGCGCCGCCTTCTCCTATGCCGGGCATACTGGCGTCTAGCGGCCACACAGGCGGCACGGAGCCGTTCGATGTCCACCGACCACCAGTGCACCCGGCGCCTAGATGGCTGTTGACGCCGTCTAGGCATCGCCGCATCGCAGACGCTGGTCATGGCCAGCCGGAGCTGCTCGGCCTCCTCGTCGATGTTGACAGGCCTGTCCGGTGTAGTCACCCAGGCCTGGACGATCGCGGCTTCGAGGAGCAGCTCCCGATCCAACTGCTTTAACGCCCAACGCGGACCGATCGAACCAGGGGTCGGCAGGGCCGGCGCAGGCGCAGGCGCAGTAGGCAGGGCGGAGACGTCAAAGCGAATATATCTATGATCCGACAACGTCTCCACCCCCTCCATAACACGCCAGCCTTGGACACGGCGTGCGAGGGCAGGGCTAGCGAACGTAATGTCCACTATGGAACCGCCCCGCTGGCGCACGCACGTGTTCACCGAGCCCTGGTTAAGGACGGCGAGACCGTACTCGACCGCCCACTCTTCCAACTCCTCGCCGCGAGCATCGGTAGTCGGGGAACCCCAGGCGCCTGACTTGGCGTTGAAGTCCCCGAGTACGACCACGGGGCGAGGGTGGTTGCGTCTGACGACAGTGCCCAATTCCTCCAACCATGCCTCAAATTCGGCGAGCGACCTGCTCGGAGAGAAGTAGACCCCGACAATCACTATCTCTCCGAGCAGTACCGAGACGAAGTTCCGTCCTTTGGCGACGGCTTCAAAGGACGGAGTCCCGGCCGATCTTCTTAGGATCATGGCCACCGAGTCGTGGGCGTCGCTCACCCAGTCATCCCTGGGGGGTACGAACCACGGCTCGGCGACCACCGCAACGTCGATCGACCACTGCGCCATGCTTTGGAGTAGAAGATCCTGAGCACGGGCGCAGTGGTTGATGTTGCCCTGAAGGAACCGAACGGAAGCGGACACAGACATTATTGAGTGTCCATGGTCCGCTCCCCCTCCGGCAGCGAGTCGGCTGCCTTAGAGGTTGGGGTCCGCTGCGCTATAGACGCTGCAGCGCCCTGAGCAGCAGGCCCAATCCCCTTGGTCCCCTTCTTTTTCTGCTTGGTGTGGGTGTCGGCGCAGGTTTTGCTGCCGATCCGGTGATCGGCCGGCCTGTCCGGCGCCGCACACTTAGGACAATTCGGCGGGGCGTCACATGCGGCAGCCCTGTGACCAGGCCGGCCGCACCGGAAGCAGAGCCCGCCGACTTGAATGGTCGACGAGCAATGCACCCCCAGGTGTCCCACCTCCAGACACCGGAAACACCTCTGTGGTCGGAGCGAGAGGATCTTAACCCGCGCCAACACCCACCCAACAAGCAGGTTGCGACCGCTCGCTTCTATGCGGCGGGCCGCCGCAACAGGGCAGGTCACTACTGCGGACCAGAGTCCCCTGAGGCCGGGCCCGATCTCGCCGGGCCGGACCTGCTCCAGGGGGCACCCGCCCGCCTCCGCGACGGTGGCCCCGAGCTCCTTCGTCGTGACCGTGTCATCCAGGCCCGAGACACGCAAGTTCAGCGTTTTTATGGGCCTGGTGACTTTCGCCTCCGGGAATTGCTCCTTAAGAGAGGCCTTCAGCCTCTCTGCAAGCGCGTCCGCCTTGTCGCTGCTTGTGGCGCCGGGTACCTCGAGCAAACGGGCACCGGTTGCCGCCTCCTTCCACACGATGCCCGTTATGCCCAGGTCCTTCAGATTAATGTCGGCCTTGGCTTTCGCCAGGACCGATGCGTACGACACGCCCCTTTCTATGGCCTCCGGCGGTAGCTTAATAGCCACCGCCGTGGACTTCGGAGCGCGGAGCTTCTGTTTCTCCTTCGCCGCTTTTGTCTTCTTCTTCTTTTTTTTCTTCTTTTTGTCACCAACGGTGACCCACTCTTGCGAGGTGGCCGTTGGTGCACCCGTAGTCGTCGCTGGGGCCGCCGGAGCAGCTGGGGCTGCTAGAGCAGCCGGAGCAGCGGCAACGGGCTTAGTCTTTGCCGGTTTGGGCGGGCTCGGCGCAGCAGCTTTCGCCGCATACGTCTGCGCCGGCGGTGTCTTGTCGTGGGCCAGCGGAGGCCGCAGCACTTTGCCCTCGATGACCGAGAAGCGGGCAGACAGCGCCGCCATCTCGGTCTTGAAGAGCCGGACAAGCTCCGACTCCTCCGCTGAAGGCCGGGCAACGGGCTGCGACTCCGCCGGCCCAGAGGTGTCCTCTCTCCTCCTTTCCTTGTTCAGGTTGCGAAGCTCCGCACGGAGCTCCTCCTGTTCCTTATGGAGCTCCGCAACCTGGGCAGCTAGGCGGGCGTTGGCCGCCGTGAGACGCCGTGTCTCGTCATTAGAGGAGCGCTGTAGTAGCTCCTCGGCGACCTCCAGCATGGTGGCTGCTGCCACCTTTAGGGCCTTCTGGCAAGTCCCCTTCAGGCCTCTGGACACCCTGGACACCTCCTTCACCGTGTCCACGGCGTTCCGGAGCCTTTCGCCCAGCTCCGTGGCCTGAAGGTCTTCGACCGACGACGCGGCGGAAGGAGTTTCAGAAAGCCGAACGACCCGTCTGGTGTCCACCTTCCGGGCCAGCTCGGCCACCCTACGCTCTTCCACCGCGCAGCGCTCCTCTTTTTCGGCCGCCTTTTGGGCGGCCTCCAATTCCTTCCGGGCCTTGGACAGGCCGACATATTGGCCTGTCGTAGGCGGTCGTCCCCTACCACGCTTGGCGGTCGGGGTGCTAGATCGGCTGATGTACAGCGCCGTATCATCCCTCGTACCAGCCAGTGTCTCCAACACTTCCACCGGCTGCGAGTTAGTCCTTTTCCGGTATGGTGTCACGTCCGGTTGCGACCGGGCAGACTCCAACGAGCCGGTACTGTCGGCGTCCGACACAACGGACTCGGGAGCTTTCTCCGGGTCGGAGACTGCTCCCTCCTCTCTCCTTACTCCTCCGTTCTTCTTCAGAATAGTTTTATTTTTTGTTTTACATTTCTTCATACTGTTCCCACGAGTCTTAGCGCAAAAACGTCCGTCCGGGCAGAGCGTCGTACTCCGGATAAGCCTGATTACTGCTGGGGGTCGGCAGGTACCCAGCAGGTGAGCGTTAGCGACCGGTCTCCCACCGGCCACTCATCCCCTCGGCACGCTTCCACCTTGGGATTAGGCTTGTAGGGGGCCGGGCGGTTAAGCCAAGCCCCCAGATGACGTCGGTATTAGACATGCCTCCGTGCCGCTATCCAACTAGGCGTAGCGGTACCCGTCACCATCCGTAAACGGATATTCGTTGCACTGGAGCGCCCGCTCCAGCGCAACGTTTGGGCCGAACGGTGGTCTGTGTCAGACCGTGTCCCGGACCGGGACCCGTCGCCCCTAGGCTGGGTACGTCTTCTTAAACAAGAAGACGCAGCAGCTAAGGGTTTTTTAGAGAGGTGTCCTTCCTCTTGGCCCCACTCGCATGCACGCACGCGAGCAGGGCCCCCAGCTCCTCTCCATGAGGAGTCCGGGTTGTCCGACGGCGACCCGGAGTTCGGGTCATGTCAGCCACCTGGAGTGGTGGCCGACCCGTCGCACGCATGACCGCCGAAGCAGTCCCGCGTCTGGCTTTGGTCCGCGCCGGTAAACCGGTAACCCCCATATCTGGGGGCCGTTCCCCTATCCGCCACCTGGGGTCGCTCAACTGCCGTCATCCTTCCTATTCCTAAGTTTTTTAAGTGACTAGTGCGCTTTATCCAGCAGGCGGGATTGTAGTCAAGCAATAATTTATAATTATTAATAAAAAAAATAATAATAATATTCCGCAAATAAATTGGTTACCAATGAAGCTTAAATAATATTTACATAAACTATTTCCGAAAAACATTTTATATTGTGAGACGGATTGGCGCAGGAAGGGCTCCGTGCCATTATATATAAAAATCACTTTTATTAACACGTATGCTCTATAATTAATTTAAAAAAAAAGCGTATGTACCATTTTTTATGCATATAAATATTATTTCTATTTCTAATAAACACTCAGTAAATAAAATTAATAAATAGCACTATAAATGATCAACCCATAAGGCCGGATACCTTCACGACGAGCTGACAGGGAGTAGGCAGTTTTATTTTCAGCAGCGCAAGCGCATCCCACCGGAAGTCGTCTCGATGCGTAAGCTTCGACAAATTGCGCCACTTCCGGATAAAGATGGACGCTCTTTTCAATGTAATTTATGTCGTGAGAAGTTTTTAAGCATCTGATTTAACTCTTGTTTGATTTTGCATAACTTTTTGTTTTTATTTTTTGTAGGATGGATTATAAATTTGTTTTTGAAGAGGGGAACTTTTGTTGTTCTTTGTTTGATACCCTTTGGGCAAGTTTGCTACAAGTTATGTTTACTTGGGCAGGTTTTATAAAAGACTAGCTTTCCGCCCGCGGCTTCGCTCGCGTGGAGTTCGGTTATATCGCGCTATTTAGATTTCCCTCGGGAAAATCTAATTTTTCTGGGGGTAAAAGGTAGCCTATGTTCTTTCTCGGGGTCTAAAGATTGTCTGTGCCAAATTTCATCACAATCGGTTGAGAGGTTTAAGCGGGAAAGCGTAACAGACAGACAGACAGACAGAGTTACTTTCGCATTTATAATATTAGTATAAATGGATTACTTACAAGAGATCAACCAAAAGCCAATGTCTGGACATGAAAAAAGACCTGAGTTTTTTTCGGCTATTTCTTCTCAGAGGTAGTCAGTTAGGAAATGCCGGCTTCATCTAGGTAGTTTAAAAAAAAATATGACGTGTAAAAGTAATCAGTGATCCTACTTGCTTAATAAATGTTTCATTTCGATCTGTTTTATATATATTATATATACAAACTAGTGCTTGACCGCAATCTTGCCTGATGGTAAGCAGTGATGCAATCGTTGATGGTAAAGCGCGCTAGTTTATTAAGAGCCCATTCACTCAATAAAATCTGAGTGAATAGGAAGAAAGACGGTACTTGAGCGAGTTAATGCAATTTTAAACCCAACAACACGACCAACGATGCTGCGCCAGAGGGATATTGATCTGGAGACCCTCCACGACCAAACTCCCGACACAACAACATTTGGCGCATCGTACCCGGCATACTTCACAACACAACTGCTCAGACTCCTCCGTACGGCTCCTCCGTACGGCTTCACTAAACATCACGTAGGAACACGACGAATCGCTTATCGGCAAGACTTTGTCTGGTGGGTGGTAACTTCTGCCGGCATCCGATATTATGGCCCACCACTGAGGGAATCAATCTTTTCAAATAAGTCTGAGAATCAGCACTTTTGGAATGTTACATAAAACGGTTCTCCAAACCCGCTGGGCCTTCACCACTTTTTGGTGATGATGAAGAACTGATAATTAAAACCTATGTCACCGTAAAAGGTTCTCAAAAAAACTTGTAACTTATGTTCATCAATTGAATGTCAAAATTCCTTAAAATTCACAAGAACACCCGGCTCGCCATAATTTTCTTAAATTCCCAAGAAATATTATCAATACTACCATTGTAATAAATAATCCAAAACGAATAACGTCCCAATCATATAAAATTCAAATCAGCTACTTTATATTTTTTTCAAACCCTCATGGGACACTTTTCTAGCCCAAAAAACCGAAATCCCAATAAAAAGGGTTGCATTTTATATCATTTTAAGTGGTTTTAATTTGTCACCCGTAACGAAATTAATAAAAATGATAAAAATATGTTAATTGGATATAAAATAATAGGCTTTTTGGAAATTTTCTATCATCGAAGTATGAATTATGCCTGTATTTTGTTTTTTAAGAAGCTCCTATGCTCTGTGGGATATTCTTGGACTACCTACGATTAAAATGTCGTTTATTGAGAAGATAGATAGAAATGACAGATATAATGTTGATAAATTCACACACAATGGTCTACTGGAAACCAAACCTGTAACGTAGGACATAGATGGTGATAAATTTTATTGGTATTGATGGAAATGCTATGGGAATACACAAAGACACCCTATATTTCGTTAGACAAATATCAACTTTATGTTAATGAAAATAAAGTTAAGTTCAGAGTGACTAGTACGTACTATTGAAAAGTTATACGTAGTCCCGTATAAATGTCCTGGGTGGTATATACCGGGCATAGTTTAGTACCAACTCATATCCTCACATGGTTGTCGTAAGAGGCGACTAAGGGAACTCTCAGCATTGAGGAGGGCAACAGCGCTTCTGCAAACCCGAAATGCAATGAAAGCCTTGGGGGAGGCCTTTGTCCAGCAGTGGACTTCTACAGGCTGAAGAAGAAAAAAATATTTTGAAGACTTTAATTATTATTTTTCTTTCTGTAAATAGGTTTGAACAGACACAAGTCAATCACATTTTTACAAACTACGAACCTAGGTGGTGGTTCCTATCTGACAACTCTGAGTAGAAAGACCGAAAGAAACTCAGAAGCCGCAGTTTCTTTTAAAATCCACACATAAACTTTGCCGGATCATCTGAAGACCGTATCATATTGACGAGTTTGTTAGTGGGACGCTATGAAACAACTAAGAAATGTTTATTCACACAGGAATAGTACACCAAATACCCTACCCATTTCTTGAACTGCCTAAATCAGCGGGTTGTTTTTTATCAATACATAGTATAAAACAAAGTCGCTTTCGCTGTATGTCCGTATGTATGCTTAGATCTTTAAAACTACGCAACGGATTTTGACGCGGTTTTTTTAATAGATAGAGTGATTCTTAAGGAAGGTTTGTATGTATAATAAATGCATAATATAGTAGAGAAACACTGAGAAATCTAAAAAGCGCGATAAAACCAAACTCCACGCGGGCGAAGCCGCGGGCGGAAAGCTAGTTAATTATAAACTAGTGCTTGACCGCAATCCCGCCTGATGGTAAGCAGTGATGCAATCGTTGATGGTAAAGCGCGCTAGTTTATTAAGAGCCTATTCACTCTAGCCTTGAAGACACTTAAATTCTAGTATTACAAATACCCTACCTATTCTTGTACTGCCTAAATCAGCAGGGTAGTTACATAACACACTATCAGAAGCAATGGGTTTCATTTTGACAGTTTAACTACATTCATTGCGTTATTTACGTTGTTGTGGCAACACATTTTTCAAACATATGGAGCACCGAGCAATGGATTAGTAATAGGCTTCAAAATGATTCCAATCGATAAAAGTAGTGTGTTACCTACGTGATTAGGGTGCTGATAAGAACCATGATTAAGATGAAATAAACATTGACAAATTCAATTCAAATCAAATTCATTGGAAGTGTAAAAAATGTACAGTTACCTCCCAAAACATTTCGATTTAAAAAGACATAAATCATGTCCTTGTAATATTAGATGACACCACCTTTCAAAATATGTTGTATTTCTTAACCATAACAAAACCTGTCAAAACCACGAAACAAAGGTAGTGTCTTCTTCTACAAAAACTTCAATAATCTCATATCTTTATCAGAGTTTAGATTTACGAGTTCCAAGCGAAGCTGAAAGTGTGACCGGCCAACGATAACTCAGCAGTCAGCACTGATTTATGACAACACTAGCTGCGCCTCACGGTTTCATACGCGTAAGTTGGCTCCCGTGGGAATATCGGGATAAAAATATCCTCTGTGTTATTTCTGGTTATAAACCATTTGTGTGCCAAATTTTATCCAAATCCGTTCAGTAGTTTAGGCGTGAAAGCGGAACAAACAAAAAAAGGCAATTTCACATTTATAACAGGTACATACATATTAACAAGTAAGGATTATACGAATCGAACGCGATTCTGCTTTGAATTTTGAGTTGCGAATTTGCGATGGATATCCGAAATATTTTTAAACGTACCTAGTAATATAGTAGCAGTATCTAGTATATTATAGTAGGTGGCAGTCTCCGTGTCCGTGACATAGCAGACAAACTGCAGGAGAGTCGCCTACGCTGGTACGATCACGTCTTACGTAAACCGACCGGCAAGTTACGTGGGTAACAAATGTCTTGCCAAGACGCGACGTCGCGTCGGTCCGGAACAAGCGGGGTAGACCAAAGAAGTGTTGGCTTGACGTTGTAAGAGATGACATACGTGCCAATAATCTGACAACACAGGATGTTAAAGATTGCGCGAAATGGAGGAAATTGAGCAGGAAAGCGGACCCCGGGCTAGAACGCGAAAGCCGCGGGTTAGTAGGTATTATATTATATTCATTTGCTCTATCACAATGTCAATAATTTTGAAGTATATTGTCATTTTTGCATTAATATGTAAAAAAAATCTGTAACTCAAACAACGTAAATACTATTCTACTATAAATATTAAAGACATTCTTGTTTATAGCGTACCTACTAGGCAATTACCCCACTGGTAGGCTGTTTATATTATATAAGGGTTTTGGGGGCATTAGGAATAGGGAATAAAGTTCTCTCATCCTCCATACAGAAGGGAGGATCCTCCGACCAGACGAGTGTTATGTCTGGCGGGCACTTGCCCAACGGCTGAAGTTCGGAAGTTGTATGTAAGTAGGTATACTAATTGCACGGTAAACTCTGATTGCGAGATGTAGAATTCGTATGTCATCAGAATGACGCATTGTTCATTTGTGTTGTGGCGTTTTTTGTAGGTACCTACTACTACATCTCTCCCCTCCGGAGACCGGAGGTCGATAGTAGGCTGAGTCTTGTATCTTGCGATGCTTGCCAGGCCAGCTGAGGTGAGGTTTCCTGATGAGTCACCAGGAAACACCTCTATTGTAAAATTTGTAGGGATGTATCTTTGTTAGGTACTCTTTTAAGCGAAAACTGTAGAATGGGTTTGGGTGAAATTGGCACACATTTATGGCTTATAACTAGAATTAACAAAAAGTTTTACTCACGGGGCTCAACTAGTATTCTATAAAAGTATTAAATAATGTTTATAAAAAAAATGATTTCTTTGTCATAAAAGAAATTGTTTCCGTATTTTTTTTAAGGTTTTTTCTTTACCGTAACTGTTTTGTAATTTTCTGATCAGAAGGAGTTGGTGGTGCATAAAATATGATTTTATAAGCAAATGCCAATAAAAAGTTTTTCTCAAGGTACTACAACTTAAAGTAGTAAAAAAGGGAAGGCCCAGCATCATATCTGCCTAATCTAATCCCGTGGCGTCACCCGCACAGAGCCACCATTATTTTTCCATAAATCAAACCTCACTTTTTTATAACCGCGACGACAAATATAAAAATGTCAAGCGTTGCCGCCGCATAAAGGATGTCCATATTTAAAAAGCCGTTTGTATCCCATATAATATATATTTCGGTTTTCAAATTCGGAATAAATTTTGTGTCACCTGCGCCGACGCAACCGGAAGAAGATGTATCTCTCACTCTTTTCCGTGTACAGCGCTGTCTCGTTCCCACCTGTTCTTTTATTATTTGTTTTACTATTGAGATTCGTATTCTGATAATCTTTATACTAGTTTTATATGCGATAAATTACAGTAAGCAAAACTGTGGTGATCGTAGATAAATGTTGTCGTAATTTGTAGGGACGCCGTTGACAGGTGAAGAAAGTCTTAATAAAAAATATATGCATATTTAATTGCACAGAAAAAATGAAAGTGATGTTCGTTGAAATCAATTCGTTTCATCTCACTATTCCGTGTTGAAGTATCCCAGATTGTTTAGCAGTCGTTCATGGGTCAATGTATACCTATACTTTTACAACAAGCTTCCCATGGACATTCGAAACTTACCCATTACACGATATAAAAACTATAGGTATAAAGGCCAAACTTTGCAAAAAGGGGTATTATAAAATCACAGATTATTTAGAAGACAAAAAAGCTTGGGACTGAGCTGCTCGCTCTGTTAAGCATTGTTATTAAGCAATATACGTAATTATAACGTAAATTATTGTAAACATTTTCATTTTTAATGTCTGCACTTGAGAAAAAGACGATGATCCCTGAGTTTGTTTCGGCTATTTCTTCTCAGAGGTAGTCAGTTAGGAAATGCCGGCTTCATCTAGTTAGAAAAAAAATAAATAAAAAAACATGAAGTGTAAAAGTGATCAGTGATCCTACTTGCATAATAAACAATTTCATTTCATTTCAGTAAGTAACCATAATTCCTCGAAAGGGAAAAATGAAATGAAGTTTTTTTATAACAAAGGTTACTATCATATTAACATCAAAAGAAATACCTCATCTTCAATTAAGAGGCTTACCATTTCAATCTTCATAATTAATATTTCTTAATTTTTTACTAATTCGGTTGAGAAATATTATCTTTTCGGACAAAAACTCTTTCTACTTTTTTAACTCATACAATATTGATGTTCCTGGACCCGCCTTTCTTCCGCTTCGTGAATTAATTCTAACATCTTTATCATAACTCATTTTTGCTACCGACTGGGTGGTGCTTATAAACCATTATTTCGTTTTTAATCACTCCTAGAGAAAAACTAGTTCCTGCCTTGCAAAGTTTTGTATTTCTGTAGATTGTATTTGTATAAGCCGGTTTGCTTATTGTTTATTGCAACTAGTAAAGTTTGACAAGTTAAGTTGCATTTGTATTCTTCTTCTTCTTCTCCACTGGAGAAGGAGACTGGAGAGGTCCACTGCTGGACAAAGGCCTCCCCAAAGGCTTTCATTGCATTGGGCGCTTGGCAGGCGGGTTGGAGATCGCAGTAGTTTGATAAGGGATAAGCGCTGCTGCCCGCTTCCCTGGTGAGAGTCTTAGTCGCCTCTTACGACACCCACGGGAGGATATGGTTTAGTACTATTCTAAGCCTGGTGGTACCACACGGAGAATATTGGTTATATCAACATATATTATTTCTCCAAGGGTCTGAAACCGACAATCGACAGATATTCGTCCCTGGTACCATGGAATACTATTTTATATAGTGCGAATTTTTCGCATGGGTCAGCTAGTTAAAATTTAAAACTCGAAATCGTAGGAACTGGGATTACTTCCTTATTATTAGGTATCTACTTCCTATTAAATAAATTTGTTTTTCTCATCATTGTTAGTCGTTCTTAATTCTGTTACACAAAAGTTTTACCCTACACTACTTCTTTTTTTTTTTTTTGTAGTTCTGAATTTGTGCCAATTTCAAGTAAAATAAAAATCTTCAAAAGTTCTTCTTTCTTTCTTTTATGGCTTCCCACTGTTTGTGCTTTTAGCCAATGTCACGTAATGAATTATTCATGTCGAAAAAGACGGCCGCGGAACCTTCTTACGACGGAGGTTTGAGACAAAGTCATGATGTGGCCACTATGCTGCGATATTTCACTGTTCTTTGTGAATTATTTACTGAATGCACTTTTTACTACATAAATCACGCACTTTCAAAATGAGAGTGACACTCAACTTGACTTTCCCGCCAAAGCCTACATTCCTTATAAACCGTTTCATAAGACAAACGCCTTTATTTCCAATTCCCAACAACTCCACGGGAACATTAGCAACTCGTCTAATTGTAAAGTTTCACTTGCGTTTAAAAGAACAGAGACATGGTAATTGCAGTGTATCCTGTCCGTCCGTCTGTGCCTGTACCTGCGGGATTAAGTTCAATTTTCTTATCGCTCCTCGTAATTGTTCGGATCGATTTGGTTACTTCAATTTATTTCGGAGTCGCTAATTCTTTAAATACATTCATAGGGAATGTAGTGTTTATGTTCGCACTTGTTCTTTCTTTGTTATTGAACGAGTTTTATGTAGCGTAAGTGAATAAAGATGCCTTTTATACTATGTAAATCGAGGGATTGGAACAATTTGCCTGCGATGTCTTTCCGCCTGAGTTCAATTTAAGTGTCTTCAAGGCTAGAGTGAATAGGCTCTTAATAAACTAGCACGCTTTACTATCAGTAATAGCATCACTGCTTACCATCAGGCGGGATCGCGATCAAGCACTAATTTATAATGTTTAAAAAAAAAAAATGCTTTTTATATCTAATTTTTCGGTACACTGTGTTCTTATACTTTGACAGCCTCCGTGGCGTAGCGGTAGCGGACGCGGCCGCTGCGCAAGGCGGCGCGTGTTCGATCCCCGCACACAAGTATTTGTATGCATGAATATGATTGTTTGCACTGGTCTGGTCGTGCCTCGGAAAGTACGTTAAGCCGTTGGTCCCGGTTGCCATACGAACATCTAGTGGCAGTCGTTACGGGTTGTTGAAGCCCTCAAAAGTCCAACAATTGGTCTAGCTGCAATGCTTCGATGTCGCCTTCGGGTTGTGGAGGTCAGAGGGCAGTCGCTTCACGGAAAATGTCGAAGTTTAGCCATATCAGCAGTTGGACTAAAAAAAAGCGGACCCCAGACTCCAAAGCTGAAAAGGCTTCGGATGCGACTGGGATTAACGCTGGGATGATGACTGTGTTCTTATACTTTTTTACCCGACTACGGCAAAGCAAAAGGAGGGTTATGATTTTGACAGGCTATGTATGTATGTATGTATGTATGTATGTATGTATGTATGTATGTATGTATGTATGTATGTATGTATGTATGTATATATGTATGTATGTATGTATGTATGTATGTATGTATGTATGTATGTATGTATGTATGTATGTTCATCTGTTCCCTCGTAACTTCTAAACTACTTATCAGAATTCGACAAATGATATATCATTAGAAGCGTCTGGTTATAGGCTATATGGGGTTTCACAAAATTTACTGTAGCGCCCTCTAGCGGACAAAACATACAGAGTAAAAAACTAAAGTTAAGATAAATATGCCGTGTTTGGTATCATTTGAAAGCCCTTAACTTGTACATTTTGAATATATATATATTGCTAGCATTTGCGTGTGACTTTACCTGTATTCATGGGCTGGTTGCATATAATTCACATCTTTTCGTTCATAGCTTCTTTACTACTTATCAGAATAAGACCACTGCATTACCATTAGAAGGGCCTTGTTATTCTGTTAGTTATGAGCTATAAAGCTTGTCACCAAATTTAGTATTGCACCCTCTAGCGGACAAAAAGTTCTATGTTAATATAAAATTAAAATAAATATACCGTGCTTGGTATCACGTGAAAGAGCTTCACGAGTGCTTTATGCTTGTACATAATTACAAGAATGCTTTAATGATGTTAAATATGAGCGATAAGAGTAAAGCGCGGATCACGGGAACTGTGAATCGCTCTATGCAATGTAGAGCAGTGTGAACATTATTAGAATATGTAATGCACTAATGAAAACGACATAAGCTGGGAGTAACTCCACGCGGTGAAGGCGGAAACAGTTTTATAACTGGCTAAATCTCCCATAAAAAGGCCTCTGCACTATATGCCTTCGGGCTTATGTTGTTATATGTGCGTGTAGATGTAATATGTCAAGTACCCAGTTTTTAGTTCATCAGTTTAACTTTTGTTAATTCAGAATACTGAACTGAACAAAGTTGCTAATGTAGTTGCAAGTAAATGGACACAGTAGTAATGTCATACAATACTATTCTGAAGTATGCAATATTCACTATGTAGAGATATTTTTTCATGTTTGGAAAGGCGTAGTCACACGTTGTCAAGGTGCTACGGTAGGTAGGTATATGTAACGTGTGACTACGCCTTTCCAAACATGAAAAATTATCTCTACATAGTGAATATTGCATACTTCAGAATAGTATTGTATGACATTACTACTGTGTCCATTTATTTGCAACTACATTAGCAACTTTGTTCAGTTCAGTATTCTGAAAATCTTGTTTTATACTTTTTCAGCGTCGTTTTTTGTCGTAGTTGGGTTTTAGTTTTTTAACTTTTTTTTATATAATATTCAATTGATGCTTATTAAGAACTGGTGTTTTTACATACCTTTAGGAAGGTTATATAAAATCTCGGTAATGGTTTTAGAGGTACAGCATCATAATACCTGCTATTGATTTGAAATCCATTGCTTCATAAGTTCGAAAAATGTGTTTACTCAACAACGTAAATAACACAATGGATGTTGTTGAACTGTGTGTTACGCATAGGGTTGCCATTTATTTTTTACAAGGAATAAAGTATATTCAGGTCTGTGAAGAATATTAAACAGTATTTTAGAAAAATTAACAGTATTTCATTTATTTAATTTTTTAAATACATATTTTTTGGAACTCCTCGCACAACTTACTAAACTTAGGTAAATCGTTTTTGAATATTTCGTATAAGTATATCACACTAGCGGCCGCCAGCGACTTCGTTCGCGTGGAATTAGTTATGTTCAGCTCCTATTGGTCGCAGCGTGATGTTATGTAGCCTAAAGCCTTCCTGGATTAATGGGCTATTCAACGCAAAAAGATTTTTTCAAATCGGACCAGTAGTTCCCGAGATTAGCGCGAACAAACAAACTCTTCAGCTTTATATGTTATATAGAAAAACAGTATTTTTTATACTTTATTATTGTTCAACAGTAAAAAGTATAATTGAGTGAAAAACAGTATAATACTGTTCAAAACAGTATAGTTGGCAACCCTAGTTACGCAATTACCTTGCAGGGTGTAAGAGAAAGCTAATCGACCATTCCAAATTCTAGAAACCGTCTCTGGAGAAAAACTTTCAAGAAACTCTCTCTCACTATTTTAAACAATTGTATAACCGAGTTTGATAATCAAATAAGATGTAATTACCAGAGGATCCAAAACGTCAGCAATTATAAAATAAAAGTTATAATTTAGCAATAATTAACACATTTCGGTGTCAGAGGAAGATGAAAGGGATGTGTACTGTGTTATTATAGCAAGGGATGAAATGATTAAATATTTATAAGATAGATTTTTTTAACTAAATTGGCCTATATCTTCCAACAGAGTTAGAAATAAAGATATTTTTACTATTACAATGTTTAGACGTCCATCGCCTACATCTAAACCCTTCACGAATTCTATCCGCTACGGTCTTTACACAGATTAAGTATATAAATCGCTAAAATATAAATACAATCCCTACTACACACAAGAAAACCTTTCATTGCTCAATTTGTAAAAAAAGAACACCCTATCTGTACCAACAATTAAAAAAAAAACTGAAAAGAAACTTGACAGTACTTACCTACCTATACCTAGTACATTCGACAATTGAATTCAAATCGTGCTCTATGAGCTTAACGCTGATTGGTCGGCGTTCACCCAATGAGATAGTTTGTATTCATAGAGCTGACGCGCATGCGCCGGTAATGTCAAATGGGGAGTGAACTTTACTTTTTTTTTGAGCAAAGATCATTGAAGTTTCATTTCTTTTTGGTTATTGTGGGTTCTCGTTCGGTGTAGATAATCGTAAGTTGGATTTTTATGCTTATAAGATACATACATTTTCGATGTTAGGCTGTAAACATGTTAAATTACTTTAGCTCTGAATAGATCGGTAAACGGTAAATGTAAGTTAGGACGCCCACAGGCTCTGTGGGGGGACGATTTTCGCAGGGTGGCTGGTAGCATTTGACAATAAAAAACAATTTAGCTGAATGGCGCACAATTGAAGAGGCCTATATCCAACAGTGGTGGGAAAAGACCACGACTGGAAAATATCCAGTAATTAAAAGAAAATTCTTTTTTTTTTAAACACAATATCCTACTAGTACCTATAGATGCGAAAGCTTGTATGTATGTTTGTTACTCTTTCAAGCAAAAACTACTCAATGAATTTAGATGAAAATTGACACACAGACGGTTTATAAACCAGGATTGACATTATAGGATGATTTATCCGGATATTCTTATGGAATTGAAACTTATGCAGGCGAAATCGCGGGGCATAGTTAGTTTTTACACAAGGTTATTTTTTCTTTATGCGAAACCTGAATATAGTTTGTTCAGAATAAGCAACTGAATCGATTCCAATCATTTTTACACCATGCTGCACGATTTAAAATATAAATTATGTTCCACCCTTACGTTGTTAACACCGCTACGATCCGGACGAAGCGTTTCGCCTCCTCCTTTATACCGCGTACATCGAGGGACTGGAACAATTTGCCAGCGGCGGTGTTTCCGTCGGACTACAATTTGAGTGTCTTCAAGGCTAGAGTGAATAGGCTCTTAATAAATTAGTGCGCTTTACCATCAACTATTGCGACACTGCTTACCATCAGGCAGGATTGCGGTCAAGCACTAGTTTATAATATAAAAAAAAATGTTATGTTTTTTCCCAAATGTATTTAAAAAGTGTAGCAGTGTGGTTACCGAGCGTACAACAGTTCACAGCGAATCATGGTATCTTAGGGCCCCCGCCGCGTCCCACGTTGACTATACTTTTGTTGGGACAAGCAGGTAACATAACAAGCTCATAACTTTGTGATGTTTCATGATAGCTTTTTGTAATTTTGTACATAAATTCTTTACATAGACATACTTGACACATGTTTCGGGTTTCGCTAATACAAAAAATAACGGTGTATAGTTGAAAAGTTACATTACGTTAATATAACACCCCCACAGTTAACTTTTACTACATATATCAAAATTAAACTTCTTAAAACCACTTTCTCATGCAAAAAAATCACATCAGCATCAAATTAACAATACAAATGACATCTATAATGATAGCTTACCATTCACCCAACGATCTTCGCAAAGAATCGCGCATGACATTGCACTCTTGCGCATATCCCACTTGTCAAATTTGACATTTGACATGTGGAATTAAAACGTTACGTTTAACTGTTAAAAAGTGGACGGAACCTACTATTATGTTCACACGTTTCGTTTCTTTTAATTATATACCGGTGTTTTATTACAAATGTTATAACTTTTTAGTCTAATTAGTTTTTTGGAAATTATAATTTTTTAGGCACATTTTTATTCTTTGGTAATTGTTGGATCTTACTTGAACTCATAAAATGTACTAGTAAGTATTGTACTAGATATAAAACAGATCCAGGAGATATTATGTAGGTATAACGATATATTCAAAAATACTGAAAACTATATTTTTTTGTGTATTTAAACATTGCCCTACACTAGGGATTTACTACTCCTGTATCGCGGGTGTGTCTACAAAAATTTAAGTCCGTATTCCTGAAAGAAACTCAAGCATTGATCTCTGTTTAAACATTAGGCACTTAAAACTAGTTTTAACCAATCAAATGGCTTGAAACGAGTTTAAAAGTAATTCTTGAGTGAGCTTCTGGAATACGGGCCTTAAACTCACATACCTACACAAACAGCCAGACCTGGAACAACTATCTGTAGGTACCTAGGCCATACAAATATTAATTTCGTGCGGGAATCCAGTGGAGGTGGTCTCGGCTAACGTAGCGTAGGACGCCCTTGGGCAAGATGGAGCGACGACATCAAAAAGGTGGCAGGTAGTGGCTGGCGGAGAACTGCTCAGGATCGAGCTTGTTGGCGTGCCATGAAGAAGGCCTATGTCCAGCAGTGGACGAGTAGAGGCTGATGATGATGATGATGATGCGGGAATCAAAACGCACCACGAGCTGCATTTCACACGCAAAACTGTAAGTAAAACTCCGCAATACTGCAAACCACCACCTTATTTACAAGTACTTATCAACTAAATTACAAAGAAAATATATAAATAAATATCCCCAAAGTAAGTTCGAGACTTGTGTTGTATTTTATAATAGATACATATACATATAGATAAACATCCAAGGCCCAGGCCAATCAGGAAAAGATCGTTTTCCATCATGACCTGACCGGGGATCCTCGAGGCCTCGGATCGGGGGCCTCCTCGTCGCAGGACTGAATTTTATTATAAAGCTTGAATTTAGCTTCACTTTTCTTGGACTAACCGACATTCACTATTTAAAAGTACCAAATGATGGTTAATTTGAATTAAACAATTTTGATTTATTTTGATTATGGTATTGAAGTAGTTTTTCGTAACGTAGGTTCTTCTTCACTAGCTCCCGCGTCACAAGTTATGACTCTTCTTCACTAGCTCCCGCGTCACAAGTTATGACTCTTCTTCACTAGCTCCCGCGTCACAACTTATGACTCTTCTTCACTAGCTCCCGCGTCACAAGTTATGACTCTTCTTCACTAGCTCCCGCGTCACAGTTATGACTCTTCTTCACTAGCTCCCGCGTCAAGTTATGACTCTTCTTCACTAGCTCCTCTGTCACAACTTATGACTCTTCTTCAGCTCCCCATGTCACAAGTTATGACTCTTCTTCACTAGCCCTGCGTCACAATCCTATGACTCTTCTTCACTAGCTCCCCATGTCACAACTTATGACTCCTTCTTCACTAGCCCCGTCACAAGTTATGACTCTTCTTCACTAGCTCCCGTCACAAGTTATGACTCTCTTTCTTCACCAGCTCCCGCGTCACAAGTTATGACTCTTCTCTTTCACTAGCTCCCGCGTCACAAGTTATGACTTTTCTTCACTAGCTCCCGCGTCACAAGTTATGACTTTTCTTCACTAGCTCCGCGTCACAAGTTATGACTCTTCTCTCACTAGCTCCCATGTCACAAGTTATGACTTTTCTTCACTAGCCCCGCGTCACAAGTTATGACTTTTCTTCACTAGCTCCCGCGTCACAAGTTATGACTTTTTCTTCACTAGCTCCCGTCACAAGTTATGACTTTCCACTAGCTCCCGCGTCATGTTATGACTCTTCTTCACTAGCCTGCGTCACAAGTTATGACTTTTCTCTCACTAGCCTCGCGTCACAAGTTATGACTCTTCTTCACTATTCCTCATGTCACAAGTTATGACTTTCTTCACCAGCCCGCGTCACAAGTTATGACTCTTCTTCACTAGCCCCGCGTCACAAGTTATGACTCTTCTTCACTAGCTCCCCGCGTCACAAGTTATGACTCTTCTTCACTAGCTCCTGCGTCACAAGTTATGACTCTTCTTCACTAGCCCCATGCGTCACAAGTTATGACTTTTCTTCACTAGCTCCCCTGCCGTCAGTTATGACTTTTTCTTTCACTAGCCTCTGCGTCACAAGTTAGACTTTTCTTCACTAGCTCCCGCGTCACAAGTTATGACTTTTCTTCACTAGCTCCCGCGTCACAAGTTATGACTCTTCTTCACTAGCTCCCGCGTCACAAGTTATGACTTTTCTTCACTAGCTCCCGCGTCACAAGTTATGACTCTTCTTCACTAGCTCCCGCGTCACAAGTTATGACTCTTCTTCACTAGCTCCCGCGTCACAAGTTATGACTCTTCTTCACTAGCTCCCGCGTCACAAGTTATGACTCTTCTTCACTAGCTCCCGCGTCACAAGTTATGACTCTTCTTCACTAGCTCCCGCGTCACAAGTTATGACTCTTCTTCACTAGCTCCCGCGTCACAAGTTATGACTCTTCTTCACTAGCTCCCGCGTCACAAGTTATGACTCTTCTTCACTAGCTCCCGCGTCACAAGTTATGACTCTTCTTCACTTCAGCTCCCGCGTCACAAGTTATGACTCTTCTAGCTTCACTGACTCTTCTTCACTAGCTCCCGCGTCACAAGTTATGACTCTTCTTCACTAGCTCCCGCGTCACAAGTTATGACTCTTCTTCACTAGCTCCCGCGTCACAAGTTATGACTCTTCTTCACTAGCTCCGGCGTCACAAGTTATGACTCTTCTTCACTAGCTCCCGCGTCACAAGTTATGACTCTTCTTCACTAGCTCCCGCGTCACAAGTTATGACTCTTCTTCACTAGCTCCCGCGTCACAAGTTATGACTCTTCTTCACTAGCTCCCGCGTCATAAGTTATGACTCTTCTTGCTTAGAACAAAATAAAAAACGTAGTTTACAGAAAGCTTTAGACTTTTTCAACTTCGACGTGAACACAGTAGCGGGAACGGTATTACAAAAAAAAAGCTTGCATACGCAATGTATCTTATATTGTAGCAATTTTACACCGTCCATTTTATATTTTTATTGACATTTTAAAAGAAGGCGCATGCACCTCTGTCTACCAAGTACCTCACTAAGTACCTCACTAAGTATAGCAAAGCATTGCCCTATTTCTGTTAAAAAACAATGTCACCCACCGGACACTGTTCCAACGTACCCTCTCAAGAAACTCCCCACCAAATAACAACTCCTTATCTCAACGCCATAAAGTTCAACATTGGACACTTTTTGACGATATAAGGGTCAAGTTAGTTGGTTTGGCAAAACATCTGCTTGATTTGCATACTCTGGATCTTGACTGATTGTCCTGTCACTCTGGGGTTGGCACCACCGATAGACTGGTTATGTCTGAATGGGGAGCAAAAAGTGGTATCATTACTATGCTTTTGGATTTGGAATTGAAATGAATCCAGGGGAAAAGGGCGCCGGGGTAATCGTATTTGTAAAGTGTCTCTGCTTCGTATGTTTAGTAGGTTACTAAAGTCGAGGTGGCCTAGTGGTTAAAACACCAGCCTCTCAAGTATGAGTGTGCGGGTTCGATTCCAGGTCAGGCAAGTACAAATGTAACTTTTCTAAGTTATATGTACTTTCAAGTTTATCTTGGACACCAGACTGATTACAAGGTGAAGGAAACCATCTTGAGGAAACCTGGACTTTAAGTTTGAAATCGCCAACCCGCATTGAGCAAGCGTGGTATGAGAGAAGACCTGTGCCCAGCAGTGGAAAGATAAAAGGTTGATGATGATGAAGAAAGGATATGAGGAAAATTGAGATCTGTTTGTGTTGTGTGCATTTTTTTGTAGTAAAAGTATGTTACTACGCACTGTTAATTTAAATAAGTAGGTAAGTACTTTGAAGAACTAGACAAGTCATTTAAGGTACTGAGAATATAAGCAACTAATAAGCAATATGCACTCGTAAAAATCCTTACTAATAATAAAAATTGGAAAGTGAGTTTATTGGTTTGTTTGTTCCGCTTTCACGCCGTAACTACCGAACCGATTGCTTTGAAATTTTTCAAACGTAAAGTTAAAAGTCCGGATTAAAAATAGGTACTCTTTATCTCGAAAAAAAAATTATGTTCCCGAGGGAAATCTGAAAAGCGCGATATAACCGATATCCACGCGAGCGGAAAGCTAGTATTATACATATATCTTACATCATAATGCATATCGACGCTTGAAAGGCAATCATATCTAAGCGACAAAAATTCGTAAATTGAGTTTTATACACCAAACGATGCAGAATAATCTGGCGGTTCGAATGGTGTATATAACTCAATTAACGAATATTTGTCGCTTAGATATGATTGCCTTTCAAGCGTCGATATGCTATATTTTTTTACGCTTACAGCCAAATTCTTCTAAACTTAAATCTTAGATGTCTTTCGTCTTCTGTCTTTCTTCCTTGTCTCGTCTCTTAATCTAATCTCATTTAGATGAACTCGCGGAGGTTTCATAATAGCACTAAATGGGCTACAGTTTCTACAGCACATTATGGTTTATTAAATGATAAAAAAATATATTTATTTCATTTATTTCCAAGGAACGTTTTTAAATCCTTGACAGCCTCCGTGGCGTAGCGGTAGCGGACGCGGCCGCTGCGCAAGGTGGCGCGGGTTCGATCCCCGCACAGTGCAAGTATTTGTATGCATGAATATGAATATTTGCACTGGTCTGGTCGTGCCTCGGAAAGCACGTTAAGCCGTTGGTCCCGGTTGCCATACGAACATCTAGTGGCAGTCGTTACGGGTTGTTGGAGCCCTCAAAAGTCCAACAATTGGTCTAACTGTAATGCTTCGATGTCGCCTTCGGGTTGTGGAGGTCAGACGGCAGTCGCTTCACGGAAAATGTCGAAGTTTAGCCATATCAGCAGTTGGACTGGTAAAGCGGACTCCAGACTCCAAAGCTGAAAAAGGCTTCGGATGCGACTAGGATTAACGATGAGATGATGATGATGATGAACGTTTTTATATCCATATCTGCGCACCTATTCTGTTACTATTTCTTTCTAGAACCTTACATTAATTTGAAAGTTAAGTTTTACAGTGCAATAGGTAAAAAAGAAAGAAAGAAAAATTCTTTATTCCGCACAAACAAAACGCACCTTACAACTAAATACCATAAAATTACAATAACAAACAAAATACAAATAATAATAATAATAATTGTACTGGGATATCGCCATCATCACTGACAGGACTATTGTTGCCAATAAGCCTGATATAGTGCTGGTGGATCGATCAGAGCGGTGTGACACCCACCAACCAACCCACATGATGAAAACAGGAAGTTCCTCTCTCTGGAGCCCTGACCGCCGGTAGCTTGGACCCTGTTCCTGATACCGGTGGGCTGATACTGGTGGATTTTTTATATTTTTAAATGTTTTTATATATTTTTTTATGTAGAAATATTTAACAATATAATTTATAAGTGTATTTAATGAAATAAAGGAGATAATAATAAATTAATATCACCAAAAGTCTCTTACTCCAAGCATGCAAAACTGCCAAACTATATACAAAGTTAATTTGATGTCAAAGCCAGGGCCACAGACCATAGACCATGGATGTACTAATGTACTACGCACAACGTAGTACTTACCACCCTACCTACCTACATAATACAGGTGGTATTATGTAGGTAGGTAGGGTGGTAAGTATCGTAGTAGTATCGTATCGTAGTAAGTAGGTGGTAATCGACATAATTACCATACCTAGGCACCTATCTACATAATTTTACGATTTATTTTATGTAGATGGATACATTATCTATACTAATATATGACGCTGAAGAGTCTGTTTCTTTCTTTGAACGCGCTAATCTCAGGAACTACTGGATCGATTTGAAAAATTATTTTTGCGTTGGATAGCCCCTTAATCCAGGAAGGCTTTAGGCTATATGACACCACGCTGCGAGCACTAACTGGAGCACCACGCGAACGAAGTCGCTGGCGGCCGCTAGTTTCTTATAAGACTGATAAAAACATTGGTCATGGTCGATATGCTCACTTTTTTTACATCGTTGTAGGTACATTCAAAACAACTACAGGCGGGTCAAATATATAAAGTAATGTTAGTTTGGCTCCTTTAGTTTTTATTTTAGTTTCTTTGGTACTGCTTATTTTTAACCGACTTAAAAAAGGAGGAGGTTATAATTCTGAATCTTGTTCGATTCAGTGTCTTTGGGTTACAAGTACTTAGGTATGGTAATTTAAGTTATTTCGTTACAAATTACCTACATTTGTTTTTGTACCCCTTTTAGCTTAAACTATTTTGTACCCCTTTTAGCTTAAACTATTTTGTACCCCTTTTAGCTTAAACTATTTTGTACCCCTTTTAGCTTAAACTATTTTGTACCCCTTTTAGCTTAAACTATTTTGTACCCCTTTTAGCTTAAACTATTTTGTACGCCTTTTAGCTTAAACTATTTTGTACCCCTTTTAGCTTAAACTATTTTGTACCCCTTTTAGCTTAAACTATTTTGTACTCCTTTTAGCTTAAACTATTTAAGTAGATAAATACTTGACTTGATTCTGATACTTCGTGTAAGGATTTGTTTTTCCTTCATTTCGTAGTCGATTATATTATATAGATTTTTTTACAAAACCCCTTCATTTTAGTCAAAACTTATCAAATACAGAAATTATGTTGATTCTGTATGAGTCTAATGAGATAATTTGTTTTAACTGTTGCCTTCTAAATGGGGATCCTGTCGTTTGTGATCATCTTGAACTATTATTTTACTCAAGATAAAAATAATCAATCAAACCTATCATATAAGATCAATAAAATTGGTTATGGCATTCATAAAATTTTTGTGTGTCTTAAAATAGTACCAAAACATATCCTCCCGTGTGTGTCGTAAGAGGCGACTAAGGGACTCTCAGCAACGCTTCAGCTGTGATGTGACATATATCAAATTACTATGAACCCCAACCCGCCAGGGGATTATAGCAATGAAAGCCTTGGGGGAGCTCTTTGTCCAGCAGTGGACCTCTATAGTCTGAAGAAGAAGAAGCACATGTGTGTGTGTGTGTGTGTGTGAGAGAGTGAGTGTGTGAGCTTGTGTGTAAGTAGTGTGTGTGTACTTAGCATTTTGAATAGGAAAAGGAAAACAACAATTTTTTTAAACATAGTTTGTATATTTACATATTAAAAACATTTCGAAGCTACTTAAAATTACATAAACAATCTTCAATCTAGTTATAATATTAACAATTTTAATACTGTTTCAAGCCTTCTCGTACTTACTGGCACGTACTTAAAAAAGTGACAAACATCCATGATCGCAGGGAATTAATGTAAATTAGTGAAAAATCATTTGACTTAAACTAATCTTTTTAAACAATATAAACTGGTAACTTAACTAATAAGAACATTAAAAATTCTTTGAATTACTCTACTAATTTACCATTCACAAAATTATTTGAATGCATGATAACATTTTTGACAATACAATTAATAAACTTAAAAATAGCTAAAACAATTATATACACACTAATTTTATGGAGGTTACATGCATCTGCGTTTGTCACTTTATTAAGCAATGAAATTTACACTTTCAGTGGTTCAAAATACAAAATAGGGAAATATACAAATAATACTTTCATAGGCAAAGATGAAAATCTAGAAAAAACTAACTTAAAATTTAGAGCTAACTCGGTAGGACGGATTACACTGGTGAGATAAGGTGCTTAAAACTAAAATCTAGACTGGTTTACATTGCTTAGTTTTAGACCTAGGTGTGCTAAACTAAAGGGGACTAAATTTTTTATAAATTCTATGATCATTATTTCAAAACTGACCAACATGTTTAACTATCAATTTTGATATCGAAGAAATATTGAGACTCTAATAAAATAAATTCGGAATTTACCGAAAATTACTTTCGTCACTTGATTTTTATCCAGAATATAAACACTGTCTTTAACTTTATGTAAAAGTAAAAAAAAACTTACACGAAAAATTAAAACAATAATAAGCGTAAGACTTTAACGTAACACGATACAGAAACTCGACACCTTAAAAGTTAATTTTGAACTCAGAAAACTTGAAGCAGATTAACCTAACTGGTAACGAGTATTTACGGTACTTAAAACGTAAAATAAATATCCCTGTAGTTAAATCTAATTTGGCAAATAGCGGCAAAATCTGTTGCAACTTACTGGAGCAGTTCATAAAGTGCTGATATGTACGTTTGGGCCATTTGAAGGGTTTCATACTTCGAGAGTTGACGATCAGCACCCAAAGATGGCAGGTGACCTCGAAGTCGATCAAATGCTTTGTTCAAGTTCTGCATTCTCCTCCTTTCTCTCGCATTTGCTGCTAAGCGTCTCCTCCTCAACACTGCGGCACTGGTTGCTCGTCCTCGCCTCTTCCCTGACTCCAGAACTTCGTTATCTTCAGCACTGTCTTCCAAAACTTCTCGCGATAATCCTCGGTACGCGATATGTGCCGAATCTTGATTGATACTGCCATCAATAGACGGCGTCGTCTCCAGGCTGGACCTCCCAGAGTCCGGAGACCTCGGCCAGGACAGGTAACACTCCTCAGTTGAATACTCCATCAACACGTCCGACGCGAACATATCTTTCTCGTAGGCTATTCGGTGTCCGTAAGTTTCGGCGGTCATTTTTGCTCACGGTTAATACAGGTGCGAACGATTCGGCGTCCCACAAGGGTCTAACATCGGCGCCTACCTGTGTGGCTTATATAGGTTCCCTGTTTGTGCGAAAAGGTTCGTCGGGATAGTGTATGGGGTGCGAGAGGGACGCACGAGGTCCCGGGAGGGTAATTTAAGGCCAATCATCATTAATTATTTCCTCCCTCGGGGTCCGCGTGTATTGTAGGTAGCATTTTACTCCGCGACTCTATTTTTATGGCATAATAGTTGTTGTTAACCTTGTAACTTAACTATTAAATGTTTTGTAAGTTCATTACAATAGTATTACGACCCAAGAGATGTAATGCAGTCGTATTTTATTGATAAAATATTTGTGTCGAAACGACGCGTCTTACCAGATATCTTATGATAATAACGTTAAATATTTTTCATTTGTAGTGTAAAACCAATAATCGTTTACTGGATCTCCTTCGGGTAAACATGGAAATACATGGTCAGCCTTAATATTTTCTTATTTTGATATTATTTTAAGTATTATTTATATTTTATTAAAATATCATTAAGAGCCACAGGTTACGACTTACGAGTAAAACATGGATAAAGCTTTATCCAAAAGCGACTTTATTTTTGGACTTAATTTTTTGTTGTTGAGAACATTACTTTAAAGTTAAAAGCTTTATGTAATATAATTTCTATGATAATATTTTAATATTACATTCGTTGTTTGTATTTATACTGACATTCTGGTGCTCGTGACTGTACCCAAACTGTAATTTAAAAAAAAAAAGTGTAAAAACCAGAGACACATGCTTTCGAAATTTAAAAAATATGTTTATTAAACTTACTTACAACTAAACTACATACAACTAATAACATGCAATTATATACAGCAGAAAACTGTATGTCTGTAATTAGTTATTTTTCATTGTTTAGTGTTCTTTTAGAAGTCGTTAATATTTTATTTTTTGTAAAAAAGTTATGTATTTTACACTAGTATTTTACACTTTTGTTGTGAAAAGTACTGTTATCCAGCAGTCAGACTTGACGCTGACACCAACATAAGTTGAGAAAAGCTAATAAAAATACATAACTTCCTTTTTATAAATAAATGGGTAGCAGCTTACAACAGCGCATTTTTATTTACCTACTTCATCAAAAATCCATTGACCGCAATACCTTTAACCTAAGTTAGTTCAAATTAATCTCAAAGTTCTGTGTGTTGCGATGTGTACCCGGTACCCCGTACCTACCTACGATGCGCAAAATGTTGTTGTGTCGGGAGTTGGGTCGTGGAGGGTCTCCAGATTATCCTCTGGCGCAGCATCGTTGGTCGTGTTGTTGGGCTTAACATTGCATAACCCCGCTCAATAGCCGTCTTCCTTCCTATTCATTCAGTTTTTTTGAGCGAATGGGCTTGTAGCGGTACCTACAAAACGCCACATGCGATCATAGCGTCAACTGACGTCACCCGAATTCTACATCTCGCAATCAAAGTTTACCGTGCAATTAGCATACACACAACTTCCCAATTTCAAGCATTGGGCAAGTGCCCGCCAGACATAACACCTGTCTGGTCGGAGGATCCTCCCTTTTCTATGGAAAATGAGTGAACTTTACACCCCGTTCCTCATGCCTCCACAGGCTTAATAAACTACAGCCACCACCCAACCACCATACCATCAGCGGGATTGCTGTCAAGCACTAGTCTATAAAAAAAACCTTTTTTATAGGTACACTAGTGCTTGCATTATAAAAAATCACCATATTGCCTTAAGGCACAAAAAGTACTGTCTACAGGAGCACTATCTAAATAAACTAAAATAAATTAGATTCAATCATCATCATCATCATTCCCTACTCGTCCACTGCTGGACATAGGCCTCCTTCATGGCACGCCAACAAGCTCGATCCTGAGCAGTTCTCCGCCAGCCACTACCAGCCACTACCATTGAATGAGTGTGAATTATGCTGTTAAAGTATATAATTAATTAATTTAAAAAAATATATTTAATTGGATAGTAAATTATTTAAAACACATAGCTTGTTTTATTTCATTAATAATTTATATTTCCTTAAATAATGATTTTATTGTTATTATTTTTAACTTTAAGGTTTGGGCAATATTGTTTAATTAAAATGTCGCAGTATTATTAAAGTAACTTAGGTACATCAATTTTCTAGTGTTAAATTTGTTACAGTAATTTTATTTTTAACAATGTCGTTAATTGTATATTTATTTTTGTGATAAAATTTATTAAAATTCAAAAGGAATTAATTTTAGTGTCTAAAACTGTTATTGTGTAATGTACGTAAATTTAAATACAAGTTATTTCTTTCTGAATAAATGACTAATAAAATTACCCTCTAGTTACTTACATGATATTTGTATCCCACTTCACTCTCCCAGATTAGACCTCCCATCACCCTCAATTTTTTTATCTTCAATGTGTTCCCAGATCATACATTTTAATTCATGCCCATCCTGGTGGAATACCACAGTGAACCAGTCACCACTCGACACCATACCGACTCGGGAACCGAACCCGCGATACTTTTCACGAGATGCACCCACTGGGTGAAATTCAAAACTGTCGTGTTGGTGGGCTTTTTGGGCAACGAAGTGGGAAGATGGGATGCGGTATTTTAAAAAGCCAGATTTATAGTGATAAATTTACTATAACAATTTTATTAACAATCAGAATGTAGTTGAATAAGAAACCGATAGATAATTTCAAATTAAATATAGTTTGATAAATGAAGCGTTAAACTGAATGAGTGAGTGACTGCGTGTGTGTGTGTGTGTGTGGTTGTGAGTGTTGTGTTATGAGTTGAAAGTAAATAACAATTTATGCGAAAATATCACGCCTATACTTCGCTTCTACACTTTTACATATCGCCATTTCTAATTATAGATGTTGGAAGACAGCAGGCCAAGCTAGTCGAATTTGTCAAATTGAGTCTTGATTTTTAAGCGATAAAGTTGAAAATCTATTAAAGATATTTGACAGATTGTAGTAGATTGAAGTGCTGTCGTCTGTGCCTATATGTATTTTAAAGCAAACCCATACTATAATATTATTTTTATTGGATTTTTTTCAAATAATAATTTATATTGGATTTTTTCCAAGCTGACGCGACGCCATTACCGAAACAATCCTTTACACAATTGGAGTTCCCTACGTTATACTCCATTATCAACTCTAACTTCCTGGAGCTGAGCTGGATGTAGCAACTTTATATATATATATATATATATATATATATATATTATGAACTAGCGCGTGACCACAATCCTGCCTGATGGTAAGCAGTGACGCAATCGTTGATGGTAAAGCGCACTAGTTTATTAAGAGCCTATTCACTCTAGCCTTGAAGACACTCAAATTGTAGTCCGACGGAAACACCGTCGCTGGCAAATTATTCCAGTCCCTCGATTCCCTCGAGTCCCTCGAAAGGAGGAGGGGTGTAGCAACTATCACACAGAAAAAATGTCATGATAATGATTATGCATACAAATATGCCGCATCAAAACCGCCACACGTCAGCAACCAGGTCGTTCCTGCGGCGTACCCCCGTGTGGTCCAATCATTTTCATGACTCGCCTCCTCCCCCGTACGCAAATTCAACTCGCTTGATGAAATCATTCACTGACCTAGCGATAGCGACCCGTCAATGTTACTGTACTGATTTTAATATTTAGGTTCTTATTTTGACAAATGAGGTGTTGAATAATATTTAGAACTCTAATTGTATAACGATAAGATATTAAGTTCCATAGATAATGACGACACGATTGACGCAGTGGCTCAGCGATCGACTGCTGCGCTGCGTGTCGCGGGTTCGATTGCCGCACGGAACAAATATTTGTATGGCCTACAACTAGTTGTTCCGAGTCTGGCTATTTGTGTATGGAGTCCGATTTATCAGGCTAACTGCACATTTTGGCTAAACTTCGATATTTTCCGTGAAGCGACTGCCGTCTGACCTCCACAACCCGAAGGTGATATCGAAGCATTGCAGTTAGACCAATTGTTGGACTTTGAGGGTTCCAGCAATCCGTAACGACTGCCATTAGATGTTTGTATGGTAACCGGAACCAGACCAGTGCAAATATTCATATTCATGCATACAAATATATGCACTGCGCGGGGATCGAACCCGCGACTTCTTGCGCAGCGGCTGCTTTCGCTGCCGCTACGCCAGGAAGGCTGACGGAATGCACAAAAATTAAAAAAGTTATGATGAATGAAGAATTGAATATAATAAATAAATAAAATAAAATAAAAATTCTTTATTGTCACAGGTTTTTACATACTTTTATGGGCTAACTGTCACCCAAACTAAGCCAAGGCTTGTGTTTTGGGTAACAGCGGTCAGCCGCGGGAAGTAGCGCACCATAATTGCGAAAGAATATTACAGCTTTATGTGTCGCTGAGGTAGGTTTAGTGTTCTTAAGAATTTTTCTTAATCTAAGTCTATTTCTTACTTAAAACAATCTAGCACATGTGTGTCTGTTGTTATGTGTGTAGTGTGAGGGTGTGTGTTTGTATAGTATGAGTGAGTGTGAGGGTTACAATGTAAGTGTAAGTGTTGTTGTTTTTTGGACGTAATGTATGTATTATGCCAGTAAATGTTCCGTCTTCTGATAGTCGAACAATTGAAGCCATTGGGAAACTTTACTTTTGAGTTCATGTCTGTTAAGAGAAGTAATGTTTAATTGCTTGTGAATTGCGTTGTATAGCTTGCAACTTAAAGCCTTGTACTGTCTCCTTGCAAAGACGGTCTTGCATGGTTGTTGAGGGCATACAGGCATTTTGCTGCGTCTGTTGGGATTGGGCAAAGGCACGCTTCGATGCTTCCTGATTATGGCTCTGAGCACAAAGAGTTGGCGAACTGTAAGGACCTTGCATTCTGAATAGAGCTGAGATGTTGGATGTCGGTATGGTTTCCTTGTCATCACTTTCAACACCGCTCTTTGTGCTCTTTCTAAGCTCAGTAGATGCGTTTTTGCGGCCCCTCCCCATACAGTGATGCAATATTGCACAATAGATTGGCAAATGGCAATGTATACAGCTTTGAGTTGTTCTAGGGTTGCACTGTCTCTAAGTGTTTTAAATACATGCATGAGTCGTCTTACTCTGGAATTAACTGTGCTTATATGTTTGTCCCACCGCAAGCCACTATCCATATGTACTCCTAAATATTTAACCAATTCCGTGCGAGTGATTTCTTGGCAATTGCAGTTGGTCGATGTGATACAAGTGTGGGCTTGTAAAGAAAAGCTTCGCGGTGGAGCCTTAGTTTTGTTGATGGAGAAGGGGACATATTGCGTTTTGGAGAGATTTAGGGTTAGTAGGTTGTGAGTCAACCAGTTATTCCCCTTGGATAGCGCGAATTCTGCTCTCTCTTTAACTGTTTGCCAGTTCGGACCCCAAACAAATATGGAGGTGTCATCAGCATATTTGAAAATGCTAGTGTAAGGTAGGGACATTGTGCAAAGGTCGTTGATATAAAGCTGGAAGAGGGTGGGAGCCAAGACACTCCCTTGTGGAACGCCGTAAGAGACAGTCTCCTCTCACTCACGCAATCCCCAATTATAACGCGTTGTTTCCTGTTTGTCAGGTAGTCTTCAAAAATTTTGTAGCTTATGCCACGGACCCCCATCGTTTCAAGCTTGGATAGTAGTATGGGGATGGAGACTGTGTCAAATGCCTTAGATAGGTCAAGGAAGACAAGAATAAATTTTAAAAATATCATAGAATGTGGTACACGGGCGAGTTGTTACAGAATAATCTACACTAATATTAGGTATTAACTAGCGGCTGCGCGCGACTTCCTCCGCGTTTTTTTATATGCTCCGCTTCTATTGATCGCAGCGTGACGTTATATAGTCCAAAGCGTTCCAAGATTAATGGGCTATCCAACACAAAAATAATTTTTCAATCCGGCCTAGTAGTTCCTGAGATAAGCGCGTTCAAAGAAACAAACTCTTCAGCTTAATATATTAGTACCTATAGAATCGAAAGGAACTTTTCTGTTACCTCTTCGCTCCACCAGTGAACTGATTTCAATGAAAATTGGCAAGGAGATAGATGGCATCCTAGGTATAGACATTTTCGGCCCATAGTACATTCAACTTCAACTTTGGAAGAAGTGAGGCTGAAGTGAGATGTCATTCCAAGTAATCTGTAATGCTTGGTAATGACAGTATGGGCGTACACTTGGGCAGGTGGGGGCAGCCCCCCCCTCCCCCCTCCCGGATATTTCGCAGAACATGTATGAACGTCCATAATTACTGATCAAAGTATAAACAGGGACTTATACAGGTACAGGGTCATTTGGGCCTGATGGTAAGCAGTGACGCAATCGATGATGGTAAAGCGCACTAGTTTATTAAGAGCCTCTCACTCTAGCCTTGAAGACACTCAAATTGTAGTCCGACGGAAATACCGCCGCTGGCAAATTGTTCCAGTCCCTCGATCCCTCGATGTACGCGTTATGAAAGAGGAGGCGAAACGCTTCGTCCGAATCGTAGTGGTGTTAACGACGTAAGGGTGGAAACTCGTCGTGCGACGGGTCGTCCGATGGTGGAACGGAGATGGGGGAACTAAATCATGCAGTTCCTTCGCACACTCACCAAAATGAATCCTATAGAATACCGAAAGGCTAGCTACTCTACGCCTGTGCTCTAGGCTTTGGAGACCTAGAGGAGAGAGAGGTTTTGAATTAAACACACACACTGCACCACAAATACCTAATGTTTCATGTTGATGTACTTGTATAGTTTGGAAGACAAATTAGCCGGGGATGATACGACCCTAAAAATGTGACTTGCCCCCCCCCAAGCCAGAAGATGGGTACGCCCATGGTTGACAGTATTGACAGCTCACTCTAAACTGGCTTCACGTTACTTTTCATGATGAGTTTTTTTCCTATACTTTAAACAAACCCTAATATTGTCAACAGTAATTAAAATAAACATACGTAGATCTTTTACTACCCTATAAAAAAATAACTTAAACATAGGCACCTACGTAAATTCTCAAACCCCCTTGAGGTCAAGAACATTGTTTTTTCTTCAACGATTATTTTACACGTCATTAACCGTTCAATGCGGCTCGGATTCCGCGACCCATAAAAAATGCTAAGGGTCTACCGAACCCTTTTATTTTTGCCTTACTTTAAAGAAATTTCTTAATCTGGATACTTAGTTTGATGGTCGCAGTTTATTTGGATTAAGACGTAATGCGAATATTAGCATAATTGGAGTATGTTTTGTATAACAAATGTTTAAGTTGTTTCACTTAATTTTGGGATATAAACCAGCACCCTAATTGAGTAACACATTATTAAATATTATCAATTTGAATAATTTTGAAGCATATTGCTAATTTATTGCTCCAAATGTTTTAATAATGTTAACAACATACATAACGCAATGAATGTTGTTAAATTGTCAATATCAAAGCCATTGCTATTGATGATGTGTCAAGCAATCACCTGCGGGTCATCTGATTTGTAACATTGTACTTTATGTTTTATCCAAGATTTATTGTAGTTCTACAAATACATAACTTTTTAAAATGGAAGTTTCTATACCATACTTTATTAACCTACTTCAAAATATAAAGTAGAAGGTTCTCAATTCGACTGTATTTTTTTACAAACAGAACAGGCCTATCACTGTTTACGAATGCAATGAAATATATATATATTGTTTATTTCAGGAGTTCCTGAACAGTAAGCAAATTCATTTAATTTACTTAGAAGCAGATTTAATCGACTGGTAAAATACTTCCCCAAAAATCTGAATTCGTCTTCCCTATTTTTCCTTCATATCCTATTTCAATGTTTACCGGTATACAATAACAAAACGAACCAACAAACGTAACGGAACACCAAATCAACTTGACTGTGAAAAATTTAATCAACAAAAAAGATTTTAAAAAGTCAGAAAGTAACAAAAAGGATCCGATTGGTAACGGGATCGCGGTGCAAGGGTTGGTCCCGTTACAGGAGATGTGCCTTCGTTCCGGGGTTCACTTCCGATTGGGTTGTTATAATTACTGATTAACTGTCAAACGGTATTTCTACACCATAATTATCAAGATGAATTCTGATTTGATTGGGTATGCATAAGAAAAATAAAATTAAAATAAGTCGTGGTGGCCTAGCGGTTAAAACACCAGCCTCTCAAGTATGAGCGCGCGGATTCGATTCCAGGTCAGGCAAGTACCAATGTAACTTTTTTAAAGTTATATGTATTTTCTGAGTATATCTTGGAGACCAATGACTAAATGTGAAGGAAAACATTTTGAGGAAACCTGGACTTTAAGTCTGAAATCGGCAACCCCCAGTGAGCAAGCGTGGTGATTACGCTCATACCTTCTCTGTATGAGAGGAAACCTGTGCCAATCAGTGGGACGATAATAAGGATGATATGAAGAAAAGTAATAACAACTTATATAATTAATACTTCCTTGCTAATCGATGAACAGAAAACTATTAAAAATGTATAAACCCACGGTTTCACTCGCATAACTTTCGATCCCGTTTTAATAAAAAGGGATAAAAAGTCTCCTATATGTTAATGGCACAGTGTCTGAAGTCAAAAGTCTTCAACCAGTGTGTAGCAACACACAGTAATGACTTATGTAACTGGGACGTGGTCACTAACAATGGACCTTATAAGGAAGCTCAAGGTCACTCAAAGTGCAATGGGGAGGGCTATGTTTGAGGTCTCACTCCGTGATCAAATCAGGAATGAGGAAATCTGCAGAAAACGAGAGTAAACGACATAGCCCGAAGAATTGCAATACTTAAATGGCAGTGGGGTTCTCGAGTGGCCACTACGCACAGGAAGACGCAGCTTGAGTAGGTCCCCGACAGGGGGGACCGACGACCTGGTGATCGTCGTCGGTCCAAAGTCGGTTCGGAAGATCGCTAGATCCGGGAGGCGCATGTCCGGTCGTCGTGGAAATTCTTGGCGAAGACCTATGTACAGCAGTGGACGTATTTCGGCTAAAATGATGATGATGACGTGTTAATGCTGGTATGTATAAAATACATGTGTGCCAAATTCTATTCAAATCCTGTAAGTACATAGTTTTGGTGTTACAAAGTTACATCCATACAAAATTTTACGTTTATAATATTACTAGTAACTTCCCGCGGTTTTACCTGCGTTAGTTTAGATCCCATGAATTATCGGGATAAAAAGTCATTATCATCATCATCTCAGCGTTAATCCCAGTCGCATTCGAAGCTTTTTCAACTTTGGAGTATGAGGTTCCCCCAGTCGAACTGCTCATTTTGGCTTAACTTCGATATATTGGGATAAAAAGTATACTATATATTATGCCTGGTTATAAACCATATCGCTTCAGTAGTTTTGGCTTGAAAAAGTTACAAATATCTAGCCATCCATCCAGATATCCAATGATCCACAATATTATTTATGTTTACCGCAAATAAAAGATTTTTATTTCTTTCTTCATATTAAGAAAAAAATTAAATACCTAATGAAAAGTAAGCTTCCCGTAATTTATCTCTGGAATAACTTAATTCCACAAAAACTCAGTGTGTGGCCAACTTAACAATCGTTCTTTGATAAATTTTGCATAATTTTGTAACTTAACAATAACATTTATAAGTTAACATAAATATATAAATGGGCCAAATGTGCCCCCCACGCGTTTTAGGGTTATGAATATTTATGCAAGATTTACTTATCGAAACCAATCAATTTTGTTGAATTAAGGCATTATGATATTAATCAAATTAGATGGAGCTTTGTTTATGATTTATATATACTAATATGGGGTATAAATTGTATCCTCGTTTTATAAAAGAAGACAGAATTTAAAAAAAAAATTTAGCTCTTCAGTTACTTTGTTCAGGGTATGTACATTTGGTATAAAGCAAAGGTTGACGACCTTATTTTCATTGATACTCTAAGGTAGCCTAGTTTAGGGGACAGGGTTAAACCCATGCTACGTACGTAATCAAATACTAAGGTCCGTATTACAGAACGTCACTTAAAACTCAAGCTTTACTTAAGTCTCGTTTGAAGCCTTTTGATTTTTTTTTTATTAGTTATAAACTAGTGCTTGACTGCAATCCCGCCTGATGGTAAGCAGTGATGCAATCGTTGATGGTAAAACGCACTAGCTTATTAAGCCTATTCACTCAGAAAAAAACTGAGTGAATAGGAAGGAAGACGGCAGTTGAGCGAGGTGATGCAATGTTTAACCCAACAACACGACCAACGATGCTGCACCAGAGGATGATCTGGAGACCCTCCACGACCAAACTCCCGACACAACAACATTAGGCACATCGTACCCGGTACACATCGCAACACAACTGCTCAGACCCGTCCTCCGTACGGCTTCACCAGACATCATGCCGGAACACGACGAATCGCTTGGCGGCAAGACTTTGTCTGGTGGGTGGTAACTTATGCCGGCGGCTGGTGATTGGTTGAAACTAGTTTTAAGTAATGCTTAAACAGAGATAATGCTTGAGTTTCCTTCTGGAATACGGACCTAAATCCATACTAATATTATGAATGCGAAAGTAACTCTGTCTGTCTGTCTGTCTGTTACGCTTTCCCGCTTAAACCTCTCAACCCATTTTGATGAACTTTGGCACAGACAATCTTTAGACCCTGAGAAAGAACATAGGCTACCTTTTATCCCGGAAAAATTTGATGTTCCCGAGGTAAATCTAAAAAGCGCGATATAACCGAACTCCACGCGGGCGAAGCCGCGGCCGGAAAGCTAGTTAAGTATAAGTTATTCTGTATACAGTGAAATGTGCTTCAATCTTTGTAGTAATAAGCAATTATTAGCATTAGTTTATTTTCCTATATGTACGTATTAATTCATATTTTATACTAGCTTGTCGACTAAGTGCCGAATTTCATCAAAATCGGTTGAGAGGTTTAAGCGGGAAAGCGTAACAGACAGACAGACAGACAGACCGACCGACAGACAGAGTTACTTTCCCATTTATAATATTAGTATGGATAAAGACATATAAAAATATTTAAAAATAAAATAGTGATTCAGCGATGTCGGGAGCAGGGTCTAAGCTACGAGTGGTTAGGGCTCCAGAGACAGGAACCTCCCCACGATGCAGGCCGTATCAAAGAGTACTGCCTTTTGAATCAGGACCTTGATCCAACTGCCTAACAAGAGCCTCGATAAATGTTGCTATCAGATTATTGGCTGATACGACAATCGGTACAATGACAGCCGAGTTCACATTCCACACCACAACCTCGTGCGCCAAGTCGAGATATTTAATTTGTTTCTCTTTCTCAGCTTTCACAAGATTCCCGTCGCGTGGAATGTAAACGATCTGAATGACTGCACCTTAATGGCATTACACACTATTACTAGGTATCAATTTGAAATATTTTAAAGCAAGTTGCTAATTCGTAGCTCCATATGTTTAAAAATATGTTTTCTCAAAAACGTAAACAAAATTTTGTTGAACTGTGAAAATGAAACCCATTCATCAACAACTCAACATTCAACTCGATGCGCCAGTGCTATGACACTGGTTAGCATTGCTTGTGCGGCAGTCTTGATTAGTTTTTTAAGTTTTACTAACCCTTAGTAGATAAGTTACTAACCATTGGACCTTTGTTGTCATTTAATAAATTAAATTATTATTATTACTACTGATAGTGTGTTACGCAATTACCCTGCTGGTTGGGTTAAGCTTTAAGTATAACCAGTTATCTGACCTTCCAGACAAAGGGTATTTTTGCGTATGCTTCCATTTTATACAACCCGTTAATATCTTTCACGGTATAAAAAAAACCTCTTACCCCACACGGCGATACCCAATGACATAAACCAGAGCATCATTTATCAAATCAACCATAAACCACACAGGGTGACATAGAACAGGAAATCAAAATCCATAGACAAACGGAAGCGCCGCCATCTTGCCGCCATTTACAGTTAAACACCAAATGATAGAGTTTAGCGAAATTATAGAGCGGCGCGATAAAAACTGTTAGATTTGACGGTTTTGATGCGGTTTTTTGAATTATATCATTTAGCAAAACCGTAAAACGCCTTGGGAGGTATATTTTTGAAGATTTTTTGGAAATGGTAAACAGTTTCCTAAATTACACGCATGTAGATTGCTTCCTGGTATTGTTTAGATCAGACGGTGACGGCGATTCGTTTGTTTACTAAACTAAACTAAATTTAAGCTCAGTGCATCTTTCTTTTTATATTTCCTTGAGAAAAGGATAGAAGATAAAAAAAATAGTTTAGTGCTGTCAAATTAGTCTTAGTAGTCTGAAGTTAATTGTCGTTTTTTTAGTTGTTAACTGTTTAATCACATCTAAATTGTGTGTTTTTTTTTATTATTATTTATAAATCAGCGCTTGACCGCAATCCCACCTGATGGTAAGCAGCGATGCGATCGTTGATTGTAAGGCGTGCTAGTTGATTAAGAGCCTATTCATTCTAGCCTTGAAGACACTCAAATTGTAGTCCGACGGAAACACCGCCGCCGGCAAGTTGTTCCAGTCCCTTGATGTACGCGGTATAAAGGAGGAGGCGAAACGCTTCGTCCAGATCGTAGTAGTGTTAACAACGTAAGGGTGGAAACTCGCCGTACGACGGGTCGTCCGGTGGTGGAACGGAGATGGGGGAATTAAATCATGAAATTCCCTCGCACACTCCCCAAAATGCATCCTATAAAACACCGAAAGGCTGGCTACTCTACGCCTGTGCTCTAGGCTTTGGAGACCGTCTCGAGTTAAATCAGGGTCACCAATTAGCCTCTTCGCACGCCTTTCCACTGAATCCAAAGTTGCTAGCATTTGACATTTTGCAGCACCAGCCCAAATGTGGCTGCAGTACTCCACACACGAACGGACCTGTGCTTTGTACAATATTAGAAGCTGCCCCGGTGTGAAGTACCGCCGGACCTTCGCGATGACGCCAAGTTTTCTGGCAGCCACCTTGGCCTTGGAGTCAATGAACCGCCCAAAGTTTAGGTTCGAGGAAATCTCAACTCCCAAAAGCTGAAGGCGGTCGGTGCACTCCAAGGACACATTCTGAAAAGTAGGAGCCAGAGTGAACGGGCTCCTTTTGGCGGTGAAAAGACACGCCTGTGTTTTGGTGGCATTGAATGCTACAAGATTGGCTTTGCCCCATTCGGAGACTGCCTGTAGTGCAGCACTCGTACGCTCTACCATAGCCTCTCTTTCGGACCGGATTGATTCCTTATTAGCCCGAGCTTCCGGCAGGTATCTCTCCACAACTGTGCTGTCATCTGCATACTTTGATATCAAAAGGTATTTCTAACATACAGACTATATATTAAGTGCATTAATGTCACGGTGGTCGGCCAGTGATTGTGCACAACGACCGGCTATTTCTGAGGAATGCCATTGTGGACTTGATACGACAAATTGGCGATAACGGGAGCAAACGATTCGCAGCTATGTGGGTGAAATTGCGGCATTTTTTTCTAACGGGGTGAATTGAAATTGAACCAATCCTGCATTTTAGAGTACCCAAAGACTAAAACGGTGCCGTATTACTAAGACACAGTCTGTATTTCATGAACCATGATAATTAGACTGATTTGCGAAAAATCATCAAATGATTTCTCTTGCTTTGGTCGGAGCGGAAGGGCGTCATCATCATCATCATCATCAGCCTCTACTCGTCCACTGCTGGACATAAGCCTCTTCCATGGCACGCCAACAAGCTCGATTCTGAGCAGTTCTCCGCCAGCCACTACCAGCCACCTTTTTGATGTCGTCGCTCCATCTCGCCCTAGGGCGCTACGCTACGTTTGCCGAGACGCGGTCTCCACTCGAGGACTCGGTTACCCCAACGGATGTCGGCCCTGCGGCACATGTGACCAGTCCATTGTTACTTCAGCTTGCTAATCCTCTCAGCTATGTCTGTGATTCTGGTCCTCTGTCGGATCACCTCATATCTGATGCGGTCCTTCAGAGAGACGCCGAACATAGCCCGCTCCATAGCTCGCTGAGCGGCTTTAAACTTATGCACTATCAGACCGTTAGTGTCCACGTCTCGGCTCCGTAAGTCATGATAGGTAGGACGCACTGGTTTACTGACTAAAGTCCACCCGTGTTTCTTCACATGCCTGTGCGCCAGGGTCACGGCAGCCCTAGTAGGCATCGGTCTTCGTTGACTCCGTCAGTCGTCACTATTTGCTGACACCTCTTTGAGGCGCACGTAAAAGAAAACGCGCCGTCGACCCGGGCCTGGTCCTTACCGCCCGGTAAAGCCAGTCCGTGCTTACGTTGGCCGGGAGTTCGATGATGGTACGACACCTTTCATGTTCTAGTCCGACTCGCTCATGACTGGTTTTTTAAGATGAGAATAGATGAGATGCATGAGTAGGATGTTGCATATTGCGTTTTACTATAAACGATTACCATCACTGCTTACCATCAGGCGGGATCACGGTCAGTCAATAGTTTATAACATAAAACAAAACATAATTAATCAGAAATAACGATGAGATACAGAGACGTGCAGATAGAAAAAAAGGGATTCGCATAAAAAATAAACGTATATTGTTATACATATTTATTATTGATACATCTAGACTGACATTAGACTGAAAAAGGTTCTTAAAAATATGGAAAGTAACCCTTAGACTTTCGTTCCCTTACTTACTTCTTTTGCCTTACTTCATAAAGTTATCGTTGATGTCTTTTGTTTTGAGAAAATCATTATTTTGTTATTGTTGTTAGTTGTAAACTTTCTAGTATAAAGTACTCGCTGTGCCCCATAAGTTCACTCGCATAAGTTTCGATCGCGTGGCGTGGTGCCCTAGTGGTTAAAACACCAGCCTCTCAAGTATGAGTGCGCGGGTTCGATTCCAGGTCAGGCAAGTACCAGTGTAACTTTTCTAAAGTTATATGTACTTTCTAAGTATATCTTGGACACTAATGACTGAAGGTGAAGGAAAACATCTTGAGGAAACCTGAACTTTAAGTCTGAAATCGCCAACCCGCATTGAGCAAGCGTGGTGATTACGCTCAATCCTTCTCTGTATGAGAGGAGATCTGTGCCCAGCACTGGTACGATAAAAAGGTTGTTGATGATGATGATGAATCAAGCAGACGAATGGATTAAACTTAAGAAAAATTAGATTACGAATATTCTTAAAAATACTTCGGATTGTGTTTGTTAAAGTGCTTATAATAGGCAGATTGAATACTGCTAATGCCACAATTTTTCCATTGTCTGAAAGAGGCAGAGGTTGCTCCACCTCCCTCACACGATTGGAAATATTGGACTTTTTTTAAATAACTATAAATGAGTGCTTGACCGCAATCCCGCCTGATGGTAAGCAGTGATGCAATCGTTGAAGGTAAAACGGGCTACTTTATTAAGCCTATTCACTTAAAAAATTTCGTGAATAGGCAATTAAGCGAGGTGATGCATTGTTGAACCCAACAACACGACCAACGATGCTGTACCAGAGAGAGATTGATCTGGAGACCCTCCACGACTAAACTCCCGCCACAACAACATTTGATGCATCGTACCCGGTACACATGGCAATACAACTGCTCTGACCCGTCTTCCGTACGGTTTCACCAGACATCATGCCGGAACACGACGAATCGCTTGGCGGCAAGACTTTGTCTGGTGGGTGGTAACTTCTGCCGGCAGCCGATATTTTGGCCTACCACCGAGAAAACAAATAGCGTAAAGTCATCTCAACACCCCTCTCCCTTGATTTAGTATTGTATATTATTATGGTAATAATATATAAGTGTATATAACCTATTTATCTGTTTGTCTAACTAGTAAATATAAGATTTTTTTTTGTTTCATTGCTCTTCTTAAAGCTTCTACCCTTTGTAAAATCTTTATATTTATGTTCTGTAATCCATATGGTGTATGTACATAATAAAGAGTATTCTATTCTATTCTACCATCTAATCTCTTCACCAACCTTGGCCGACTGGTATAGAATGCCTAAGGCATTAAGTTCGCCTTGTACCTTTGTGTGAAATGTTTACCTGAATAAATAACTCCTTTCCAAGCCCTTTAGCCACTGTTGAAGGACCTGCTCCTGGCAAGACTTAAACGTTTTTCTTTCATAACTGAATAATACGGAGTGCAAGCAATTGATTATTATTGTATTATATTTCTGTAATTACCTCGGCACGCGATCAAGGAAACTGAACGGTCTTACAAAAACATCTGTTATGTAATATGTGGGTCTCTGGTCCGAAACGTACAATGTTTCAACTTTAACAGAATTTAGACCTCGTATCTTTGAGTAAATGCGGAAATATAATTTTTCATAATTGAGAAAAATTAAACTTCATCTTGATAATTCAGAGGGTAGATCGAAGGTGTAATGTTGGAAGTCCATTGTGGAGGCTTCGTTTGGGTCTGTGTTGTACTCGGAAATTCAATTCAGGCACAGACAGCAATCTATCAGTGGAGGAAATATGAAAAATGAGGTTATGTGATGCAGGTCTCCAGTTTTCAGGTCCTATACCCACAACCAGTGTTTGTCGCTAGTGATGACTCACGGAACTGAAACGTAGTCGCTCACAATGGGCCTCATACGAAGGCTCAGAGTCACAAAAAGAGCGATGGAAAGAGCTATGCTCGAAGTTTCTCTGTGCGATAAAAACAGAAATGAGGAGATCCGCAGAAGAACCAAAGTCGCCTGCATAGGTATTCGAGTCGCTAAAATAAAGTGGCAGTGGGCAGGGCATATTGCGCGTAGAACCGATGGCCGATGGGGTAGTAAGGTTTTGGAGAGGCCCTCAACAAGGTGGACCGATAACTTGGTGAAGGTTGCGGGGAGCCCATGAATGCGGGCAGCACAAGACCGGTCATCGTGGAAAGCCTTGGGGGAGGCCTTTGTCCAGCAGTGAACCTCTATAGGCTGAAGAATAGTTTTCACTCATGATCTCAGTGTAAATCTGGTAAAAATACGTCTTCCTGAATTTTTTTACAATACTTGTTTGTCAATATGAGACTGCAGCTAGATTTTAAACGTTATGAATTTCGAGAATCAGCCTTCCTTAGGATAATTTCGTAACACACTATCAGTAGCAATGGGTTTCTTTTTGACAGTTCAACAAGTGCGTTATTTACGTTATTGAGCAGACACATTATTAGAACATTTGGAGCAATAGCTGATCCATTTCTCTAATATGCTTCAAAATTGTTTGAATCCATACTAATATTATAAATGCGAAAGTATCTCTGTCTGTCTGCCTGTCCGGCTTTCACGCCAAAACTACTGAACCCATTGTAAAGACATTTGTTACACAGATAGTCTAAAGCCTGAGAAAGGACATAGGCTATATATATTCTCGCTATGACCAATAGGAGCAGAGCAGTAACAAAAAATGTTGCGAAAACGGCAGTGAACGCGGGCGTACATATTGCTCCCATTATCTTAACAGGCGCTTATTTTATATCAACTGAGCTCCTGTAAACTGAAGTCCACGAGGACGAAGTCTCGGGCAACAGCTAGTTGATAATAATTTTGGTGCACTTATAAGTAAAGAAGTACTTAAGTCTTAAAATAATTTAGATTCCGCCTCCGCTACGACTGTCAACGTGTCCTCTTCCATAACCCATTACAAGACACCATTAATGCAATCAGAGGCTTTCCACAGACCTTTTGTATGGGATTACATAAAACACCATGAAACGGGAGCACGCTTTGTACGATACAATGGCATGGTCAAATACAGGACGAATATGAGGTCATATACAAGTGTTTCCTTTTTTTCTTACTTAAGCTTGCGGTAATGGTTCAGTAATATTTATTTATTGGGATCTCCCATAAAGGATACACATATACAATAGAAAATTACAATAATTGAGTAAGGCTCTTTTACGCTTGCTACTTCAATTATAAAAGACCACAGCATTTTTGATTTCACGGTTAGCGCAGTGATTAAGCTATTGACTGCTGCGCTGCGTATCGCTGGTTCGATTCCCGCACGGAACAAATATTTGTATGGCCAACAAGTAGGTAGTTCTTCCGGGTGAGGCTGTTTGTGTATCTGAGTTTTATATGTTGAACCCACAATACAGAAGAAATTCGTAATGTGGGGCAAAATTAAAAAAAAATATATTAGCCGCATAGGTCAATCGATCAGGTTAAGGGACCCACGTTAAGCCGGTGCTCCCATTTGTTATTCGTGTATCTCTGAAAGTTATTACGGGTTGCCAAAAGTCTGACCATCAGTTTTACCATGGGGTATCGTCTTAGCCAGTAACTGGGATGTGGAGGTCAGATACGCAGATGCTTCATGTAAAATACTGGTATTCAACTGCATCTGGTTTAACTGGAACTCCGCCCTAATATAGTTGGGGAAAGGCCAGGCAAAGCCGTGTGTGGTACCGGACTTAGAATAGTACCAACCCATATCCTCCAATGAGGGTCGTAAGAGGCGACTTAGTAAACTCGCACCAGGGAAGCAGGCAGCAGCGCTTCTCCTATGGAATATCAATTTACTGCGATCCCCAACCCAACGGACAAGCGTGGAGATTATGGCAACCCGAAAAACAATGAAAGGCTTGGGGAAGACCTTTGTCCAGCAGTGGATCTCTATTTACCACCAATCAGACAAAGTCTTACCGCCAAGCGATTCGTCATGTTCCGGTGTGTTCAAAATGGTCTGGTAGAGCCGTACGGAGTACGGGTCTGAGCAGTTGTGTTGCGATGTGTACCGGGTACGATGCGCCAAATGTTGTTGTGTCGGGAGTTTGGTCGTGGAGGGTTTCCAGATCAATCTCCCTCTGGCGCAGCACCTCGTTCAACTGCCGTCTTCCTTTCTATTCACTTAGTTTTTTTGAGTGAATGGGCTTAATAAACTAGCGCGTTTGACCATCAACGACTGCATCTCTGCTTACCATCAGGCGGAATAGCTGTTTTGCACTAGCGTGTTAAAAAAAACTTTTTCATTTTGATTTTAGTTTAGTAGGGAACAGTAAACGTGTTATAATGAATGTTTATTTTAATGCATGCTTAGATACTGTCCAGTGTATTACGTTTTAGGAAAAATCAGTCTGTACAAAAATCAACATATTGCCTAGCGCGAATTACCATCAACGATTGCATCCATGCTGACCATCTGGCGGAATTGCAGTCAAGCACTAGTTTATAATCTAAAAAAATATAATAGTGGCCCAGTGGTAGCTGCGACTTACCAGTTACAAAGTGATTTTTTTTTTTTTGTTAGTTATAAACTAGTGCTTGACTGCAATCCCGCCTGATGGTAAGCAGTGATGCAATCGTTGATGGTAAAGCGCACTAGCTTATTAAGCCTATTCACTCAAAAAAACTGAGTGAATAGGAAGGAAGGCGGCAGTTGAGCGAGCTGATGCAATGTTTAACCCAACAACACGACCAACGATGCTGCGCCAGAGGATGATCTGGAGACCCTCCACGACCAAACTCCCGACACAACAACATGAGGCACATCGTACCCGGCACACATCGCAACACAACTGCTCAGACCCGTCCTCCGTACGGCTTCACCAGACATCATGCCGGAACACGACGGATCGCTTGGCGGTAAGACTTTGTCTTTGTCTTGTCTTTTTGACTTTGTCTGTTTGTTTGTCTTTGTCTTTGGTCTGTTTTGATAACCCAGACGAGAGCTTAGCTTTGTGCAAATTATTTCTAAACCATTCTCTCAAAACGTTGAAACACAGTGTGTCAGATTCGAGATCCGAAAACGAAAAAAAGAAACCGGAAGATCCTTAAACTAAACATTCGCAGACATTAACAAGTTCCAACCCGCACTTGGACCGTGTTTTGGCTTACGACCCACTCTTTCTCACAGAGTCCTGTATTCCAGTAGGAACGTTATGGGCTGATTATTCATTTTTTCCATTTCTTCTTGCCAGTGAATCCACTAGAAAGTGGCGAAGGGCGGGCGTTTTGAGGGACTGTCTTATGTAAATATTGACGTTCAAAAAGTGCTGATTCTCAGCCTAATTTGAATAAATGACTTTTGATTTTGAGACATACGAGAACTGATATAAAGTGACGAGAACAAACAGATTGACTGGATGATGCCGGGTTAAAGTATGACCATTCCTATACCCTAATTGCATAACACAATTAATATCAGTTGGAATCATTTTGAAACTTATTGCTCTTCCATTGCTCCCTATGTTCGAAAATCTAAAAAAAAAAAAAAAAAAAAGTATTTTATCCAACTCATAATTATTTTTTATTGTTTGAAAATCTGTCTGCTCAATGAATGTTGTTGAACTTTCAAATTGAAACCAACTCAATTGGCTACTGATAATATGTTACACAATTACCCTGCTGCATAGGCAATTGAGAACTTTAAGAAAATCAAGTAACTAAAAAAATCCAAGTCCATATTTTTTTGCTTACCATTTTTGATAGAATTAAAGAAGATTTTTTTTTAAGTCGTTAATAGTACTCAGCGCTGCAAGTTATAAAAATCAACTTTATTTCAATGAAAGTTAACTTCTCTTCAAAATGACCATTACTATAGAAGATGTCCTAAAAAGTTAAAAATACTAAGGCAAACTGAACATTATTGTATAGCAATTAAAGTAATTTTTACCTAAACTCATATTTTTTACTTGTTATAAACTCATATTTTTTATTCATGTTCATTGACGTGATCATCTATCAAAATGTTACATATTATAGTTTAAAAATTATAATAATTGAATAACCTTCTTTAAATTGAATAACTTTAAAAGTTATTATGATTTAACCCTTTACACCCCGAAGCATTTTACAAAAATCACACAACCAGAAGATTAGATAAACATTTGGTTATCAATTATTTTAATAACACAAAATAACTTTGATCCATCACGTTTATGTTTTTATAAGCAAACGAAAGTGTTGATTTTACCCTAAGGGGTCAATTCACACCTCGATCTGACGAAACGTACAAAAATACGTTACGTTTACGTAACCAATTCCTTCAAATTCCTATAGAATGCGTTACAAAACGTTCAGGGTGTTTTATAAGGGTTTAGAGAGTAAAAAGTTACAGCAGTTGCTGAAAACTAAATTGGCTAATTTTAAATGAATTTAAAAATCTAATTTTGAACACGGGAGCCGGATTAGGACAAATAAAGAAATATACAAACAAGCGTTTTCAGTCTGTTGTATTAATGTAGTATTTTGCATAAACACATATCCTTAAGTAAAATAAACGAAATTAGAAGTAAAAAGAAAGAATCGTGCAATTTGCTACGAACTTTTCGTAGTCAAAACATTGCTCGTAGACCTACGTCATGGTCGTAGCCCGTAGCAATGTCACCTAAATGTGTCTAAACTTATGTGACCAATGTTTGTAAGCGCACTTAAATGTTCTTCTTCTTCCTCAGCCTATAGAGGTCCACTGCTGGACAAAGGCCTCCCCCAAGGCTTTCCACAATGACCGGTCTTGTGCTGCCCGCATCCATCGGCTTCCCGCGACCTTCACCAAGTCATCAGTCCACCTTGTTGGGGGCCTCCTTACGCTGCATCTTCCAGTACGTGGCCGCCACTCCAGAACCTTACTGCCCCATCGGCCATCGGATCTACGAGCAATGCCCACTGCCACTTAAGTTTGACGACTCGAAGAGCTATGTCGGTGACTTTGGTTCTTCCGCGGAACTCCTCATTTCTGATTCGATCACACAAAGAAACTCCAAAAAAACATAGCTCTTTCCATCGCCCTTTGTGAGACTCTGAGCCTTCGTATGAGGCCCATTCTGAGCGACACACTTAAATGTTAACAAAATAAAATTAAGTAGCTAAGTATTTTCTCCACAATAGTTACTCAATTAAAGTTTTACTTATCCAATGTTCGTAGAACCGACAGCCGTTAGGCACTAAGGTTCTGGAGTGGCGGCCAGCTACCGGAAGACGTAGTGTAGGGAGGCCCCAAACAAGGTGGACCTTTGACCTGGTAAAGATCGCGGGAAGCCGATGGATACGGGCAGCACAAGACTGGTCATTGTGGTAAGCCTTGAGGGAGGCCTTTGTCCAGCAGTGGACCTCTATAAGCTGAGGAAGAAGAAGAAGCCAAGGCTCCTAAGAGTGTATTATATTTTTTGCACAAATTAATTTCATCACCAAACGACTCCATTTAGAGCTACACATTTGATTATTTCAGAGCTTAGTCTGATTAGTTATATATATATATATATATTTATTTATTTATATATTCATCACAAAAAACATACAATGGGCGGCCTTATCGCTAATGCGATCTCTTCCAGGCAACCAAACCAAACCAAAATATACTTATATACATTACTTAAAATTAAATTCAACACTATAAAATATAGAATCGGTGGCCTTATCGCTAATGCAATGTCCTCCGTGCAATCTTAGGATGTGATTAGTAAATAAAAATGTCTATCGGGGACGTCTGGAAGCGGGGCCGAAGTTCCAGATAGTTAAGGTGTGTTCTCATCCGCATGAGCATCCATCGTTGGCGGTATTTCGAGAAAACTTTGAAAAATAACTATAGTGTGACGTTCGATTCCTATTATTTTAATTGTACAGACACTTAGATGAATTTAATATTATGGGATTACATTGATATAATATCAGGTTAAAACAAATAAGAGCCACTGGGTTTGAGTATGACCAACACACTCGATCGAAGCTTGAGCACAGAATGCCCGCGGTAACGGTCCAGCAAACGCAACTCCAGTCGGGTGTTACCCGCTCTTAATAAAAAATCATAATTTATCCAAATACCGATCGATTAATCGACTTCAAACAATAGTAGAGTAATTTACGGACAATTGATACTGATACAAAATAGATCACAATATTCAAAATTAATCAGTCATATGCCGTTATGCCTAAGTTGCTGAAAATACTTATTAATGTAATATCTTATTGTATCGGCGGTACTTCAATTGAATTTGAAATAATTGGGTTGTATCCAAAAAAAATAATTTAATGTCCATCAGATAGATTTATAAAAAATATTACACACGTATTATTAAACACGTATTTTTTATTTCATTCAAATACTTAGGAAGATATATTGATTTGAAATGTCGCATGACGTCACGCCATGGTACAAAATATACGGCGTGACGTAATTAGCCCCCACTTCGTAACTTTAATATGCTATATCTCAGTAGTTTTTGGTAATTTGGACAAAATAATGCGTATCTTAATACACCCGTATTAATTGTTTTTATTAGTGTAAGACGGACTAAGTATTTTTTTTCATACCTATTATTTCGTAAATTTCTTTATCAATGGCCATTTATTAATTGGCATGTATCCAACATGCCAATTAATAAATGGACATTGCTAAAGAAATTTACGAAATAATTCATGAGACGATATCTGAATTCCACCCTCCCGAGTTCTGTCTGACCTTACCTTCAAACTTACAAAACGGTACATTTGCCCTTGCCACAGGTATATCAATGAATAGTAGGTACCACTTATATCCAAGGATGTACCAATCACGCGATCTCACAAAAAGCCTTTTGAATTCAAAAAACTTCGTGGTTTTTGTGTACCTTCATTTAGACTCAGCCTGTATTATGAAAAGACTTGGAACACACTTTGTATGATAAAATTGGAGCAAGTACGAGCAAGGAATATAAGAGGTAAAATTGAGAAAGGAATAAAGTAGGAATTTATGAAAAAACTTGATCAGGCAAAGTCCATTTGCAGTCTGCGTGGTTATGAGTTTTCATTGCGAGACTCGATCATACGCATCGACCGCGATTGGCGCTCCCATTGGTTGAGAGTTCTTATAACCTTGAAGCGGACCAATCGATAAGTTAAACGCGGTCTATATCGATAATCGAGTCTTCGTAAAAACTCATGGTAGCCCCACAGATAATGTCTGTCCTTAAATGAGACAGCTGTGCTGCTGGGGAGTTTGTTCTGCCACTTCTTCCCAGCGAAAGCACTAGGAAGTGTCGAAGGGTGGGCCTTTAAGGCGGCCTATCTTAACTAATATTGATGTTCAAAAAGTGCTGATTCTTCTTAGCCTAATTTGAATAAGTGACTTTTGATTTTGATGATCCTTTGAAGTCGCAATCTCGACGACAATCAATATTAAAAACGTGTCAAGAATGTATGCAAAATAAAGATATTGTTGACATATATCAGAATTAGATATTTTTGGTAGATCTAGGCTGAGATTAAACTAAAAAAGGTTCTTAAAAATACGAAAAGTGTACCTTACATTTTCGTTCCCTTACTTGCTTTTATTGCCTGACTTCGTAAAGTTATCGTTGATGTCTTTTGTTTCGAGTTCGCAGCCTCCGTAGTGTAGCGGTAGCGAACCCAGCGTAAGGAGGCGCGGCCGGCGGGTGCGATCCCCGCGCAGTGCAATATTTGTATGCGTGAATATGAATATTTGCACTGGACTGGTCGTGCCTCGGAAAGCACGTTAAGCCGTTGGTCCCGTTAAGAGCCGTTGCCATGCGAACATCTGATGGCGGTCGTTACGGGTTGTTGGGGCCTTCAAAAGTCTAACAATTGGTCTAACTGCAATGCTTCGATATCGCCTTCGGGTTGTGGAGGTCAGACGACAGTCGCTTCACGGAAAATATCGAAGTTTAGCCAAAATCAGCAAATAGTCTGGTAAAGCGGACCCCAGGGTCCTAAGCTGATAAAGCTTCGGATGCGACTGGGATTAACGCTGAGATGATAATGATCGTTGATGTCTTTTGTTTTGACACAAGGGATTATTTGGTTATTGCTGTTAGTTGTAAACTTCCTAGTATAAAGTAATCGCTGAGCCCTATAATTACACTCGCTTAAGTTTTGATCCCGTGGTGTGGTGGCCTAGTGGTTAAAACACCAACCTCTTAAGTATGAGTATACGGATTCGATTCCAAGGTCAGGCAAGTACCAATGTAACTTTTCTAAGTTATATGTACTTTCTAAGTATATCATGGACACCAATGACTGATTACAAGGTGAAGGAAAACATCTTGAGGAAACTTGGAGTTTAAGTCTGAAATAGTCAACCCGCATTGAGCAAGCGTGGTGATTACGCTCAATCCTTCTCTCTATGAGAGGAGACCTGTGCCCAGCACTGGGATAATTAAAAGTTTGATGATGATGATGACGATTAGAAAATCAGGATAAAAAATATCTCTTTTGGTAATCTTAGTTATAAACCCTATCTGTGTGCCTAAAATTGCCTAAATCGGTTTAGTAGTTTTTGCGTTAAAGTTACCCATTCATCCATTTATATAAACTTTCGCATTTATATTATTAGTAGAATTGGAAGAGTCTACTCATTTATAAAAGGTTTTGGGTTAAAAAAAAACCAACGAATGTGTAGAGCATTTAGCCAAAATAGCTTCTTGTTCGAGATCTCCAAAGCCTGGAACACATGCGTACCTAAAGTGTAGCCAGCCTGTCGGTGTTCTATGGGATGCATTTTGGAAAATGCAATGCAATGCAATTCCCTCGCACATACGTGCGAGGGAATTCTTGAACAATTTGCTTGCGCCGGTCTTTCTGTTTTTAATCTAGCGTGCTTTAAAATAAACGATTGCATCACTGCTTACCATCAGGCGGGATCGTGGTCAAGCAGTAGTTTATAAAGTTTTCTTTTTTATAGAAAAAGAAGATAAGGCCAGTGACGCAGGACCTTGGCTTCCTTTTAATCGTCAGTCGTAATCAAAACATTCTACATATATCTATGCACTTTTAAATTGTCAAAATGAAATAGTCGAGTTGAAGCTAGTTGTCTATACCAAAATAAAACGTAAAGGAATAGAACGAGAAATGTAATAGAACTCTATGTAATAGACGGACGAGAAACTCCTAGGACACTCTTTTAATAGAAGGTATTATTACAAAATTCTGGGTACAATATTCTTGTTGCTTCTTGCTGCTGCTTGTGAAAACAATTAAAAAAAATAAATAAAACAATTCCAAATAAAAAATTAAAAATAACACTTAGCAGTAGCTCGTTGTAATATTGCGTACACTTATGTAATAAAGCCTTTATACACACATCAAAAGTGTCTAGGGATCAAGCATTTTTATGCGGATTTCTTGAGATTGAGATGTGGCTTTGTAATAAATTTATGATTTTATAAATTTATATGGATCCTTTTTGGTGCATTTCATAATTTGAATCAGGAACTGTGAATCAAATTCGAGTAAAAGATGAAAATCAGCTGTCAATATTTTCCCTATAAAAACATACAACGCATTGAAGACATTATTAGTGCTACTGTTTCCCTACTACTGATTAAAACCAACGTTATTATGGAGCGGCGACGTCATTTAAGCAGGGAAGAAATGCTCAGAGCCGTGGGAATGATAGAAGCTGGTTCCCGGCAACGTACTGTGGCTTTAGCTCTGAATACAAGTCAGAGTGTTATCAGTCGACTTTGGACACGTTACCGAAGCACTGGTACCGTGGCTGAGCGCCATGGAGGACGGTATCGCTGCACCACACGGAGACAAGACCGATACATTCAAATCTTAACTCGAAGAGCTCCAACAATAACCGCCATGATGTTAGCCGTGAGGCTTCATCACTCTTCAGGGAACTTAATTAGCGACCAAACAGTCAGAAACCGCTTGCATGAAGTGAACCTTCATTCCCGAAGACCGCTACGGGTACCACCTATAGCAATGCACAATCGTAGGATTCGATATCAATGGGCTCTTGAACACAGAAATTGGGCAGAAGAACAATGGCGTTTCGTGTGCTTTTCTGATGAGTCTCGTTTTGGTATGAGACCGGATACAAGACGTATACGACACTGGAGAACCCCTGGACGCCAACAGCGATTAAAATCCTGCCAGGAAGTCCATCCTTATAGTGGTGGAACCATCATGGTATGGGCGGGTATTTGGATCGGCGGAAGAACTGAGTTGATTTGGATCAGAGGCAACCTCAACGCTCAAATTTATGCTGAAACGATTGTATCAGACGTCATCGTTCCTCTACAAGTGCAAATCGGTCCCTTATTTCAGTTAATGCATGATAATGCACGACCGCACACCGCAAGAGTTGTAAGACAGACTCTCGCCGCAGCTAACATCAATGTCCTGCCCTGGCCTGCTCAGTCGCCAGACTTGAACCCGATTGAGCATGCATGGGATATGCTACAGAGAAGAGCTCTGCCGAATATGGAGGGTATCCAGTCGCAAGAAGACCTTTTTTTGTTGTTGCAACGAACATGGGCGGCCATTCCACAGCGTGATTTGGATGAACTCATTTTGAGTATGCCAAACCGATGTTCTTGTGTTGTTAGTGTTCGCGGTAGAAACACGGATTATTAATTGTTTAAGTTACCCAATAAAATTTTAGAGAAAACTGTTATTTCAGTCTTTTTTTCGAACTTTTGTGTTAGTGGTTCAAATGTCAAATATCCCTTTATTAGGAAAATGGCAAATTTCTTTATTAATGCAAAGGTGACTTGGTTTATCGTTACTGTGACAAACGAAAACACTTTATTTGATGAATCCTTAAAGAAAATTTTAATTAATATCAATCAGGAGAAAAGTTATTGCAAAAATATATGTTGATCCCTAGACACTTTTGATGTGTGTATGTCGAATGTTTACAGGGACTTGTAGATATTACTAATATTTACGAAAGTAAGATGTGTCTGTAGGACATCATCATCAACCTTTTTTTATCATCCCACTGCTGGGCACAGGTCTCCTTTCATACAGAGAAGGATTGAGCGTAATCACCACGCTTGCTCAATGAGAGTTTGCGATTTCAGACTTAAAGTCCAGGTTTCCGTTTCTGTAGGACATACCTACCCCTAAATTAATTTGCATTCGTATTGGGTAAAGTTGAGCCACCAAATTGTATAGAATGTAACTTGATTGAAGACGTTTATCATATAACCATGGAGTGAGTCCAGAATGAGCCGGAAAAATGAGATTTATTTATAACTTTTGATAGTATGTTCGAAACTGGGATATGGAACAGTGTCATTATTGTTCCTACTTCGGAAGCAGCCAATATGCTGTACAAGCTCATAAATGTTGGTATCCATTGCAGAGGCAGTGTAAGATAAATTTTAGTTGTGTAGCAGTAAGGTTGAATTGCAACGATGAAGGTGGCATATTTTTTTTTTTTTATCTATATTATAAACTAGCGCTTGACCGCAATCCTGCCTGATGGTAAGCAGTGACACAATCGTTGATGGTAAAGCGCACTAGTTTATTAAGAGCCTATTCACTCTAGCCTTGAAGACACTCAAATTGTAGTCCGACGGAAACACCGCCGCTGGCAAACTATTCCAGTCCCTCGATGTACGCGGTATAAAGGAGGAGGCGAAACGCTTCGTCCGGATCGTAGTGGTGTTAACAACGTAAGGGTGGAAACCAGCCGTACGACGGGTCGTCCGCTGGTGGAACGGAGATGGGGAATTAAATCATGCAATTCCATCGCACACTCCCCGAAATGCATCCTATAGAACACCGAAAGGCTGGCTACTCTACGCCTGTGCTCTAGGCTTTGGAGACCGACTCGAGTTAGATCAGGGTCACCAATCAGCCTCTTTGCACGTCTCTCCACTGAATCCAAAGTGGCCAGGTGACACTTGGCAGCACCAGCCCAAATGTGGCTGCAGTACTCCACACACGAACGGACCTGTGCTTTGTATAACAGTAGAAGCTGCCCAGGTGTGAAGTACTGCCGGACCTTTGCGATAACGCCAAGTTTCTTGGCAGCCACCTTAGCCTTGGACTCAATGAACCGCCCAAAGTTAAGGTCCGAGGAAATCTCAACTCCCAAAAGCTGAAGGCGGTCGGAACACTCCAAGGACACATTCCGAAAAGTAGGAGCCAAGGTGAACGGGCTCCTTTTGGCGGTGAAAAGACACGCCTGCGTTTTGGCGGCATTGAATGCTACAAGATTGGCATTGCCCCATTCCGAGACTGCCTGCAGTGCAACACTCGTTCGCTCAACCATGGCCTCTCTTTCGGACCGGATTGATTCCCTACTAGCCCGAGCACCCGGCAGGTATCTCTCTACAACTGTGCTGTCATCTGCATACCCATAGATACCGGGCATCAGCAGATCGTTAATATGCAGCAGGAACAGAGTTGCAGAGAGAGATTTGTGTAAATTAAAACCTTCTTTACATAAATAAGAAAAAAAGAAAGAAAGTTAGACACATTTAGCTTATTCTTAAGAAATTTAAAAGTTTCAGAAGCCTTTAATAAGTATCCAAAATTTGCCTGTCATTCGTTTGGCGACGGACCCGTACGAACCAATCCACCCATATCCATTCCTAATGAAAGCAGAGGTATATGCAAAAATAATAACCGCAATAATTATAACAAACAAAAAAAGGAAACAAACGGATCCGCACTCGATAATATGACAAATAGATCAAACAATAGGACGGCAAGTCAGCGCAGGCGCAGCCCACCGCACGGATTAAAAAAAAATGTCTTTGTCGCAAACCGCAAAAAGGTATATTAGAAACACATTTTTTGTTATTGTTTTAACTTATCCTTCCAAAATTATACCCTATTTCTAATACAAACAAAGTTCAAACTCTTAAAAATTGTCATTTTGCAAAAATTTTGTGCGAAATCAGTTCACAAATGTTGACAGTTCCAAGTTTAATCAAAATTGAACTTAATGTTTGTTAACATAAAAAGTGGAGCAACTGCAAACTAAGATTAGCAGAATACAGATAATTATAACGCTTCATAAAGCAAATAACAATTTGTCATAGAGCAGAGAAACAAAAAAAAGAAATTTGAAATATTTTTTACAGTTATTACGAAAATATTGGTTTTAATAACTGATATTTGGACAATATTTGTTTTGGTAAACTTTGGATAGTATTTTAGATAATTACACATGCGGTAATGCTTTAGAAGATTAGCGAAAGCATTTTTTCATGGTTTGTAATTTTGAAGAATGGGAAGAAATCGGTATTTGCTCTTTAGTGCTATGTTTCTTATAGTAGATTTTTTTGTAAGGTTATCCAACTAAATTACTAATAAAATGCTAATAAGTTTGACTGGCTTGATCAAATCGTCAGCAGTTGGGCAGATCGCCTGGCAAGGCGTGATCAGTGGAGTGACGGAGTGGTGTTAAGGACTAGAAGACGAGGTGAACGTCATTCCGCGGCAAGGTGGGCGGAAGGCATTGTTGTATATCGCACGCAAAACCAGGATATACCTGCGCCTGTAGCCAATGTAACATCGCTTCGTAGCGAAGCGAAATCGTATACCAAACCAACCAATGGCGACGACACACGACGGAACGATTGACAACGCGACGCGATAAATCACGTGGTCAATCGTTTTCGTTATTGGTCAGTTTGGTATTCGATTTTGCTTCGCTATGAAGCGATGCTACATTGGCTACAGACCCTGGTCAGATAAAGAAAGGCCTCAAGAGAAAAGTTCAGTAGTGGTATAGTCAGGTTGTGAATGATGATGGCGATGACCCAATCATCATAATTTCAGTCGAACGACGTTCACTGCTGGACAGAGGCCTCCTTCAAGGATCTCCACGACGACCGGTCCTGCGCCTCCCGCATCCAGCGGTTTTTCGTGACCTTCACCAGGTCGTCGGTCCACCCGTCAGCTCCAACGGGTTTCAGTCCTACGGGAAATGTGCCCGGCCCACTGCCTCTTTAGTGTTGCAATTCTTCAGGGTATACCAATACTGTTTTTTTTTTTATAAATTTTATACATATAAACTAGCGCTTGACCGCAATCCCACCTGATGGTAAGCAGTGACGCAATCGTTGATAGTAAAGCGCACTAGTTTGTTAAGAGCCTATTCACTCTAGCCTTTAAAACACTCAAATTGTAGTCCGACGGAAACACCACCGCTGACAAATTGCTCCAGTCCCTCGATGTACGCGGTATAAAAGAGGAGGCGAAACGCTTCGTCCAGATCGTAGTGGTGTTAGCAACGTAAGGGTGGAAACTCCCAGTACGACGGATCGTCCGATGGTAGAATGGAGATGGGGGAATTAAATTATGCAATGCCCTCCCACACTCACCATAATGCATCCTATACAACACCGAAAGGCTGGCTACTCTACGCCTGTGCTCTAGGCTATGGAGACCGTTTAGAGTTAAATCTCGGTCGCCAATCAGCCTCTCCGCACGCCTCTTCATTGAATCCAAAGTGGCCAGGTAATACTTTGCAGCACCAGCCCAAATGTGGCTGTAGTACTCCACACACGAACGGACCGAGCCGCTGCAGGCGCGGGCGGGCGGCGGCGCGTTGACCATATTTTGTTGGGACAACAGGTAACATAAAATGGTCATAACTCAGTAGTAGGCCATAACATCGGCTGCCGGCAGAAGTTACCACCCACCGGCCAAAGTCTTGCCGCCAAGCGATTCGTCGTGTTCCGGCAAGATGTCTGATGAAGCCGTACGGGTTTGAGTAGTAATTGTGTTGCGATGTGTGGCGGATACGATGCGCCCAAAGTTGTTGTGTCGGGAGTTTGGTCGTGGAGAGTCTCCAGATCAATCTCCCTCTGGCTCAGCATAGTTGGTCGTGTTGGTCTTGGGTTTAACATTGCATCACCTCGCTCAACTGCCGTCATTCTTCCTATTCTGAGTTTTTTAGGTGAATAGGCTTAATAAACTAGTGCGCTTTACCATCAACGATGCGTCACTGCTTACCATCAGGCGGGATGGCAGTCAAGCACTAGTTTATAATTATTAAAAAAAAAAAAACTTTTTTAATTTTCATGATAGTTTATTGAAACTTTGTACCTATATAAATTCTTTACATAAAAATACTGGACGTGTGTCGGGCTTTGCATATAAAAAAATATCGTTGCACATAACAATGCAGCTAGTTAAAGATAAAGTAAATATAATAGCATGGTTACTTCAATTAGATCAGCAAAAACGAAAACACGAAGATCACCTAAATATTTTTTACACTCAACCCGATTTGAGCAAACAGGCTCGTCGGTGATTAAGCCTGATTATTGGGTACGGGTTCGATTCCCGATTATAGATATTTTTTGGTTAGAATTTGGCGGTTAGCAATATAGTTTTGGCGTGTAATAATGAATTATAGATGGTCGGTTTGTTTGTTTTCGCCCAAATTCGTTTTTTATTGGTGAAAAACGTGGAACCCCGCACTTTTGGTCTTATTAAAGTTAATTGATAGGTCTAGTAGTAATTGGAATCATTCCTAGCAAACGCCTCTGTATAGTAGCGAATGAAAAGAGTTGAAAAAAAAAAAAAACAGTTGCTTGAATGGCAGCAGAAGAACTGCAAGATCGTTCAGGAATCATCTCGGTGACACACAAAATGAACCATTTTAGATTATCCTAAAATGTTTCATAACATTTAAAAAAAATATTGTTTATGAGTTTTCATTTTCGACTACGAGGCTTTTGACTTTATTGTCTATTTTTATATTATTTATTTGTAATGTGCATTTTGTTTGTGCGGAATCATCATCAACCTCTTTTATCGTCCCACTGCTCGGCACAGGTCTTCTCTCACAAAGAGAAGGATTTTTCTTTTGTAATAAAAACTAATAACATATGTTCATTACAGCATGAAAGAGTCACAATTTTAAAAAAAGTCTTTGCGTTTAGCGTTATACCAAATAAAATTTGCGTTGCGTATATACTTACATACTTGAAGCAATAACATATTACTGTATACGTATATTTAACAGTAGAATAAAATTACTATTAAAATAACCACTTGTATTCGCAATTCAAAAGTGTGAAATAAAATTTTAAAAAAAGCCACACCTAAAAAGAATAGTAGCTATTTTAAACTGGTATGAAGATGTTTAAACTTTCCAGCTGAGGTCACATTGTTTGCACAAAGATTAAAATCGTGATGCACAATTATGATGAAATTGAAGAAGTAACTTTTGAATTAATTCATTATCAGTTTGTTTAAAGGAACGAAGGAATGGAGGTTCGTTGACAGCCTCCGTGGCGGAGCGGTAGCGAACGCGGCCTCTGTGCAAGGAGAAACATTTGTATACATGAATATGAATATTTGCACTAGTCTAGTCGTACCTCGGAAAGCACGTTAAGCCGTTGGTTTCGGTTGCCATACGCACATCTAATGGCAGTCGTTACGGGTTGTTGGAGCCCTCAAAAGTCCAACAATTGGTCTAACTGCAATGCTTCGATATCGCCTTCGGGTTGTGGAGGTCAGACGGCAGTCGCTTCCGGGAAAACCGAAGTTTCGCCAAATGAGCAGTTAGACTGGTAAAGCGGACCCCAGACCCCAAAGCTGAAAAATCTTCGGATGCGACTGGGATTAACGCTGAGATGATGACGAGTTTGTTTAAAGGTAAACCTCCTCAAGACTCTCACCTCGCCTCACCCAACATTATCAAAAACTAATTTTCCCAAAATTTCGTGGTAACTGACCTGACCTAACAGCCTATAATGACTTAATGCTAACCTTATGAGGCGCCAAACGCGTTTTTTTTCTTAAAAAACTAAGCATTTTACGCCCACTGTTGGTTTTACAATATTACTTAATCTCTTCGTTATAAAAATAAAAGAAAAAATGGCGCCAAATCAACGCTTCGGCGCTCTTTTTATGTCCGCCATCTTGAAAAAATATATTTTATTGGTTATTTTTATTGCTTGTTTTCGGTCATTTTGACTGCTGTTTGCTGTAATTATATGTTTACTGTAAAATAGCTAGGTTGTAAATAATTTTAGTGAAATAATGGGACGATGCTAGTAAATAGGAGTCGCACGTTTTGTGTTACGTTTGAACTAAGTACACTTCTTAAAACTAGAAGTAGGTAATCTAGAATTACCATAGGCGTACCCAGGGGGAGGGCAGGGGGAGGCAGCTGGAAATCTCGCAGAACATGTATCATCATCATCATCATCAGCCCCTACTCGTCCACTGCTGGACATAGGCCTCCTTCATGGCACGCCAACAAGCTCGATCCTGAGCAGTTCTCCGCCAGCCACTACCAGCCACCTCTTTGATGTCGTCGCTCCATCTCGTCCAAGGGCGAGAAACATGTATGAACATGTATGAACTCCCCTAATTACTAAAAAAAAGTACTAATTACTAGTAAAAACCACCACACCAGGGAACACAACTCTCACCAGGGAAGGCCCTGGTGAGAGTTCCCTTAGTCGCCTTTCTAGACACTCACCAGAGGATACGGGAACGTACTATTCTAAGCCCGGTACCGCACGGGGTGATCAAAGTCAAGCCGATGTTGTTGATGATTTTCGTATTTCAGTTCGCAATGTCCTGGTCATAATTGTACTGTATTTGTGTGTAGTAGTAGTAGAGGACTTATCTACAACTTTTAAATAATCCACGCAGTACTCTGACAAAACGTACGGTGTAATTGGCAAAAACCGCGTCTGATCACTCTAAAAATTTGACTTCTAGGCCTGACTTGTCACCCCCTAGGCCAGAAGCTAGGGCCCATGAGAAATACCCGTTTATGAGAAGACGTGCGTAATATCCGAATATCTGTTTTTTAATCTTTTGTTTTATGGTATACTACAGGATAGATAATAAAAGTAGTCTACTCTATCCTATTGCTTAATTTTTATACTAGTTGTGTCCTGCGGCTTTCGCGCCCTAAAGCCTCGAGCCCAGGGAAATATCGGGATAAAAATCATTCTATATCCTAACCTAGGTCATGGTCTACCATGTGCTAAATTTCATCACAATCTGTTGAGCCATTTTAGCAAGAAAGCGACAAGATGAAACCATAGATTTTACTCAAACCCCATTAATCATAAACTTTACTTAAAGTTAACTAGTGATTTTTTGACGTTTGATCGTCTTTTATGAATATACACCTACATGATTATACATATATGTTTCGTTTATAAAAATATATACTGTATACAAAGAGTCAAATCTCTATACGTACAAAACAATATGTATATTTGCTTTTCACACATCGTACCTAATTCTTTCAACCCCATTATTTAAGTTTACAGCATATGAGGTACATTATTAACTTAAATGAGGAGCCAATAAAGTTTGAACATTGGGCCGATACGATATAGCACCGATCGTGGGGACCGTTTAATTGGGTTGGCGAAACTGGGAGCGGCGCGCGCGCAGTGCGGCATAGATTAAGTTTGAATAGAGCAGACACAGAATTTTGGGGTGATAGGCCATTGTCAGCAACCACAGGCGTGCCCACTATATATTGGACACACACACAGATTACTACAGACATACGATCGTCGCTGACTTACTGACTATTCTTTTATACCGGGTACATCGAGGGACTGGAACAATTTGCCGGCGGCGGTGTTTCCGTCACACTACAATTTGAGTGTCTTCAAGGCTAGAGTGAATAGGCTCTTAATAAACTAGCGCGTTTTACCATCAACGATCGCATCACTGCTTGCCATTAGGCGGGATTGCGGTCAAGTGCTAGTTTATCCATACTAATATTATAAATGCGAAAGTAACTCTGTCTGTCTGTCTGTCTGTCTGTAAGTAAGTAAGTAAGTAAAAAATTTATTTGCTAAGATTGTAGGTACATTAAATAGGATGTTACAATAATAGAGCGAGCCTTGTACAATCTACCTGATATTAGGCATGCAAACAACAATGAGAATAATAAATCAAATAATAAATACTTCATGGTTAGAATTATCTACATAAGTATTAAAATTTACTAAAATTAATTGATACAAAAACATTAAAAGCATAACAACAAACAACAATGACAAAAAAGAATTATAATAATCAATTAATACGTCAAATTAATACGTCATTACAACTCTGTCAAAAAAAACAATTTAGTCATAAGGTTATGTCAAAGAAAAATTTAAATCATTAGGTATGTCAAATATGATAAAAAAAACTAAAATTGAGTAATTTGGTCCGTTAGTTAATTAAATTAGATACATTAAATTGCACAATTCAAATGTCATCGTCATTTAAATAGTCTATTACAGAATAATAACACTTTTCTATTAGGAAGGCCACTAAATTCTTTTTAAAAATCTTAATTGTATCATTTTTTATTACATCCGGCAATTTATTATATATAGTGGGACCCATACAAATGACACTTTTCCTCATTAACGCTGTGTTGCAGGACTCGATTTGTAATAAATTTTTATATTGTTTTCTAACTGGTCGCTCTCTAGTTTCCGTCATTGTAGGAAAAAGATTTTTATGGGTCTTTACAAATATGGCCATTTCCAGAATGTACAATGACGGAAATGTAAGCAGTTTTAGGGACTTAAACTTTGGTTCGCAACTGTCTGTGGTCTGCAACCCACACATTGCTCTAATGCAACGTTTTTGTGCCCTGAATATATATTCCCTTGAGCTGCAATTGCCCCAGAAAATAATTCCGAACCGTAGAACTGATGCAACCAGACCATGATAAGCTACTAATAAAGTTTTAATATCGACTTTTTTGGACAACTTTGAAAGGACATATGCCGCTGTGTTAACCCTTTTGCAGATTTCCTCTGCTTGTGGTTGCCAATTTAGTTGTCTGTCAATGTAAATCCCTAAGAATTTTGCAACTTTAACATGGTCAATTTTTTGTTCATTGTACTCTACTGATACTTCTTTTAAAGTTGTGCGTTGGTGGAAGTGTCTGTCTGTCTGTCTGTCTGTCTGTTACGCTTTCCCGCCTAAACCTCTCAACCGATTTTGATGAAATTTGGCACAGACAATCTTTAGACCCCGAGAAAGGACATATAGGCTACCTTTTATCCCGGAAAAATTTGATGTTGATGTGGAAATCTAAAAAGCGCGATATAACCGAAATTTACGCGGGCGAAGCCGCGGGCGGAAAGCTAGTAATTTATAAAAAAAAAACTACCCACTATTGCCACAAATTGCTACAGACATAGGTACTATTGCCACACATATTTTCATGATCCTAACAGACATAATGCCACAGACGTACTCACAATTGCTACAGGCGTAGGTATTCAATATTGCTAAAAACATACTTACTTTTGCCACAGATATACTCAATATTGCCATAGCCAAAATCACGATTGCCACACGCACACTCACTCTTGTCACATAATATATTTTCACGATCGCAACAGACATAGTGACTATTGCCACAGACGTACTCACAATTGCCATAGGCGTATTCAATATTGCTAAAAACATACTTACTTTTGCCACAGACATACTCATTATTGCCATAGCCAAAATCACGATTACTACACGCACACACACACACATTTCTGGCCATACAGGCCTTAGTGTTTTCACAGAGGGCACCCAGTCGTAGGCACAAATCTTACCATCCCTTCCACCTTCCGCTCCATGCCCTGAACATCCAATCAATGGATGATTTATGGCACAAAGCAGAGCGGATGTTTGTTTAATCGATTACCTTTATGATTATGACGGTAGCGCCTCGAGTGAGGCAGTGAGGCTGATTGCGCCTTTTTTGACGAGAATGGTTTTTTAGTTTTTGGGTTTCTGTAAATGGGTCAATTGGGAGTGGTGTTAGGTATGTGAGGATGGGATTTATTCAGTTGACTTTTGTCAAACGTAAGATGTAGTGTTTGATTTCTGTTGATGATTATTCCAATAAACGATCGGACAGACGGATTCTTAAACGCGATTTTGATTCTGATTTGATGATCATTCTCCTTCGCTGATAAGCCTTTTCCGACACGGGTGAGAATGGACAGTGTCGTTAGAGAAACGGAATACAGAAAAACGCCAAAACCGTAGCTTACATCCCATTACGTACCCGCTTTTTACATCCGTTTGCTCAAAACAACTACTTGATGATTATTTACACTCTGGAGCTGGAATAGGTATATTGTACTTCATTTTATTCGGGAAACGATGTTCCTAAACAATATATAGACATTGTTATTTTTAGTTTGTATTAGTCTTCAAATGCATAGGCATATGAAGACTAATACAAACTAAAAATCATTCAGACGCAAATCAAAAAAAAAATCTTTTCACTTACAAATGCTAAAGCCGAGAAATAATCGTATTGAAAATATCCAAATCATGGTCACTGGTTAATTAAATAGAATAGAATACTCTTCATTATGTACTTCATATAGATTACAGAACATAAATATAAAGATCTTTTACAGACACACTTTGGTTTATTAAAATGTCTACTCACACGAACTCGATACGAATTCTGAATTATTATTGATGAATATTTATAAGTTACCACCCACCAGACAAAGTCTTGCCGCAAAGCGATTCGTCGTGTTCCGGCATGATGTCTGGTGAAGCCGTACGGAGAACGGGTCTGAGCAGTTGTGTTGCGATGTGTGCCGGGTACGATGTGCCTAATGTTGTTGTGTCGGGAGTTTGGTCGTGAACGCTCTCCAGATCATCCTCTGGCGCAGCATCGTTGGTCGTGTTGTTGGGTTAAACATTGCATCACCTCGCTCAACTGCCGTCTTCCTTCCTATTCACTCAGTTTTTTTGAGTGAATAGGCTTAATAAGCTAGTGTGCTTTACCATCGACGATTGCATCACTGCTTACCATCAGGCGGGATTGCAGTCAAGCACTAGTTTATAACTATTAAAAAAAAAAAAAAAAGAAAAACAAGAAAAACAGATCAGAAAAATGGTAAAGATAATACAAAAACAACGTTTCATAAAAACAAAAATAATGAACAATAGTAATGTTCATTTTAATAATATTAATGTTTATTATTACGCCCTTCCACCTTCACCATCACCATTGACATAGACCCGAAAGAATTCCTCAACAAATCTTCTTACTTATAAGAATTAGAAAAAAAGAAATGCCTCTAAAGACAATCAAAATTCCAGCCACCCAACAGACCCAATTTGTTCCCAGCCTACATAGGTAACCTACATTCTCACCTTGCCAGCTGATACCGTACCAGACTGTAATTAGATCGAGGGTAAGTTCACGGTGGGTGAGCGTGCCTTATGGGAAAGTAGCTGAAGATGACAGAACTGGACAGGTGGTAGGGGTTCCCACGAGTGATAGTTGCGTGTCGTCTGTGCTTCACTTTATAATGTAGATGGGTAGGATATGAACTTCGGTTAAGCAGGAGTCTGAAACCAATAGGAATCTTATAGAGAAGACATTGTAATATATTGACTACTATTAACTATTATTTTATTGACATAAACTTTATATGAAACTGTTTAATATTGAGAAGGGTATTAAATGTTTGTTGTAGTGTACACTGAACTTCATGGTGTAGGAATTAAAGTCCCTTTTCCATAAACATAATTACATTTGCATATATAATTTTGCATTAGTTGTAGTATATAAGAAGCTATGATAAAAATGTAGGTATATCTGGGGTGGAGACCTGGTGGTCTGAAATAGCTTCGGCTTAGTTTAGGCACCAGTCTCTCACAATATTTTTCTATAAGCCCATAACTGGATAACATTGTTTTCCTTTTGATATCATTTTATAAGGATGTTGTGACGAGATAATAGATATTATTATTATTAAACTTTTGCGAATGCTGATTACCTTCACATTGTTCACTTAATGGTGTGGACATGCATCTACCTCTGTTTTTTCATTCTCTCTATAACAATGAATATTCAATTCAATTCATTTATTTCATATAAATACTTTTTTCTAATGCACTCGAAAAAAACTTATTAAGAAATAAGCAATATTTTTCTTGTCCTATTCCTATGTATATAACTTGCAAAATTTTGGTTTACTGTAGATACGTCACCAGGAAGCACAGATTAGATGTTTATTTGCTTCTTTGACAAGTTATTATCTGTGAATTACATACACCAAGAATATTTTTTTTAAAGGTTGCCCTGCTCTTTTTAACCGACTTCAAAAAGGAGGAGGTTACTCAATTCGACCGTATATATGCTTTTTTTTTATGTTTGTTCGCGCATAACTTCGTCGTTTATGAACCGATTTTAATAATTCTTTTTCTGTTGGAAAGAAGACGTTCCCAAGGTGGTCCCATGATAAGGATATCAGGGTTTGATGGTGGAAGACCAGAGAAAACAAGGGAATCTTTCAAAAATTGCAGGGGCGACTAGTGCATTACTTAGCATTTTCATTAAGTATTTTAAAGCACTACAATTTAATAAAGGTCTGGAGTAGATCTGATGATGGTGCCGGGAGACAGTCGAAAGAACTCCTCAACAATTCACAGCAGCTACCTTGTGTTTGTGTTTGAATAATTTGTATTGACAAGATCCTTACACCTAGATGGGTGGTGACTGTCATTAGGGAGCTGATGATGATGACAAAGGTCAGTTCAGGGAACTCCTAAACGATTTACAGTAGCTACGTTGTATTTCGACTCAATTCATTTATATTGATAAGACCTTTGCACCCATTGGGTTAAAATAATGGTCTGCAGTAAATTTGATCATGAAGACCATAAGCATTTGAGGGAATACTTACAGGTAAAAATTAAAGTGAACAAAATTACGTCGTTTCCCAACTATATTTGCGTCAGCGTCCAGTCTGACCGGATGCAACTGAATACATAGTACTTTTAACAACTAAAAAGTGTAAAATAAAAACTTTTTTACAAAAAAACAACCGACTTCGAAAAACCACTACAAAGTTAAAAATAACTAATTTCGGAAGTCGGTGTCAAAAATGAATATACAAAACCAAAGACACCGACTTCCGAAATTAGTTATTTTTAACTTTGTAGTGGTTTTTCGAAGTCGGTTGTTTTTTTGTAAAAAAGTTTTTATTATTACTCCTGTATCGTGTGTGCGTTTACAAACACTCAAAATCAACTCACATACACAAACATCTAGACCCGGAACCACTACCTGTAGGCCATACAAATATTTGTTCCGTGCGGGAATCGAACCCGCAACACGCGGCGCAGCAGTCAAGTCAGCTTAACCACTGCGCGAACCTTGCACTCAAAAATATCACTGAACCATTACCACAAGCTCCTACCAAACAATAATAAGTAAGTAAAAAATGGAAACACTTGTATATGACTTCACATTCGTCCTGTATTTGACCATGCCATTGTATCGCACAAAGCGTGCTCCCGTTTCATGGTGTTTTATGTAATCCCATACAAAAGGTAAAGGTAAATAAGGGGGTTATGGAAGAGGACAGGTTGATAGCCTCAGCAGGCAGTAGCTTAGCCACTGCACCAACCGTGTCGTCAATCATCATCATCATCACAGCGTTAATCCCAGTCGCATCCGCAGCTTTTTCAGCGTTGGAATCTGAGGTCCGCTTTACCAGTCTAACCGCTGATTTTGGCTAAACTTCGATATTTTCCGTGAAGCGACTGCCGTTTGACCTCCACAACCCGAAGGCGATATCTAAGCATTGCAGTTAGACCAATTGTTAGACTTTTTAGGGCTCCAACCAACCCGTAACGACTGCCATTAGATGTTCGTATGGAAACCGGGATCAACGGCTTAACGTGCTTTCCGAGGCACGACCAGACCAGTGCAAATATTCATATATGCATACAAATACTTGCACTGTGCGGGGATCGAACCCACGCCACCTCGCTAGGTGGCGTGGGTTCGATCCCCGCACAGTAGTAGCGGTAGCAAACGCGGCCGCTGCGCTCAGCGGCCGCGTTTGCTACCGCTACTGTTTATATGGTCAATTAATTAATATTAATGTATTAACTTATTTACAATATCAGCCGAAAGAAATCTTTAATACCTAAGTAAAAAAAGTGTAAATATATTTAACTCCGAGATCAGTTTTGCTAATGTCATTTACCGACTTCTATACTCACCCCTTACTCCAAAACGGCCATATAACCACCCCTGCAGAGCCCAATACCGTTGATATGGTAATGCGAGTAATGTGTCACGGTCCGGTGACGTCATTCGATGTACATTACTGGCTTCTAAAGCGATAGTATCTGGTTTTCAGTAACAGATGCGTAATGACCATTTGAATATCGTAGTTGCGATGGCAGTGTCATATTAATCTTATATCTTTGACTATTTTAGTGTGAGTTTAACTTTAAGGCAATTTATTATTTTTTTTAATTATAAACTAGTTTGACCGCAACTCCGCCTGATTGTAAGAAGTGATGCAATTGTTGATGGTAAAGCGAGCTAGTTTATTAACAGCATATTCTCTCAGTAAACTTAGGTGAAATAAGCTTAGAGTGAGCCGCAGCGTAATTGCGTAACATAATCCCCCTTATTCATAAACGTTACTTTAATCATCGCTTATAAATAAACGCCTTAAACACCACAGTCTTTATTCATAAACGAAGTTTACGCATTACGATGCCAGATGCGTTACGATGTCAGATACACCCTGTATAGCATTCCTCAAGTATGGCTCTGTCAAATACAAAAATAATCTTCGTTTTCTTCCAGTGCCTCTTCAATCCTGAAGGTTGGCCGTCAGCTTCTTGTACTCGGTCTTGTCAATCGCAAGTCAGAACAGTTTTTCGACGAAAGTAATGCCAAATGTCATAGAAATTGGTCCAGCCGTTTGAGTGTGAAGAAGACGTTACAAACACACACACACAACTTTCCCTTTTATAATATTGGTGAGTTTATTGTCTATAGAATTTAAAGCGTCCACCAAATAATTATAGTTTTCTAATATTGTTTAATTTTCATAGATTTAAGATACTTTTAAAGCTAACTTACCTACTGACTCCTAAACTTGGGGTGGAAAATCAGGAATCGAGCTGGAGTTCAAAATTCTCACTGAAATACAACAAACACTGCTTAAAAAGGATTTGTGAAAACTAAGGCGTTTCTCTGAAAAAAAATCTTTTGTATTCAATAACTTTTAACTTGAAAAAACATTTCATAACGCCAATTATAATCAACCAAACATCAAACAGATCCAAATTTTCCAAAAACCCGTGTCCTGAGCAACTGGGAGTAGGACCAGTGACATATGGCGCGTCGGTTAACACGTGTCGCCCACCTGAGTCTGCACGTGCTATCCGAAGGTTTTTGTAACCAATATTAACTATCAAACGATTTGTTGGGAGCTGGCAGATTGGATACTGTTTATCTTAAGTGTTAGGGAGTTTGTGTACTTTTACTAAGAGACTTAAAAAGGTGGGAAACTTAAGGATAGTTACTATAGATGGATTAATTACGTTATTATATTGATCGGGGAGGATTTTACGCGAAAAGCCAAAGAAAAACAGATAATTTTGTTTTTTGCCATTCATCATTAACATCATCAACCTTTTTACTGTCCCACTGCTGGGCATAGATCTCCTCTCATACAGAGAAGGATTGAGCGTAATCACCACGCTTGCTCAATGCGGGTTTGCGATTTCAGACTTAAAGTTCAGGTTTCCTCAAGATGTTTTCCTTCACCTTATAAATCTGTCAAAATTTATTAGGTACTTTCTTTTCTTTAGAGTGAATACTACTTCAACTCTTCAATGGCCTCTGTGGTTAGATACCACAATTTTGCCAATAACACGTGTAACAAATTATAGAAATTCTTTAAAAAAAATATTTCATAATAATGGCGGATATCGCCAATGACAGTTGAGAAAACGGCCGCGTGAGCCGACTACTAGGAGATTTGATGCAAAGCCATGATGTGGTCACTATGCTGCGATATTTCAATGTTCTTTATGAATTATTCACTGAATGCACTTTTTAATACATAAATCACGCGCTGTTATTTAGTAAACGACGCTACAAATATTTCAAAAGTCCAATGAAAAATTAGCGAGACATTCATCTTAGCTTTCCCGTCAAAAACTCCGTCAAAATTTCAACTGACAAGCTTTTACGATTCCTGAGATACGATTTCATCTCATCTCAGCGTTAATTCCAGTCGCATCCGAAACTTTTTCAGCTTTGGAATCTGGGGTCCGCTTTGACAGTCCAACTGCTAATTTTGGCTAAACTTCGATATTTTCCGTGAAGCGGCTGCCGTCTGACCTCCACAACCCGAAGGCGACATCAAAGCATTGCAGTTAGACCAATTGTTAGACTTTGACTGCCATCAGATGTTCGTATGGCAACCGGGACCAACGGCTTAACATGCTTTCCGGGGCACGCCCAGACCAGTGCAAATATTCATATTCTCGCACACAAATATTTGCACTGCGCGGGGATTGAACCCGCGCCTGCTTGCGCAGTGGCCGCGTTCGCTACCACTACGCCACGGAGGCTCGATGTGGAGACTTATAGACAGAAAGACGGAGTGGAGTCTTAGTAATCTCTTCATAGTTAGATCTCCTTTTTACGTTTTCGGTACAAAGCCCAAAAAGCGGCATTTAAAGTACGGACGACAGTAGGTCAACATACCCGAAACTGTCTAAAATTCCCAATCAACTTTGAGCCCTAATGTTTTTTACATAAAGTGGAAAATTTAATAAAGAAACCTGACAGATTGTGGCTTGATGTGCTGTTGTAGTTTTTACCAAATTGATCATGAAAAACAAAAGTTAAAAAGAACCGATCGTTTGACAGTCGTACTCAATTACTCATCCGATTAAAACTCTTTCGTTGTACATAAAACTTTAAACGGGGCCAAAGTCAGAAGTCAAACACATTATATTGAACAAAGAGGGTTAAATTCAGGGTCAATAGTAAGTCACAGGGGTGTACATCACCCCCCGGGTAATGTTCAACAATTTTAATTAGCGACTGACGGAACCGTTGGGAACATATGGGTGGCTTATAGGAGGTTTGGGGGACTCAATAGCTTTGTTAGGTGAAATAAAATTACTGTTTTACTGTTCGCTAATGATATTGTTATTTTTGGGCAATTTGGTTTGCTTTGGAATGTTATTGTTTCGCAGATTGGTTACGGATTCTTGGAGCCCTCAAAAAGTCCAACAATTGGTCTAACTGCAATGCTTCGATGTCGCCTTCGGGTTGTGGAGGTCAGACGGCAGTCGCTTCACGGAAAATGTCGAAGTTTAGCCATATCAGCAGTTGGACTGGTAAAGCGGACCCCAGACTCCAAAGCTGAAAAGGCTTTGGATGGGACTGGGACTCGATTAACGCTGTGGTGATGATGATGATGATAGATAATAAAAAAATTAAGACCCGTACTTTTTATTTTGTCGACATTACCAAAATCTACTAATTACGTCACGCCGTGGTATATTTTGTACCACGATGTGACGTAATGCGACATTTCAAATCAATAGTATCTTCCTAAGTATAAAATTTGAATGAAAGAAAAAATAAAAAATACATGTTCAATATTTTTTATAAATCTATCTGATAGACATTAAATTATTTTTTAGGATACAACTCAATTATGTAACAAACTTTAGCTATCATTTTGATTCATTTTGAAGTATATTGCTAATCCGTTGTCCATCTGCTCAGCAACGTAACTAATGCAATGAATGCAGTTGCTCTACTGTCAAAATGCAATAGGTATAAGTATTGCTACTGAAACATAAGACCATAAGCACAAACAACAACTTACGTATTGCTGTAGGGAAGCGCTGGATGCAGGCCGCGTCCAACCGCTCTTTTTGGAAATCCTTGGGGGAGGCCTATGTCCAGCAGTGGACTTCATGTGGCTGAGATGATGATGATGATGATTGCCACTGATAGCGTCATCATCATCCCAGTGTTAATCCCAGTCGCATCCAAAGCCTTTTCAGCTTTGGAGTCCGGGGTTCGCTTTACCAGTCCAACTGCTGATATGGCTAAACTTCGACATTTTCCATGAAGCGACTGCCGTCTGACCTCCACAACCCGAAGGCGACATCGAAGCATTGCAGTTAGACCAATTGTAGGACTTTTGAGGGCTCCAACAACCCGTAACGACTGCCACTAGATGTTCGTAGGGCAACCGGGACCAACGACCAGACCAGTACAAATATTCATATTCATGCACACATGCACTGTGCGTGGATTGAACCCGCGCCACCTTGTGCAGCGGCCGCGTCCGCTACCGCTACGCCACGGAGGCTGTCAGAATTTCAACAGTGCTACTGATAGCGAGTTTCGTGATTATGATTCTCCCTTTATTTTATTGGAATAATTTGCCAGCGACGGTGTTTCCGTGTTCCGTCGTCAATTACAATTTGAGTGTCTTCAAGGCTAGAGTGAATAGGTTCTTAATAAACTAGCGCGCTTTACCATCAATGATCGCATCACTACTTACCATCAGGCGGGATTGCGGACAAGCGCTTGTTTATAACGTATAAAAAAAAAAAAAAATATTATACCTATGTATTCTTATTCATCAGGTATAGTACGCTTTTAAATACCTACATTTTCTAGACTCCTAATTCCAGAACAAAAATGTTTAGCGGAAACAAAACTATACAACCCCGAAGCTCATCAAATCGCGGCCGAATCCCAACCCCCGTGGAAACATTACGAGGATTTCAACACACTACCTGAGATCCGATCGACAATAATTCGTCCATTTTTTTCGGACAGTGATATTTTGGCTATTATTTTGTCATAAAATACTCTATCAAAACATTTTTTGGGGAAACGAGACGGATTCGGATGATTGGACTGGGTTTTTTTGTATAAATAGCAAGCCGACGCGGTTTGTTGAGGGAAGAATAAGCTCTAGGGACAATGGAGGGCAATGGAGGGGAATGGGGGGGCAATGGAGGAGTTTTGGATGATAGCAACGAGATCGTGCATCCTTTTTTTTCTACTTGATAGAAAAAGACAAAATATAATACATATATTACTTTAATCCTGTCAAATTAAGACACTTCATAGACAATCTAAAAGTGATTCAAAAGGTGGCGACTGAAATTATGTACTATTACGTCACGAGGAGTTTGGCGGGAATGTCAAGATGAGTGTCACGCTCATTTTTCATTGGACTTTTAAAATTATTTATAGTGTTGTTTACTAAATAAAATAATTTATAAAGAACAGTGAAATATTGTAGCATAGTGGCCACATCATGACCTCACCCAAACTTCCTTCTTCTCGGCCTCACGCGGGAAACGAAAGGAGATAGTTTAGTTTAAGTTAAGCTAGTATAAGTTAGGATATAAAACTCAAGAAAAACTACTGAGGACTAGGCTGTATGGCGTACTATGCCTTTGCCTTTTCCGTTCAAATGAACGGAAAGAATGAAACCAAAAAAAAAAACTATTATGTCACGGGCTAATTTGACAGAACATAACTATTGTTTATATTCTGTCCTTTTCTTTTTGAAATAGAAAGAAAAGATTAGTTTATGAACGACGGTCATCATCATCATTACAGCGTTAATCCCAGTCGTATCCGAAGCCTTTTCAGCTTTGGAGTCTGGGGTCCGCTTTACCAGTCCAACTGCTGATATGGCTAAACTTCGACATTTTCCGTGAAGCGACTGCCGTCTGACCTCCACAACCCGAAGGCGATATCTAAGCATTGCATTTAGACCAATTGTTAGACTTTTGAGGGCTCCAACAACCCGTTACGACTGCCATTAGATGTTCGCATGGCAACTGGGACCAGCGGCTTAGCGTGCTTTCCGAGGCACGACCGGACCAGTGCAAATATTCATATTCATGCATACAAATATTTGCACTGTGCGAGGATCGAACCCACGCCTCCTTGGCAGCGGCCGCGTTCGCTACCGCTACGCCACGGAGGCTGTCAGTTTATGAACGAGGGTATTTTTTTAAAATATAAACTAGTGCTTGTAAAGTGTAATCCCGCCTGATGGTAAGCAGTGTAGCAATCGTTTATGGTAAAGCGTGCTAGTTTATTAAGAACCTATTGACTCAAAAAACTGAGTGAATAGGAAGGAAGACGGCAGTTGAGCGAGGTAATGAAATATTAAACCCAAAAACACAACCAACGATGCCGCGCCAGAGGGAGATTGATCTGGAGACCCTCCTCGACCAAACTCCCGACACAACAACATTTGGCGCAATCTAACACGCATCGCAACACAACTGCTCAGACTCGTCCTCCGTACGGCTTCACCAAACATCATGCCGGAACACGAGGAATCGCTTGGCGGCAAGCATCGGCGGCAAGACTTTGTTTGGTGGGTAAGTAATGAAAGTTTATTCTGTCTTCGTATAGAGAAGATCTTGCCTTGACTTTTAGTAGAATATTTTCAGAATGATATCGTAATTTTAATACAATAATAAGGAATTTAAAACGATCAGTCCAGCCGTTATGATTATATAGCCACGCTCAGTTCGCAGGCTGCGGCGCCAACAAGGAATGCCCCATTTACGTTCCACATTTTTTTTGTCAACCCTTAACAAGGGGTGACAAAAACGTGTCAACGGGGTACCGCAGGCGACGATTGTGATGAACGACTAACGGATAAACATTATCTAAATCGATAAATAATGATGTTATATTTATCACTTTACCCTTTGATTTTGATGTTCGTAATCTGTTAAGGCATTTTGGTAATTATTGTGGATTAGGTCGAAAAACACGGATCAGATCATGGTCATCTCGAAAAGTTGCAACAAAATTATGAGTTAGTGTACGTTGAATAGTTAACCATCAGCATTGAGGACGCTAAAAAACAATAAAGAAAATAATTAATATAAAAGAAAATTATTTTATAAGAAATCTGTTTTTCGATGTTTACAGGTGTCGACATCTAGTGTGTAATTTAGGAACTACAATCCCCAATAGTAAGTAGTAGCCCTGGAGCAATGTTTGCTCCATGACAACTTAGGGTACTTAGTTTAGGAAAATGTTAGTAGATGGCGCTGTTCCCAATGTTGATAAATAAAAGAATGTATTTAATCATTGTTTTTAATTTTTTTAACTTAATAAAATATAATCTTAATGCCTCATAAAATATTACAAATGCATAAACTGTTTCCTTTTTTTCTATCAGTCTCTTTTTGGAACAATTTGTGATTATTCTATGACCACATAGAATTTAATAGGTGAAGCCTTTTTCTTCCAATTCTTCTTGAACTTTCTGACGATTTGGCCAAAAGACCATCAGGATTGTTGAAGCTGAAAGGAAATAAAAAACTGTATATAATTTGTAGTGTATACTAATTTTGTATCAGATATCAGAAGAAAAATACACATACAATATGTTAAGAAAACCCTGTCCGACCCGTAAGGATAGTAAAGGTTAGGTAAACACATTAATCATAGTAACAATACTAGTGAATTTTGAAATAATCTTTTTTCCCGCGAATTAATTCCAACTTCCCCAAGATTTGGTAATTTTTAAAAAGTGACAACATTATTTTTGACGGTATAATTCTGAGCGAATAGCGATGCGACCGCGTGCCGCGTACCCTGCCCCTCTTCGCCCGCGCCTGTATGACCTACCGCAAATGTTTTAAGTTACCTCTTTTTGCGAAATATTATTTATTTTTTTAGAGAGATTTTTTTTATAAGTTTAGCCAGGCTTTGTAGGCATTAGTAGAATCAGTTATCGATACCTAACAATACCTTCAGGGATCGGACAGGGTTTTCTTTACATATTGCATAGGTAAATAAAGAAAAAGAAATCTACTAATGTCTAGTCTGGTCATAGACTTTTTTTTATCTTTATATGGTTAGACTGGACGCTGACAATTTCAACATATTTGGCAAAAGATCAATTCCATGGGACCCCAATAAAATGTTATAAGAGATTATTACATTTAAAATCTAATCAATATAAAATAATACAAATAGATAGGTACAGATGACAGCAGGTCAATCCACTCGAAACTGTCTAATATTCCCAAAATATTCCCAATGAACCTTGAGCCTTAATGCTTTAGAGATAGAGTTGAATAGAGTTGAAAAACTAATAAAGATCTCTAAAGAAGCTGTCGTCTGTACTCTGTACCTATTGTATATTTCTTACCAGCTGTAAAAATTCCAAACACAGTGAAAGCCTCTTGGCAGTGGAGGTCCAGCGTGGCCCCGAGGAAGTTAGAGCCGACAGCAGCGCCAGTTCGCCCCACCATATACATCACACACATTGCCATAGCCCTGGAATAGTGGTATAACTAGTTTTAATACATAATTAGGAAATTAAATGAAATCGTTTATTATAGTAGGATCACTGATCACTTTTACATCTCATATTTTTTTAAACTAGCTGGAGCCGGCATTTCCTAACTGACTACCTCTGAGAAGAAAAGCTGAAACAAGCTCAGGGAGCATCCTCTTTTTTCAAGTCCAGGTAAATAGAATTTTAGAGTACGTAACCTCTGTTTTACAGGTTACAGCACACCCCAAAGAAAGAAGGAAGAATATGGGAGAGGTCTGTGCCTAATATCTGTTCTGGTCTGTGTTCTAATAATGTCTCGGTGGTAGGCAACAACATTAGCCACCGGCATAAGTTACCACCCACCAGACAAAGTCATGCCGCCAAGCGATTCGTCGTGTTCCGTCATGATGTCTGGTGAAGCCGTACGGTGGACGGGTCTGAGCAGTTGTGTTGCGATGTGTGCCGGGTACGATGCGCCTAATGTTGTTGTGTCGGGAGTTTGGTCGTGGAGGGTCTCCAGATCAATCCCCTGGCGCAGCAACGTTGGTCGTGTTGTTGGGTTAAACATTGCATCACCTCGCTCAACTGCCGTCCTCCTTCCTACTCGCTAAGATTTTTAAGTGAATAGGCTTAATAAACTTGTGCGCTTTACCATCAACGATTGCATCACTGCTTACCATCAGGCGGGATTGTAGTTAAGCACTAGTTTAAAATAATTTAAAAAAAAATTAAACTAGCTGGAACCGCCATTTCCTAAATACCTAACCTCTGAGTAGAAAAGCCGAAACAAGCTTAGGGATCATCCTCTTTTTAAGGCAAACTTTGCAAAAAGGGGTATTATAAAATCACAGATTATTTAGAAGAGAATAAAGCTTGGGACCGAGTTGCTCGTTCTGCTAAGCAATGTGCGTAATTGTGAGTCTTTTTTTCGCTGTTTGATACTGCAATTTTCCAATTACATATCTCCGTTTGGGCACAACACTATATCAAAGTCGGTTCATCCGTTCGGGAGTGACGATGCCACAGACAGAGAGAGACACCTACATATACAGGTGTATCTGACATCGTAACGTAAACTTCGCGAAAAGGCTAGACCGCATGCCACTAAAAAAATTATGATAGTCATTTATGTCGTTGATGAGCGGAAATCACAGTGTTAAAAAAAAAAGTCTCGTCTCGGCCTTTGAACGTTGCAAGCGTGCCACCGCGCCTGTTTGTGGATATGACGTTGAACCCTGATGTGAACTCTATTAAATCAGCTGATAGGATAGTTTTTCGAGTTTTGTTCACATTGCGCTTTTTTAAGTAATTAGCGAACTAATTAATTTTTCCTTTAAAATCTTATTGGGTTCTAAAAGTATAGCAATTGTAAACGGTTTAAAGTAAAAAAAACTGCTTTTTTATCAGGAAATACCGACGAAAAATTCCACCACTGGGGGATTCAGAACCATGTACTGGATCCATAGTACTCGTTTGTGCGTCGATGTCAGATACACCCTTTACAGTCAGCAGTGACGGATTAACCCGTAATCAAATTAAGCAATTGCTTAGGGCATCACGTCTGGGGGGGCACCAGAACAAGCACAAAAAAGTCCATCCTGAGCAGTGACGGATTAACCCTTAATCAAATTAAGCAATTGCCTAGGGCATCACGTCTGGGGGGGCACCAGAAGAAGCACAAAATGTTCGTCCTTAGGGCATCGCGAATCACGTCTCACTCTCACGTAGGGTTGCCACATAGGAAGTTACAAAATCCGGGACAGTCGTCGACAGAGAGGAAAAAGAAAAGAACGGCTAAAAAAAAAAAAAAAAGCTCATTCCAAATGAAATCCGGGAGAGTCGAGGAAGGACGGGGACGGCTAAAAAAAAAAAAAAGCTCATTCCAATAGGGGGCCCACAGGCGTGGGTTGCTTAGGGCATCAAGTAGTCTTAATCCGTCACTGACAGTCAGACATAACATCCCGTCGTTTTGACGTCGAGGGCTAAAAATGCCACTAGCCTCAACCACAACCCTACACTCTTTATTCAATTGGAAAATTGGAAAAGAATTGATCACTTTAATTACACTTTCGGCAACTGTCATACTACGCTGAACACTGGTTCTGGTCAAATTACAAACGTTAAACAACATCAGGCGCGGTCAGAACCTGGATGGGTGACCGCCTGAGAACATCGCGTGAAGTTGGCTTCTTATTCATTTTCTTGAATTTTTCCACATTGTTTAAAGGGCAAGATAGGAAAACGTCCTACTGACCTCAGTTGTGTAGGAAACACATCCACGGCTATAGCAGCCAGGATCGAGGCAGCACACCCTGAGCATAAGCAGATAATGAGCAGCACTGTCGCGGTAATACCCTCGGGTACGAAGGCGGCTGCCACTGTTGCGATGCCACAGATAAACATTATACCACCTGCAAGGTGAAAGAAAATATTAAAAAAAAACATATGCAACGTTATTTTTTGTTATACAATATGTAAAGAAAACCCTGTCCAATCCGTGAAGGTATTGTAAGGTATCGATAACTGATTCTACTAATGCCTACAAAGTCGGGCTGAACTTAAAAAAAAATCCCTCTAAAAAAATAAATATTATTTCGCAAAAAGAGGTAACTTAATACATGTGCGATAAGCAACCCCTTCCGCGGGCGGCGGGGGGCAGGGCACGCGGCACCTGTGATGTGGTCGCGTCGCTATTCGCTTATAATAATACCGGTGTTGTCACTTTTTTAAAAATTACCAAATTTCGGGGAAATTGGAATTAATTCCCGGGAAAAAAGGATTATTTCAAAATTAATTAGTATTGTTACTATGATGATTACGTAAAATTTTATATTATATTTGGTCAAGTGTTTACCCAACCTTTGCCATCCTTATGGGTCGGGCAGGGTTTTCTTTACATATTGTATACATAGTTTGTTCAGAATAAGCAACTGAATCGATTCCAAATTATTTTTACACCATGTTATATTTTTTTCCCAAATACATTTAGAAATTGTTGCATTGTGGTTACCGAGCGCAATACGCAGCTTACGGTAGATCATAGTACGCGCAACAGCTGATGCCAAAGGCCAACGCATCGCCCGCCTGAGCGGAGCCTTCACCATATTTTTGTTGGGACAACCAAGTAGGATAACAAGCTCATAACTTTGTGGTTTTTGATAAAATCTTTTTGAAATTATGTACATAGATTATTTACTTAAAAAATTAGATACGTGTTTCGTCTTTCGCATTAAAAAAATAATGTTATTTATACAATATGTAAAGAAAACCCTGTCCGATCCGTGAAGGTATTGTTAGGTATTGATAACTGATTCTACTAATGCCTACAAAGCAGAGCTAAACTTAAAAAAAAGCCCCTAAAAAATTAATATTATTTCGCAAAAGGAGGTAACCTAATACGTATGTGCGTTAGGCAATACATGCAAGGGGTGCAGGGCACGCGGCACGGGCGCATCGCTTATAGTAATACCGTCGAAAATGGTGTTATGACTTTTTTTTAAATTACCAAATTTTGTAGAAGTTGGAATTAATTCGCGGAAAAAAAACTATTTCAAAATTCATTAGTAGGTATTGTTACTACGATGATTATGTAAAATTTCATATTTTATTTGGCCATGTGCACAGAAATGGTTTGACTTGTTATTACGATTTCTGTGGTCATGTGTTTACTTAACCTTTATTATCATTATGGGTCGGACGGGGTTTTTTTACATATCGGGTACCTACAAACAAGACCACACGGAGATATTCCCCCTTATCCATAAACGCTACTTAAAGTTAACTAGTGATTAGCGATTTTTTAACCGTAAATTTTTGACCTTTTAACGTTACTTAACTCTAATCATCCTTGATGAATAAACAGCACAGTATTTAAGGGGTTTATTCATAAACGATGATTAAAGTTAAGTGTCGTGCAAACGTCTAAAATGTATGTTTAAACAATCGCTAATCACTCGTTACACACACACACACAGATTGAGCTAGCCCTAAAGTAAGTTCGAGACTTGTGTTGTAGGATATTAACTCGTTAACTAACTAATTAACTAGTTAACTTTAAGCACCGTTTATGAATAAGGGGATTTATGCCTGGTTGACTCCCCCGGCCCGTGACATGCCCGATGGATGTCAGCCTTGCTATAATTCACAAAAAATATCCGGTAAGGCAATTATAGTCTTGGTAAAGGAAACTCACTGTATAGAGTCTTCTTGCCAATTTTATTAATGAGGAAACCTATGGCTAGGTACGTGAGCGCGAACACGGCCCCCATGGACATGGATATGGGGAATACGGCCACTGACACCTCTGACTCGCACACCGCTTCATCAGAAGACAACATCTGCAAGAGAAAGTAAGGGTTTTTGATTATACCATGCTTTCGTGAGCTTTTGAGTAAGGACCGTAAGGCCAAATGAATGTATAGAAAGTAAGGGTTTTTGATTATACCATGCTTTCGTGAGCTTTTGAGTAAGGACCGTAAGGCCAAATTAATGTATATGACATAAATAGATTTTATTTCACAATCTCTGAATCATCATCATCATCTCAGCGTTAATCCCAGTCGCATCCGAAGCCTTTTTCCAGCTCTGGAGTCTGGGGTCCGCTTTACCAGTCTAACTGTTGATTTTGGCTAAACTTTGATATTTTCCGTGAAGCGACTGCCGTCTGACCTCCACAACCCAAAACCGATATCGAAGCATTGCTCTTAGACCAATTGTTAGACATTTGAGAGTTCCAACAACCCGTAACGGCTGCCATTAGATGTTCGTATGGCCACCTGGACCAACGGCTTAACGTGCTTTCCGAGGCACGACCAGACCAGTGAAAATATTCATATTCATGCATACAAATTTTTGCACTGCGCGGGGATCGAAACCGCGCCTCCTTGCGCAGCGGCTGCGTTCGCTACCGCTACACCATTGAGGCTGACTCACTCTCTGAATATCAACCTCTAATGTCCCCACAGCTGGGTCACAGGCGGCCTCTCTTCGAGAAGCTTCTTGATACACCACGCGGACCCAGTGCGTGTTTGTAGATGACCAACTTCTTCCAATTGCTGGTTCTAGGACATGGCAATTCTGCACGGTGATGTCCTTCACCGTTTTGACAGCAGTCATGATGAGCTATTTTACGCAAAGTAAAGCGCTGGTCAGGGCTCGAACCTGACGGCTAATTTTAAGTCGCTGCCTTTACGAAAAACTAAACAATGCAGGTCCAGCAGAAATTCGATAATGTACTCACCTCGCTCAACTGCCGTCTTCCTTCCTATTTACTAAGTTTTTTTTAAGTGAATAGGCTTAATTAACTAGCGCGCTTTACCATCAACGATTGCATTACTGCTTACCATCAGGCGGGTTTGCAATCAAGCATTAGTTTATAATGATTAAAAAAAAACTACATATTTATATGTTTTCAACCTATTAATGGAAGTACTTACGCTTGCGTTAACGAATTTGTCGCGTATGATCTGACATATTGTGATGCTTTTATTAGTATTACTTCTTAAAATACTATTCAGTATATCTGGGACCCAAACGTAGAGACCACTCGACCTGAAAAGCAAATAAAAAAGTAGGTATAGAATAATTGTTTTTTTTTTTTGGATCAGGTAAAGATACAAGAAATAATAAATATAAATATAATCTCTTCACTACCTGCGGCTGACTGGTAGAGAATGCCTAAGGCATTAAGTCCGCTTCTGTACAATTCATGTGCGAAAGAATAAATAAATAAGTAAATAAAAATTAAAGCTTTTATCGTCACAACTAACTTTAGTAGGTATATTGCCTCCTTCAAAATGATGCTTTTTCCTATATTCACAAACTAAAGAAAAGGTTTTCATTTTTTTGTTTCTACTTCGAAGGATGGAAGATACATAATAGTTTAGCCCTCCTACCATGGGCGTACCCAGGTAGGGGCAGGGGCAGCTCCCCATATTACTAAGCAAAGTATATTTGCCGAAAAACCGCGTGCGATTAAAGCGCACAAAGATTACCCACTCTAAAAATCCGCTTTATCAAAAATTCTCAGTGTCATCATCACTATTCCTAGAATCGGAGGGCATGAACTTTTTGCGCCGGTCAGGTGATGTAAAAGTGCGTCTGTTCTATGGCGTACGTATTGCAAAAGAAAAAATTAAGATAGCGTTAGTGGTTACATTTATTAGAGCAGGGGTTCAATTTCACAGCAGGGGCCACGATACCACCTTCTCCTATACAATATGTAAAGAAAACCCTGTCCGATCCGTGAAGGTATTGTTAGGTATCGATAACTGATTCTAATAATACCCACAAAGACAGGCCAAACTTAAAAAAAAAAATCCCCCTAAGAAAATAAATATTATTTCGCAAAAAGAGGTAACTTAACACATGTGGGGTGAGCAACCCCATTCCGCGTGCGGCGGGGGGCAGGGCATGCGGCACCTGTGACGTGGTCGCGTCGCTATTCGCTTATAATAATACCGGTGTTGTCACTTTTTTAAAAATTATCAAAGTTCGGGGAAATTGGAATGAATTCCCCGGAAAAAAGGATTATTTCAAAATTCATTAGTATTGTTACTATGATGATTATGTAAAATTTTATATTATATTTGGTCAAGTGTTTACCTAACCTTTAGTATCCTTATGGGTTGGACAGGGTTTTCTTTACATATTGTATATTAAACTATAGTATCTCGTTTAGTTAAGTACCACACAGGATCTTGTAAATATTAGTAGGTACTTACACCATAAATACTGCGAACATCGATATGTGTGATATGAAAACACATCGCAAGAGGGGAACCTTGAACATTAGGCCCAGGTTCTTGACAGCACCCGCGAAGCCCCCAGTCCTTACTTCTTCGCTGCCTGTTATTAATTTCTGTACCTGGAAAAGTCAAACAAAACTGATGGTAAATAACAAAACGCACAAAAAATAATATAAAAACACACTTCTAGTACAATATACTCAAAAGCCTCGTACTCAAGCCTACACAATGTGTCAATTTTGGCCATTGTTTGATATCAGAAAAAGTTTTAAGGATTTTTGTGCTGGATTCACAAATCACTTGAAAAATAACCGTTAGGTCAGAAAGGTTTCCCTTTGTACCAACTAAGTACAGACAACAGCAGGTCAGCCAACCCGAAACTGTCAAATACTACCAATCAACTTTGAGCCTTAATGCTTTAGCGGTAAAGTTGAAGATTTAAAAGAAATTCAACAGACTATAGTGGCTTGTTGTGTTGTCGTCTGTATCTAACATCGTAGATATGTATCTGACATCGTAACGCAAACTTCGCGAAAAGGCTAGCCCGCATTCCATTAATAAAATTATGATAGTCATTTATGTCTTTAATGAGCGGTTACAGAAATCACAGTGTTTAAAAAAGTGTCTGCTATGTCTTAGAACGTTGCAAGCGTGCCGCTGTGCGGGTTTGTAGGTATGACGTTGACCCCTGATGTGAACTCTGTGATAGTTTTTTGAGCTTTGTTCACATTGCGCTTTTTTACTTAAAATCGTATTGGGTTATAAAATTTTTACTTTAAAATCGTATTGGGTTATAAAAGTATAGCAATTATGAACGGTCTAAAGTGAAAAAAACTGAATAATTTTTTTTATATATCAGGATAAAGCTGACGAAAAATTCCACCACTGGGGGGTTCAGAATCATGTACTGGATTTATGGTACTCGTTTGTGCGTCGATGTCAGATACACCCTTTATGTATGGTTTCAGATTCTAGTTTCAGCCGACACCATTCATGTGTAAAATTACTATTTATTAATATATTCTACATCAAAGGCATTCGGCCTAAAACGATGGGAGTCAAGTCACTCGTCATAATTAACTATTGTTTCAATTTTAGGAATTGTTTGAATTGTAGGCCATAACATCGGCTGCCGGCAGAAGTCACCACCCACCAGACAAGGTCTTGCCGCCAAGCGATTCATCGTGTTCCGGCATGATGTCTGGTGAAGCCGCACGGAGGACGGGTCTGAGAAGTTATGTTGCGATGTGTGCCGGGTATGATGCGCCAATTGTTGTTGTGTCGGAATTTTGGTCGTGGAGAGTCTCCAGATCAATCTCTCTCTGGCGCAGTATCATTGGTCGTGTTGGTCTTGGGTTTAACATTGCATCACCTCGCTCAACTGCCGTCATCATTCCTATTCCTAAGTTTATTAAGTGAATAGGCTTAATAAACTAGTGCGCTTTACCAACGACGATTGCATCACTGCCTCCCATCAGGCGAGATTGCATTCAAGCACTAGTTTATAATTAATAATAAAAATAAAAAAGCAGGCCGCCTCTTTATGGCTATTATAGTTATGGTATTTATGGCATGGTAGTATTTCAAGCTTTCGAACAGATGTGACAGCAATAACACATATCTTAGAAATTTGATTCTGATGTTAATTTACTTTTATTCTTAAAATTCGTCCTTAATTTCTCGTTAAGTCAAATCAGTGTTGTACTTCAAATAAAAGGTACTTACCGGAAAGTATTCAGCACTCCTGCCATTATTCCAAGCATACATCATAGCTAAAACTGGCAGGGCTGCCTCTGGACCTTTAGCAGCCAGCAGGTACCGTGGGCTCTCTGGCAGGAACATCAGTATGGCTGCGGCTGCCAATCCAGGAGCGCACCACAACCAGACGAAGGCTCTCCAGGGAACTATCTTTATGCAAGCGAAGGTGAAGGACCATTTTCCCGGGATTATCAACCACGCGAGACCTGAAATAGAGATTAATCATTGTTTGATTGGTTTCTATTTCTGTATCATAGAGGTCCGTCCTTTTATTTATAACTAGCTTTCCGCCTGCGGCTTCGCCCGCGTGGAGTTCGGTTATATCACACTTTTTAGATTTCCCTCGGGAATATCAAATTTCTTCGGGATAAAATGTATCCTATTATTTAATCCGCACTTCTAATTTTACGTCTGCAAAATTTTAAAGTAATCGGTTCAGTCATTGATAAAATATTAAACTAAGGTAGATATGTCACTAGCGCACTAAAAATGAAGCGTACAAAAGGAAGTAAGTCCTGTATCTCGCTTTAGTCACTCTCGATACACTCGTAAAAACAAACTTTAAACACTAACAGCGCAAACGACAAACACTAGCCATCTTTTTCTTCTCTATGCTTTAGATTGCGCCCCATCTCACTCACACTGTACCAATGTATGCCGAATAAAAATATGCATGTGTGCTGCTGCTGTGTTCGGCACATTTTTTTTTGGTCAGTTTGTTAGAATATATCGTATCTGTTTAATATTTTATCAATAGGTTCAGTAGTTACGGCGTGAAAGCGGAACAAACAAACTCACTTTCCCATTTATAATAATATAGTAAGGAAGTAAGGATTTTAAGTCGTGCTTCGAAATAGTCATCATCATCATCTCAGCGTTAATCCCAGTCGCATCCGAAGATTTTTCAGCTTTGGAGTCTGGGGTCCGCTTTACTAGTCCAACTGCTGAGCTAAACTCGACATTTTCCTTGAAGCGACTGCCGTCTGACCTTCACAACCCGAAAACGATATCAAAGCATTGCAGTTAGACCATTTGTTGGACTTTTGAGGGCTCCAACAACCCGTACCTAACGACTGCCATTCGATGTTCATATGGCAACCAGGACCAACGGCTTAACGTCCTTTCCGAGGCACGACCAGACCAGTGCAAATATTATTTTTTATACAAATATTTGCACTGCGCGGGGATCGAACCTGCGCCTACCGCTACGCCACGCAGGCTGTCAAAGCTGAGCGCGGAGCTGTCTTGCTTCGAAATAATGAGTTTCAAATGCATGAATTTGAAACTCATTATTTCGAAGCACGATAAACAAGTTCAATGAATAGCTCGTTTATTTTTACCCGACTACGGCAAAGCAAAAGGAGGGTTATGATTTTGACAGGCTATGTATGTATGTATGTATGTATGTATGTATGTATGTATGTATGTATGTATGTATGTATGTATGTATGTATGTATGTATGTATGTATGTGTGTATGTATGTATGTATGTATGTATGTATGTATGTATGTATGTATGTATGTATGTATGTATGTTCATCTGTTCCCTCGTAACTTCTAAACTACTGATCAGAATTCGACAAATGATATATCATTAGAAGCGTCTTAATTGTCCGCTGGTTATAGGCTATAAGGGGTTTCACAAAATCTACTGTGGTGCCCTCTAGCGGACAAAACATACAGAGTAAAAAAATAAAGTTAAGATAAATATGCCGTGTTTGGTATCATTTGAAAGCACTTTACTTGTACATTTTGAATATATATATTGCTAGCATTTGCGTGTGACTTTACCTGTATTCATGGGCTGGTTGCATATAATTCACATCTTTTCGTTCATAGTTTCTTTACTACTTATCAGGATAAGACCACTGCAGTACCATTAGAAGGCCCTTGATATTCTGTTAGTTATGAGCTATAAAGCTTGTCACCAAATTTAGTATTGCGCCCTCTAGCGGACAAAAAGTACTATGTTAATATAAAATTAAAATAAATATACCGTGTTTAGTATCTCGTGAAAGAGCTTCACGAGTACTTTATGCTTGTTCATAATTACAAGAATGCTTTCACGGAACGGATCACGGGAACTGTGAATCGCTTTATGCAATGTAGAGCAGTGTGAACATTAATAGAATATGTAATGCACTAATGAAAACGACATAGGATGAGAGTAACTCCACGCGGTGAAGGCGAAAACAGTTTGATAACTGGCTAAAACTCCCATAAAAATGTCCTCTGCACTATACATATACCTTCGGGCTTATGTTTTTATATTATGTGCGTGTATATGTAATATGTCAAATACCTAGTTTTTAGTTAATCAATTTAACTTTTGTTAATATTATGCGGCATAAGTACACTTTAACACCAAAATAGTCCAAATAATAAAAAGTAAAAAAACTAAAACCCAACTACGACAAAAGACGTCGCTGAAAAAGTATAAAACAAGATTTTCAGAATACTGAACTGAACAAAGTTGCTAATGTAGTTGCAAGTAAATGGACACAGTCAAGATGCCTTCATTGTAAATTGTCAATAATGTCATACAATACTATTCTGAAGTATGCAATATTCACTATGTAGAGATAAATTTTCATGTTTGGAAAGGCGTAGTCACACGTTGTCAAGGTGCTACGGTAGGTATATGTAACGTATGACTACGCCTTTCCAAACATGAAAATTTATCTCTACATAGTGAATATTGCATACTTCAGAATAGTATTGTATGACATTATTGACAATTTACAATGAAGGCATCTTGACTGTGTCCATTTACTTGCAACTACATTATCAACTTTGTTCAGTTCAGTATTCTGAAAATCTTGTTTTATACTTTTTCAGCGACGTCTTTTGTTATATTTATTAAGTCGAGTTCAGAATGACTAACAGTATTGAGAAATGTTTGAAGTTGCAGCGCAGCGTTTTTGTAGGCATTAGTAGAATCAGTTATCGATACCCAACAACACCTTCAAGGATCGGACAGGGTTTTCTTTAAATATTGTATAATCAATCTAAAATCATAATATTCTAAAAAAAAAATCGATTGTGTCGATTTAAATACTTAGTTTTTTTTTTTTTAATAATTATAAACTATCGCTTGACTGCAATCCCGCCTGATGGTAAGCAGTAATGCAATATTTGATGGTAAAGCGCGCTAGTTTATTAAGCTCAATCACTTAAAAAAACTGAATAGATAGGAAGGAAGACGGCAGTTGAGCGAGGTGGTGCAACGTTAAACCCAACAACACGACCAACGATGCTGCGCCAGAGAGAGATAGATGTGAGACCCTCCACGACCAAACCCCGACACAACAACATTTGACGCATCGTACTCGGCACACATCGCAACACAACTGCTCAGACCCGTCCTCCGTAGGTACGGCTTCACCAAACATCATGCCGGAACGACGAATCGCTTGGCGGCAAGACTTTGTCTGATGGGTGGTAACTCTCTGCCGGCGCGGCAGCCGATGTTATGGACTACCACTAGTTATTTTATTTTGACCGCTTGACTAGACAATGATAATTTTTTAATCATAATTTCATTAATGATATGCTTGTAGATAAATGTATATGTGCCTGAAAAGAACAACACGGTTTTTGTTACATAGTGTATAATGTTTACAATTGCATCATTAAGAAGTTGACGGTTTGGCCCAGCGACCGGCGACCTATGTGATTATACAAAGTTATTTATTGTTTATACAAAACCTGAATACAGTTTGTTCAGAATAATAAACTGAATCGATTCCAATAATTATTACACCATATTATATTAATTCCCAAATACATTTAGAAATTTTTCCAGTGTAGATATTGAGCGGTTACCATAAATCATAATCCTTGCGCGCGCCACAGCTGACGCCAGAGGTCGACGCACTGCGCTCGCCCGCCCAAACAGTTTTGACCATATTTTTGCTGGGACAACCAAGTAGAACAGCAATTTTCTAAATTTGTGGTTTTTCATGATATCTATTTGTTTTTTTTTATTATTAATAATTATAAGTTAGTGCTTGACTGCAATCCCGCCTGATGGTAAGCAGTGATGCAATCGTTGATGGTAAAGCGCACTAGTTTATTAGGCCTATTCACTTAAAAAACTAAGGAATAGGAAGGATGACGGCAGTTGAGCGAGGTGATGCAATGTGAAACCCAAGACCAACACGACCAAACGAAGCTGCGCTAGAGGGAGATTGATCTGGAGACTCTCCACAACCAAACTCCCGGCACAACAACATTTGGAGTTTCGTACCCGCCACACATCGCAACACAACTGCTCAGACCCGTCATCCGTACAGCTTCACCAGACATCATGCCGGAACACGACGAATCGCTTGGCGGCAAGACTTTGTCTGGGTGGTAACTTCTGCCGCCGATGTTATGGCCTACCACCGAGCCATACCATAATATGTAGATTCTTTACTTTAAAATACTGACACGTGCTTCGGGTTTCGCATAAATGTTGTATAGCGGGTAGATCTAAAATATTTGCGAGATAATTTATCTTATTTACGTACATGCAATAATAGTTAGTGGGTCGTCGACTGACAGATAACTGTAAGTTCAAGTTAACTCCGTAGTAATTTATTAGATAGATAAGCTAATGACGTAATTAGATTTAATGTGAGTGTTTGCCTCGGCTCAACTAACTAGTCGCTTTAGATAGGGTTTTATAAGTTACTCAGATTAGATTGTGAAAAATTTTTATATTAGCTGATCTTTATCATCTTCAGTTCCTATGAATACTCATCATCATCTCAGCGTTAATCCCAGTCGCATCCGAAGCCTTTTTAGCTTTGGAATCTGGGGTCCGCTTTATCAGTCCAACTGCTGATATGGCTAAACTTCGACATTTTCCGTGAAGCGACTGCCGTCTGACCTCCACAGCCCGAAGGCGACATCGAAGCATTGCAGTTAGACCAATTGTTGGACTTTTGAGGGCTCCAACAACTCGGTAACGACTGCCATCAGATGTCTGAATGGCAACCGACCAACGGCTTAACGTGCTTTCCGAGGCACGACCAGACCAGTGCAAATATTCATATACAATATGTAAAGAAAACCCTGTCCGACCCATAAGGATAATAAAGGTTAGGTAAACACTTGACCAAATATAATATAAAATTTTACATAATCATCACAGTAACAATAATAATGAATTTTGAAATAATCTTTTTTCCCGGGTATTAATTCCAATTTCCCCGAAATTTGGTAATTTTTAAAAACTGACAACACCATTTGTGACGGAGCGAATAGCGATGCGACCACGTGCTGCATGGTCGCCCCCTTCACCCGCGCATATGCGCGGGTGAAAGGGCGGGGCTATCGGTGCCTACACATGCATTAAGTTACCTCGCTTTTTCGAAATAATATTTATTTTTTTGGGGATTTTTTTAAGTTTAGCCCGGCTTTGTAGGCATTATTAGAATCAGTTAACGATACCTAACAATACCTTCACGGATCGGACAGGGTTTTCTTTACATATTGTATACATACAAATACTTGCACTGTGCGGGGATCGAACCCGCGCCACCTTGCGCAGCGGCCGCGTCCGCTACCGCTACGCCACGGAGGCTGTCGCTATGAATACTAACGTATTGAAAGGCAGAACTATTATTAGTACGGAGAATAGTAGGTCAACCTACCCGAAACTGTCAAAAATTCCCAATCAACCTTGAGCCCTAAAGCTATTTTTACTTTATTCGAAACGTGAATACCGTTTGTTCAGAATAAGCAACTGAATCGATTCCAATCATTTTTACACCATGGTATATTTTTCCCACACACAGAATCTATGTAGGTACACAATTTCAAAAAGATATCATGAAAAACCACAAAGTTATGAGCTTGTTATCTTACTTGGTTGCCCCAACAAAAATATGGTCAACGCACCGCTCGCCCGCCCGCGCCTCTTTGCGACGCGTCGCGGTTTAGGGGGGCTGTCTCACTGTGCTAGTACTACTACCGTCAGCTGTCGTGTGCTCAGTAACCACAATGCAACAATTTCTAACTGTATTTGGGAAAAAATATATCCAGTTGCTTATTCTGAACAAATTATATTCAGGTTTTGCATTAACAGAAAATAACGTTGTATAAGATGGTTGGACTGTGTATGGACCAACTCATCCACAGGCCAAGCACGACAAATGTAGCTTAACCAGATACGTAGAACGAAGACGTTGTTGACACCACTGCGACCCGGACGAAGCGTTTCGCTTCCTCTTTTATACCGCGTACATCGAGGGACTGGAACAGTTTGCCGGCGACGGTGTTTCCGTCACATTACAATTTGAGTGTCTTCAAGGCTAGAGTGAATAGGCTCTTAATAAACTAGTGCGCTTTACCATCAATGATCGCATCACTGCTTACCATCAGGCGGGATTGCGGTCAAGCGCTAGTTTAGAACTTATAAAAAAAAAAGCTTAAACAGATCGATCAAACCGTAGGCCTGTTGTTTCTTACCCACATAAAAACAACAGTAATGCCAAACAATGCCGTTATTTGAGAACTATTGTACAAAAGATTACGTTCTGGAAAAAAATCATTCATTCGCTCCATAGAAAAACTTCTCACTAATTTATTCTACGAAAGTTCCGTCTTTTTTCCCGATAGGAAATCTCCACGAGGTCACGGCTTTTTAAGTTAAGGAGTACAAACCTGGTAATATAATAAATGAGAAGGAGATGAAGGCGGAACTCCATGCGATGGCTGCCGCACGCTTAGAGGTAGCGTGCATCTCGCCCAGGTATGCGTAGACTGTAGCACTGGATGCGGATATCCTGAAATAGATACAGAATACAGATTACCTATCTATTTATTTTTGTGCGGGTGAAATTCGTGGTAGTTAAAACACCTGCCTCTCAAGTATGAGTGTGCGGGCTCGATTCCAAGCCAGGCAAGTACCAATGTAACTTTTCTAAAGTTATATGTACTTTGTAAATACATCTTGGACACCAATGACTGAATATAAGGTGAAGGAAAACATCTTGGGGAAGCCTGGACATTAAGTCTGAAATCGACAACCGTCATTGAGCAAGCGTGGTGATTACGCTCAATCCTTCTCTGTATGACTTGTATGAGAGGAGACTTGTGCCCAGCTGTGGGACAGTAAAAAGGTTAATGATGATGATGATCTATTTATTTATGTTGGTAGAAACAAATGGGAGAAAGACGAGGTCTAAATTATTGATTAGGGACAAAAACAGTTAGATGCTACTAAATACAGAGAAATGCTTGAACTTCTGTTGAGGTTGAATTTGATTATTGTCTCTGGCAGCTAACTTTTATAAGCAAAAATATTTTAAGTTTGGAAGATTACGGAGACAGGAGAAAAAGATTCATTGTTTTATGTGATCATTGTTTGTTTCGGTAGCATGAAGAGTAGCAAGACTGCAGTCAATCGATAATGTTTGATATATAATATTGTAATGTTTTTTTTATAGAGTGTTTGCAAGTTGGGCTTAAAATATTAAAAATTATGAAGTGCTTATAATGGTGTATTAATTGATTTTGGAGTTATTTAAAATGTAAAGGATCCCAGAAGGTACTGTCTGCACTCAAATTACTATTTATTCATAACTACAACAACTACGATTTACCAAATATGTAACCGCATAATTGTCCACGTTATAACTAAGGGTTAAAAGAACTTTTTGTTTTTAACGTTATCCGCGATCCCGCCTGATCGTAAGCAGTGATGCTATGGTTGATGGTATAAGAGCATATTCACTGGCTTGAAAACACTAATAGTAATCAGACGGTTAGACCGCCGCAGGCAAATTGTTCCAGTCCTTGGATGTGGGGTACGCTGTAGTGGTGTTAACCATGGAGCAAATTGCTCCATGATGTCAACAATGTAAAGGTGTAGAAGTGCTAAAGACAAGTCATAAAATAGAATAATAATTATATTACGAAGCAACAGCTTAGCTTAGATTAATTTCGTTGCGGGACCCAAGACAGTTGAATCGTTTCTCCGGGACTCGTCGAGCTTCATTGCTCGGCGTTTTTCTGGCGGTCTCCACTGTTGATTCTGGCTTTCAGGAGTTGCAGTGGGTTGGGAACAGTGTGGCGGGTTTTGTCCCATAAAAAAAAACAGCTTAGCTTAAATAATATTATAATACTAGCGGCCCCCAGCGACTTTGTTCGCGTGGAATTAGTCATGCTCAGCTCCTATTGGCAATATGTACGGCTGCGTTAGCTCCCGTTTTCGCAACATTTTTTGTTACTGCTCTGCTCCTATTGGTCATAGCGGGATGATGTATAGCCTAAAGCCTTCCTGGATTAATAGGCTATCCAACGCAAAAAGAATTTTTCAAATCGGACCAGTAGTTCCTGAGATTAGCGCGCACAAACAAACAAACAAACTCTTCAGCTTTAGCTGTATATATTAGTATAGATTCGTTAAAGTATTGTTTTTATGATTTTATATGATTTATGCAATTTTCGTATATGATTGCGTAGGTACAAAAACCTATTCAATTGAATAAAATGCGTGTTATTAAGACTTGTAAGAATTTACAAGGCCATGTGCACGGTGCACATTCCCCGGTATTAGTTTTGCATTATATCTGTATGGAATAGTTGAAGGCCTTGCAATACGACTACTACAGTACGATTTTCTAACCATCTCATCATGGAAATATAAGTGAAGTGACTATGGTGGGAGCTGTCATTTGCTCAATTAATGCTCAGGGATTGGCACTATTCACAATAGGGATGTTACCTGGGTTAAAAAAAACGATTTTATTTAGTCCGTCATTCAGATTATATATAGAAAAATATTGGATAAGTATATTTACGTATGTTTTATCAAATCAATAAAAATTGACAAATACAATATGTAAAGAAAACCCTGTCCGATCCGTGAAGGTATTATAGTAAGGTACGCGGCACCTGTGACGTGGTCGCGTCGCTATTCGCTTATAATAATACCGGTGTTGTCACTTTTGTAGAAATAACCAAATTTCGGGGTAATTGGAATTAATTCCCGGGAAAAAAGCATTATTTCAAAATGCATTAGTATTGTTACTATAATGATTATGTAAAATTTTATATTAAATTTGGTCAAGTGTTTACCTAACCTTTATTATCCTTATGGGTCGGACAGGGTTTTCTTTACATATTGTATAAAAGGCATAAAACATCAGGAGTGGTGGCTGGTGACGTCACTGACCGCTAAAAATTGTAGCGTGCAGTGACGTCACGGGAATTTTCAACGCGCTGTGTGTGTCGTCTTCATTTTTTGTTTATATGAAAAAAGAAAAAATACGTGTCTAGTATTTTTTGGAAATCTGACTGATGGACTAATTAGTTTTTTTTAGTCAAATACCCTAAGCTCACTTCACTGAACTTTTCGCTGAGTTTTTTACAGAACCGATGCGGCTCGTACCTCGTAACACAATTTGTTTGTCAGGTCAATGAAAACACATGTCATTGCATATTCAATATCATAACAGTTGGTGATTCCGAGCTGAAATAATGATGTTCATACAGGTACAGTAACCGACATATCTCGAAGAATTGCGACACTAAAGTGGTAGTGGACTGGGCACATTGCCCGTAGGATTAATGCCCGATGGGGCCGATGGGTTCTCAAGTGGCGACCACGCACCGGAAGGCGCAGCGTGGGTAGACCCCAGACAAGGTGGACCGACGACCTGGTGAAAGTTTCGGGAAACCGCTGGATGCGGGAGGCGCAGTACCGGTCGTCGTGGAGAACCTTTGGGGAGGCTTATGTCCAGCAGTGGACGTCTTTCGGCCGAAATGATGATGATGATGATACAACATCAAGTTACAACATTCAGCAAGCATCACCACATCACCATCGACATATACAACGTAATTTTTTGTTTATGTGAAGCCTGTATATACTTTTTTTAGAATAAGCAACTGAATCGATCTGCCCCACACAGCTTACGATGGATCATACTATTGCGCACAGCTGATGCCAGAGGTCAACGCACCGATCGCCCGCCTGAGCGGAGTGTAGACCATATTTTTGTTGGGACAGCCAAGTAGGATAACAAGCTCATAACTTGGTTTTTCATGATATCTTCTTGAAATTTTGTTGTTCTTTGCTTAATTAAAAACACTAGACGTGTTTCGGGTTTTGTATAAACAAAAAAATATTTTTTATGAAATTTATATTATTTCTGTTGTAGGTATGAATCCCTTTTCCTCTTCTCATACGCAGCCAAACTTGACAAATAAGGAATCTAAATGTAAAGAATTTATCGGAGAATCTGCCTCGCGGTTTACATTCATGAATATAATTAAGGTTTCTAAAAAGATACTTTATAAAGTGGCCCGCGCTGAGAGCTGGCGCTCTCCACTCATTATACATTATGTTAAATAACAGAGGGCGTTCCCTTAAACTCGTTAATATATATCATTAATAGATTAAAATAAAAATATCAGCATAGAAAAATAAGCATAAAAAAATCCGAATAAAAAAAAATTCTAATTGGAAATAAATTTGAAACCTGTTTTAAATCAAAATAGCAGTCGTCATGTATAAATAAATTGCGACGTTGCCGTCTTTCATGTTCGCGTGTACAGTGTGTTTCTTTTACATGTCAATTTAAAATTTTTATTGAATATTTTCTAATAGGAAAAAATTTTAAAACATTTTGTTTTCGAATGGAAATATTTGTTTTAGCATGTATGTATGCTATACTATTTCGGGTTAATTGATTTTATTAGAATACTGTCATCATCATCATCAACTTTTTTATCGTCCCACTGCTGGGCACAGGTCTCCTTTCATACAGAGAAGGGTTGAGCGTAATCACTTTACACGATTTACAGTCCAGGTTTCATCAAGATGTTTTCCTTCGCCTTTTAATCAATCATTTCTGTCCAAGATATACTTACTTAGAATACTGAACAGTCATAGGAGTACAATAAAAAATAATTAATATAAAAGTTGTTATTGGCTTATCGTTTTTTATTACAATTAATAAAACATAATAGATTATTACGGACTACTCGGACATTGCACTGAAATTGCCTTTTATAATTAACACCTAATAAGAAACATAATTATTAATTTAATTAAGGTTTGGAAATTTTGATAATTGTACGAAAAATTGAAATCCAATCTGCAATAAATTATCAATAGATAAATTTGTATTTATAAAAACAATTTTTGCGTCCATCTTTTGAAGTTGATAGCCGCTCATAACTGACCTAAAGGTTTGTACACATGTTACTGGATAGACTGATAAACGCGCGTATGCTTAGAAAGACAGATATACAGTATGTTAAATAACAGAGGGCGTTCCGTTAAACTCGTTAATATATATCATTAATAGATTAAAATAAAAATATCAGCATAGAAAAATAAGCATAAAAAAATCCGAATAAAAAAAATTCTAATTGGAAATAAATTTGAAACCTCCTGTTTTAAATCAAAATAGTAGTCGTCATGTATAATAAATTGCGACGTTGCCGTCTTTCATGTTCGCGTGTACAGTGTGTTTCTTTTACATGTCAATTTAAAATTTTTATTGAATATTTTCTTATTGGAATTTTTTTTAAAACATTTTGTTTTCGAATGGAAATATTTTTTTTAGCATGTATGTATGCTATACTATTTCGGGTTAACGGGAACGCCCTCTGTTAGTTAACATACTGTATATTTTCACTCAAAAAAATATGGTGAAATGTGAACATTTTTCCTAGACTGAACCAGACGGAAGACACGAGGTATTCCAGCATAACCCCCAAATTGGACCGACCACCAGACATTCTACCAGCCGCTCAGATTTTTTCTGGATCAGATTTACTTACTCGTCTTTAATTCTGAACGTTTTTAATTAAATACGGAAATTGGCCTTGAGATTGCACTCAGCACATCTAGACTGTATGAAGAGCAGGGTACCTAAAGGCCACTTTAAGAGCGTAAGGCCTTTAAAAGCGATTAATTTTTTGAATTATAAGTAATTTAAATTTTGTAACATGGTAGCACATACATAAATTTAAATTTTTGAGTAGCGGTGGCGTAGTGGTATCGGAGGTTCAAACCCCATCAGCTTTACTTTGTCTACATTATTTCATCACCACTGCTTTAGAAAACGCGAACGAAACCGGCATGTCTTAGGTCCGTATTCCAGAAGGAAACTCAAGCATTGATATCTGTTTAAACATTACTTAAAACTAGTTTCAACCAATCAAAAGGCTTCAAACGAGACTTAAGTAAAGCTTGAGTATTGAGTGACGTTCTATAATACGCACCTTAGAGTCACAAACTTCGAAGACAATATGTGACATATACTACGCAGTATTGATATTGTTAGGAATGCACCTTATGTCAATGGCATAAGGTTAAATATTGCGTGACATGCCTTACGTAACTTTTAAGCCCTATATCATGAGAACTAGGCATTATACAGGTACGATGTAAAATGCATTGTTAGACATAGAGTGACCTATCGAACGGTGTAGGTTTCATCAATATTGACAACGAAGGGCGACATCGAAATGACTACAAAATTCGTTTCCTGTGAACCACCAGGTACTAAACAGGTACATGATACTTATATTCCTTAGTCGTCCTCCGTGGCGCAGCGGTCAACACGCCTGCCTGCGACGTGGAGGCCCCGGGTTCGATCCCCGGCCAGGTCAAGATGGAAAAACGATCTTTTCCTCATTGGCCTGGGTCTTAGATGTTTATCTATACAATATATAAAGAAAACTCTGTCCGATCCGTAAGGATAATAAAGGTTAGGTAAACACATGACCAAATATAATATAAAATTTTACGTAATCATCATAATCTTTTTTTCCCGCGAATTAATTCCAACTTCTCCGATATTTAGTAATTTTTAAAAAGTGACAACACCGTTATGGCGGTATTATTATAAGCAATGCGACCACGTGACGCGTTCCCTGCCCCCCGTCGTCCGCGCATGGATTGCCCACCGCAGATGTTTAAAGTTACCTCTTTTTTCGAAATAATATTTATTTTTTAGGGGATTTTTTGTAAGTTTAGCCCAGCCCGGCTTTAGTATAATCAGTTATCGATACCTAACAACACCTTCACGGATCGGGCAGGGTTTTCTTTACATATATATACTTATGTATCTATTATAAATATAGTATCGTTGAGTTAGTATCCCATAACACAAGTCTCGAACTTACTTTGGGGCTAGCTCAATCTGTGTGATTTGTCCGTATATATTTATTATTTATTTATTCCGTAAATTGAATATTATTATTATTACTTCGAGGTAGATCTGGACTTACAAGCATCCTGTGAAGAATCTGAAGACTAGCAGCATCCATACGTTGGTTGAGAACGACGACATGATCGAGAAGACGGCAGACAGTAGTAGGGCTGGGAGCATCACCGCGCGGCGCCCGATACGGTCTCCCAGGTAGCCCCATAGGAAGGAGGTGCTGATTATACCTGGTGGAAATAAGGTTTTGTAGTTTATTTCTGAAAACTGGTTTATACAAACATTTTTACCAATCATTAATATTTACAAGCTAGATTAGACGGTGTTTCTTATCAGTGACTGATAACAAGCCGCAGATCATCATCATCATTCTCATTTCAGCCGAAAGACGACCACTGTTGGAAATAGGCCTCCCCCTTTCCCTCTCTCCCGGTTTCGCATAAACAAAAATTTACGTTGTATATGACGATGGTGATGTGCTCTGAATGCTTGCTGATTGTTGTAACTTGATGCTGTATCATCATCATTTCTACCGAAAGACGTCCACTGCAGACCAAGGCCTCCCCGAAGGATCTCCACGACGACCGGTCCTGCGCCTCCCGCATCCAGCGGTTTCCGCGACCTTCACCAGGTCGTCGAGGGTCTTCCGGTGCGTGATCGCGAGAACCCGTCGGCCCCATCGGGCATCAGTCCTACGGGCAATGTGCCCGGCCCATGCAAATTTTCGGGCTATGTCGGTTACTCCACACTCGCCACAGATCACATAAACTAAACTAAAGTTCAGGGCATTCACTAATTTGACAGGATTAAACTAATATTTATTTTCTATCTCTTTCCTTATGAAATGGAAAGAAATCTCATCTCAGTGATAATCAATATGTCAAAAAGATGTCACACTCTCATCTCACACATCACAATCTCATCTCAGTGATAATCAATATGTCAAAAAGATGTCACACTCTCATCTCACACATCACAATCTCATCTCAGTGATAATCAATATGTCAAAAAGATGTCACACTCTCATCTCACACATCACAATCTCATCTCAGTGATAATCAATATGTCAAAAAGATGTCACACTCTCATCTCACACATCACAATCTCATCTCAGTGATAATCAATATGTCAAAAAATTGACATAAAATGGAAGTAAATTGAAGCAAGTATTTTTAACAGAATTAGACTGTCATAATCATCAACCTTTTTATCGTCCCAATGCTGGGCACAGATCTCCTCTCAAACAGAGAAGGATTGAGCGTAACCATCACGCTTGCTCAATGCGGATTGACGATTTCTGACTTTAAAGTCCAGGTTTCCTCAAGATGTTTTCCTTCACCTTGTAATTAGTCATTGGTGTCCAAGATATACTTAGAAAGTACATATAACTTAGAAAAGTTACATTGGTACTTGCCTGACCTGGAATCGAACCCGCACACTCAGACCTGAGAGGCTGATAAGCCGTGGTAAGTGTTTTAACCACTAGGCCACCACGACGGCTTAGACTGTGAATATTGGTAATCACTAAAATTGCTCCCCGGTGTTGCCTAACAGTCGTTTTTGTACCAGACCGTGTTGTAATAACTTTTTTAGGCCAGATACTGACTTATACGTAACTAGCTGCGCCTCGCCGTTTCACCCGCGTAGGTTTTGATATGTTTTTCTTTTTTATATGCTCCGCTACTGTTGGTCGCAGCGTGATGTTATATTAGCCTAAAGCCTTCCTGGATTATTGGGCTAACCAACACAAAAAAAATCAAATCGGACCAGTAGTTCCTGAGATTAGCGCGTTCAAATAAACAAACAAACTCTTCAGCTATATATTAGTATAGATAAACTACCTACAGTGTACCTTAATTTGTCGAAAAACGTTGTGTATGAGACGGCTTTCGATATGCATCGAACGGTTATCAAATCGTTTCATACGTTGTAATTAACTTTATGTGTACCCTAATTGCGTAACACACTATTACCACAGTCTAACAATTATACAGTCGTCCAACGAAGACGTCTAGACAGAGCAATCGTGCGGGGTGTGAGGGACGAGACGCGGGTAAGCGGCACCCAAGCCATAGAATAAAGAGGGGAAGTAGGCTATCTCCGACCCAATCCGCGATTTAATTGCCTACTGTCTTAGGATTGACGACTGTCCGCGCTTCGTCGGTTACAGTTGTCGCCCAAACCGCTAACAAATATTTATAGACTAAGAGCTTATGTTTAAATTATTTGCTTAGTATTTAGTTTACATATACTAGTCAGTTTTTTTAGTAATTTTTATTTTTAGTTTTGTTCACATAAAGAACCATATTTATTTTTATTTTTAATTAATACAAATATAAATAATACAAACATAATATCTATTGAATCACACATTTAATACAAAATTACAAATTAGCTACAGAAAAATACCTAGTTAATCCTTCGGTTTCGACTATTACGAAAGGCGTTGTTATTAAACTTTAATGTGTAATATATCCGTATCCTTGTAAATAACCTTTAGAAATATAATTTGAAAAATATAAATCTTTTTTTGTTCATAAATAGACTAACAAAAATAACTTTGCAGTTTCTGTGATCATTTTTAAATGCTTTTTGGAACATCTGCTCCATCCTCTTAATAATAGTTTCTACAAAGTCGTCAGGTGGAACCACTAATAAAATTTGGTTTCTAGAATAATTTTTGTAGTGAAGATACCTAAATTCTGCACTTAAATTGCAAAGTTGCTGTTAGCATTTAAATACGATTTAAGTTGTTCGCAATCCTCGTGACGATCCATGCATTTTTTTAACAAGAACACGTGACGCGCGAACCTCGTCCGGTGCTAGCCGCGACTAGCGCACTGATAGCACTCTAATGTTGTGTTTAGGTGTGTGTGCGGCGACCCATAGATACTAAGGCGCACATATAGAAGCCGCGCGCGGTCCGTTTTTAAGAAGTTAGCCTACTCTGTCCCTCTTTATACTATGCCCAAGCTGCGAACAAAACGATGTTCGTAGCTCGGTATCTATCATTAAGGGCTAACGCGTGTTTTTTATTTGTTTGTTTTGTAATTTGATATGAGTGTAAATTTTGAGTATAATTGGGGTGCTTGTTACGAAAAAGCCACTCTTTTTGAAATCCAAGATGGCAGACGCCAATTTAAATGTATATTAATATGATATTGGTGTTAATTCCGAGGTGGATTGGGGTACTGGTTACGAAAATGCCATCTAAATAACTTAAATCTGTCTCTAGTTATCCCCTTGGTAAAAATAACCAATTAATTAAATATAATACAGGTATCGATTTTGATCTGCAATAAATAAATAATTTCATAAATATTGTTTATTTGTGACAACCCTGGCCGATGCGTTACTGTCTAGACGATGTCGGCATTTTACACGAGATCAAAGTCGTCGACCTACTGTATGCTTTTTATACTGTGCTATTACTATCAATGGATTACGTATGTACCATTGCTCCATGTGTTAGGAAAATGTGTTTGTTCAACAACGTCAAAAACTCAATAAATTGAACTGTCCAAATGAAACCCGTTGCTACTGACAGTGTGTTACGTAATTACCGTGCAAGTTTAAAAATGGTAGTAGCAGATCGTGCCAAGTATTAGTAACATTTGGAGCGAATGCCAACGCACTTACTACATAAATGTTTGATCAGTAGCAATTTTGGGAGCAATCACGCCAAGCGTGGCCGCCTGAGGACATTGAGTGACGTTGGTGTTTGCACTTTATTTAATCAAAATACAGTCATCCAATTCACCTTCTTAGAAAACGTCCTTTTTGACGGGAAAGCTAAGATGAGTCACGCGCATTTTTCATTGGGCTTTTAAAATTATTTATAGTGTCGTTTACTAAATAAAAGCGCGTGATTTATGTAGTAAAAGGTGCATGGCCGTCTTTTTCAACTGTCATTGGCGATATCCGCCATCGCCAATGTCATCTCAACGACAAGCAATGGCAAAAATTTTGGGAAATTAGAGTGATTTATAAAGGTCCCTAGCTGTTGCTCACGACTTTGCCTGTAATCCAGGATGAAATGTAGTAAATGTGCACTGTGTGTGTTTACTACATTTCATCCTCTATCATATCAATCATCTATCATATCGTAGATAGACCATGGTCTATCTACGTAAAAAGTTTCATCCATATCCATTTTAGTGTAAAAGCATACCAAACAAACTTTACATTCGCATTTATATTATTTGTTAGGATGGAGAACGGGGATAAAGTTCACTCATGCTCCAAAAAGATTGGATCTGTCGACCAGAAAAGTGTTGTTTCTGGAGGGCGTTCTGTTCTGAGCAGAACAGAAACTTTGCTTGCCCGATGCGGGATTTGGCGTGACGTCAGTATGACGAGTAGTACGCCTGTGCCGCTGTAAATGTCGCCTGTTTCTATGATAATTTGATACTGAGTTGCTACACTGGTTGACGTCATCACATCCCTGCATCACGTGTTTTTGCATTATGCTGAGCGTATGCGCTTATTCTTACCAATAAAAGCAGCAGCATTGACCAGCCCCTTATCTTTGCTGCTCAGCTTGAGCTCACATTCGGCTGCCGTGATGACGTAGCTCATTCCGACTGACTCCATGGAGACGTTCAGCATAATGAGCCCGCTGGTGAAGAGCACGAGATGATTTAGTCTGCCATGACCTGAGGGGTTAAAAGAGCGCTTTATTAATAACACGAAATCATCTGTCACGCCACATGTAGTACATAATCTTGTGAATTTTAAAAACCCGCACCACATTTACCTGACATTATGCAAGTCATCCACAACAAGTGCAAAGTACTTATGCGCTTTATCGCGTACCAATGCCCTCAATTTGGGTCATTCTGCCGACAAACGGAGCATTAAACATAAGCGGTACGCGTCACCACAGAGGCAATTTCAACGGCTTCAGTAGCCGCCGATGTGTCGACGAGTTTCAGCGGCTGTAGTTGTCACCGACGTATCGACGAGCATCGACTGTTGCAGTTTTCACTAACGTGTCGATGAGTATCAACGGCTGCAGTTACCGCCGACGTGTCGACGAGTATCAAATGCTGCAGTCACCGCCGACGTTTCGACGAGTGTAAATGGCTGCAGTTCGATGCAGTCCATCACCACCTTGAGACTGAAAAGCCCCACCTACTTTTCTTGACGGAGACCCAGATCAGATGTCCGTCTGATGCGGCATATCTCGGCTACCCGGGATACTCTTTGGAGCATCATTTCCTGCAGCGTGCCGGGATCTGTGTGTATGTTCGCAATGACATCTGTTGCCGGCGTCTCCGTCACCTCGAAGACCCTCATTTTTCGTCCTTATGGCTGTTGGTTGACACTGGTGTGGACAAAATTGTCTACACCTGTGTCTACCGATCGCACAGCCGTGACCAGGAGGCAACTCGACTGTTTGACCACCTCAGTGAAGCTGCTGACAATGCTCTGCATCGGCACCCTGACGCTCAGTTCGTCGCTCTGGGGGACTTCAATGCCTGTCACCAAGACTGGCTTTTCCCATACCAGAGGACCGACCAAGCTGGGAGAGAAGCGCGAAACTTTGCGCTATCAATGGGCCTTTCCCGGCTGGTAGGACAAGCGACTAGGGTGCCTGATGTAGCTGGTCATACCGCGAATTGTCTGGACCTTCTGCTGACCAGTGATCCAGATAGATGTGTTGTTACAGTTTCCTCACCGTAAGGAACTTCAGACCACTGTCTGGTGAAGTCTGTGTCGTCCTTCTCCCCACCTGATTGCGACTCGCGTGGTGAGCGGCGAATGTGGCGATGCAAGTCAGCAGATTGGGATGAGATGCGCCACTTCTTCGCGTCTTATCCTTGGCAGCAGGTCTGTTTCTCTTCTGACAATCTGTCGAGCTGTGCGGACGCTATATCCGATGTGGTGCGTGATTGCGTCAAGCTATGGAGTATTTTATCCCCTTTAGTGACGTGCCCGTCGGTGGCTCGGCTCGCCCATGGTTCAACGCCGACTGTGTGCAAGCTGAACAGCGTAAGCATACGGCATTTCTTACCTGGGTTGACGCTCGTGACCGCAGAGCTCCGGATCTAAGCTCGAAGGAGAGAGCCTATAACCGTGCTGCCAAGTCCTACAAAAAGGCGCTTAAGAAGGCTCGCTTCGACCGCATTACGCATATTGGCAACAAGCTCTCTGCCCAACCATCCGGTAGCAGATCTTTCTGGTCCCTAGCCAAATCGGTCGAGGCCAACTTCTGTCTGCCCACACTGCCTCCGCTGGTTAGGCCTGATGGAGCACTGGCCCATACGGCGTGAGAGAAAGCAGGTCTCTTTGCATCTCTCTTTGCCCATAATTCGCGTCTTGACACTAACAGTGCTAATCCGCCTAAATTACCTCATTGCGGAACTTCAATGCCAGAGGTTCGTATTAGGAACAAGGAGATCCTGAGATTAGCGCGTTCAAACAAACAAACTCTTCAGCTTTATAATATTAGTATAGACATAGACTTTAGCAGCTTGACTTGCTGTCGTGTGTACGTTGGTATGCTTGTATGTTGGTGAATGACCTAAAAACACACCCCTCTTAAGGTATAGTTTTCCTACCGTACAATGTCCTCACTTTTGGTGCTTCTAAGTCGTCTTGATTACGGGTATTATGAGTCTTTTGTGTAAACTAAATATTTGTGTGTATGATGTTGTTAAGGATGTTACGGATAGTCCAGGCTATGTGGAGTAATCATACCACAAAAATGTTGTAATGTACTTATGTGTTTTAGTGCCAATAGACCATATTAAATTTTGGCGATTTTAAACAATTTTGGTGTGGCATAAATAATTTCATTCTTGTTGTTTTTTTTTTGTGTCCATTACAGTACCTACATAGTATTGTATAAAGTCATGTGTTTTTTTTTTAATGAACAGTCAGCTGTGCTGCTGGGGAGTTTGTTCCGCCACTTCTTCTTCCCAACGAAAGCAATCAATCAATCAAGTCAATGGGTGAGCGTTTTGGGGGACTGTCTTATGTAATATTAATGTTCAAATGGTGCTGATTCTCAGCCTATTTTTTTTTTAATACCTTATTATAAACTAGTGTTTGACTGCAATCCCGCCTGATGGTAAGCAGTGATGCAATCGTTTATGGTAAAGCGCACTAGTTTATTAAGCCTCTTCACTTAAAAAACTAAGGAATAGGAAGGATGACGGTAGTTGAGCGAGGTGATGCAATGTTAAACCCAAGACCAACAAGACCAAACGAAGCTGCGCTAGAGGGAGATTGATCTGGAGACTCTCCACAACCAAACGGGTATGATGCGCCACACATCGCAACACAACTGCTCAGACCCGTCCTCCGTACGGCTTCACAAGACATCATGCCGGAACACGACGAATCGCTTGGCGGCAAGACTTTGTCTGGTGGGTGGTAACTTCTGCCGGCAGCCGATGTTATGGCATACCACCGAGAAAACTAAACTAACTAATTTCAATAGATGACTTTTGATTTGATTATTATTGCACATTAGATTTACATGTTCCACTTTTTTATATTAGCATCTCGTAGTTGACCTTGTGAGGTCGTGCTAGCTGCTACTAGCTATTAACCGGGGAAAAGGCTTCCCTGTATAGTCTCATTCCATCTATCTGTTTTTTAATCAGACGATGAAAGGGTCAAACTTACGACCAAGTGGGTCCCGGTCTGGCAAACAATGAATGATGATGAATGAGTTGGCCTCCTTAAAGACTACACGAGTTAACGGAAAAAAACTTCTGACGGGTTTAAGACAAATCCAGGGGCGACAGACTCGGGGATGTCTGTCGTACCCCAAACAAACATCAGGAGGGGAAGTGTTCCACGCACGCCAATCTTAAACGTTACGGGAGGAGTGAAACACCTCGCCCCTAGGCTACGTAATAATAACTGTGAAATTTTTGGCTACGGTGCAGATTTTCATTTACCTGTTTGTTCGAAGGCATCTTCAAAACTATGCTCGCTAGCAGGATTCAGCTTCTCGACACTTTCTGCATCTTCTTCCCCTTTGTATTTGTTTTTATCTGTCATTTTTCTTGACGCGCTTTATGTATCTCTTTCTCTCTTTAATCTGTCATCACTCTTTTCCCTCGCTGATACGTTTGCTTAAAATGTGATACAGGTACGTTTTCTTTCTATGGAAGATGAGATGACGATGTTGTTATACCTGGAAAGATGGAATGTATATTTGAAAACGGATGTTTTGGTTGGCAATGCTGCAATAAAGACAAATGTTGTGTAGGTACTAGAGTTCATGGCTACAGTTGCCGCCGACGTTGGACGCAAAATAAAGAGAGTAAGTATCTTTTTTCTTTTTTTTTACATATTATAAACTAGCGCTTGACCGCAATCCTGCCTGATGGTAAGCAGTGACGCAACCGTTGATGGCAAAGCGCACTAGTTTATTAAGAGCCTATTCATTCTAGCCTTGAAGACACTCAAATTGTAGTCCGACGGAAACACCGCCGCTGGCAAATTGTTCCAGTCCCTCGATATACGCGGAATAAAGGAGGAGGCGAAACGCTTCGTCCGGATCGTAGCAGTGGATAGGAGGGAAAAATGCTTTCTCATAAACGATTTAATGGAAACGCAGTTAATTTCTTTTTTAATAATTAAAACTAGTGCTTGACTCTAATCCCGCCTGATGATAAGCAGTGATGCAATCACTGATGGTAAAGTGCGCTACTTTATTAAGAGCTTATTGCTCAAAAAACAGAGTAAATAGGAAGAAAGACGGCAGTTGAGCGAGGTGATGCAATATTAAACCCAAAAAGACGACCAATGATGCCAGAGGGAGATTGATCTGGAGACCCTCCACGATCACACTCCCGAAACATTTGGCGCATCGTACCCAGCTAGGGTTGCCAACTTTCTTTACAAGAAATAAAGTATATTCAGGTCTATGAAGATTATTAAACAGTATTTTAGAAAAACTGAACAGTATCGCATAAGTTACTAATGTACAGATTCCTTCAGAGGGCCTAGTATGAGTTTTCATTACGAAACTCGATTGTCGATATCGAGCGCGTTGACTCGATCGATTGGCCCGCTGCAAGGTTGTAAGAACTCTCAACCAACGAGAGCGCCAAACGCGCTCGATATCAAGTTTCGTAATTAAAACTCACACTAGGCATACAGAAACTCGAGTGTGATTTATTTGTGGCTGCGCTGCACTGAGCAGTGAGCGCCCTCTGACTAAACAAAACAAATTTGTGAGCATCTAAGGTCCGTATTCTAGAAGGAAACTCAAGCATTGATCTCATAAGCATTACTTAAAACTAGTTTCAACCAATCATATGGCTTGAAACGAAACTTAAGTAGAGCTTGAGTTTTGAGTGACGTTCTTATTATAGAACGTCACTCAAAACTCAAGCTCTACTTACTTACTACTTACTGGACCTAAGTGTAACATTTAATAATGTGTCTGCATTTTCTTGTTGAAAACAGTATTTTGTATGCTTTATTTTTGTTAAACAGTAAAAAGTATAATTTAGTGAAAAACAGTATAATACTGTTTAAAACAGTATAGTTGGCAACCGTAAACCCAGCACACATGGCAACACCCCGTCCACCGCTCCCGTCCAACGGCTTCACCAGACATCAAGCCGGAACACAACAAATCGCTTGGGCAAGACTTTGTCTTCCACCAACCCACATAAGGGGGTCATTACCCCCTAATTGAGCTTCTACTGTTTTATTTACTGTCATTACAGTAAATAAAACAGTAGAAGCTCAATTCTTGTTCGTATCTAATCCAGTTAAAGTTATGGTTTAGTTTCGATCACATTTCGTATCGCGCTAAAGTTTTAACTTCGACTGAAGTACCTAAAATCAATATATGAGTGATACATGTCAGATAACTAAATTAATTAAAAGTAAATCCAATCGTTTAGACGTAAGTTTCACAAATGGCACAGAAAAAGTTAGCTTTGTTTCAACTTTTTCATTTGACAGCGGTTACGTTCCAATTGGGATCCAGTTATGTTTAAACCATCTGTCAAAAGATTAGCGCGATACGAAACATAACAAAAGTTATGGTTTAATTGCGATCCAATTCTGTTTTGGTTGAATTATTTTAGCGCGATTGCCCCCCAGGGCGCGCGCGGTATGTCACGGCCCACACCCTCTCAGTGAGAGGCCTGTGACCCAGTATTGGTAAAACAAAAACGATGACATTAGCGAAACTCTTTTGAGCATAGACAAGAACATAATGTTTCTTTTTTAACCGACTTCAAAAAGGAGGAGGTTATATATGCATTTTTTTTTTATGTTTGTTCGCGCATAACTTCGTCGTTTATGAACCGATTTTGATAATTCTTTTTCTGTTGGAAAGGAGACGTTCCCAAGGTGGTCCCATGATAAGGATATCAGGGTTTGATGGTGGAAGACCAGAAAAAACAAGGGGAACTTTCAAAAGTTGCAGGGGCGACTAGTGCATTTCTTAGCATTTTCATTAAGTATTATAAAGCACTACAATTTAATAAAGGTCTGGAGTAGATCTGATGATGGAGCCGGGAGACAGTCGAAGGAACTCCTCAACAATTCACAGCAGCTACCTTGTGTTTGGGCTCGATTAATTTGTATTGATAAGAACTTTACACCTAGATGGGTTGTGACTGTCATAAAAGCTCTGATGATGAAGACAAAGGCCAGTTCCGGGAACTCCTCAACGGTTTACAGTAGCTACTTTGTGGTTGGACTTCATTCATTTATATTGATGAGACCTTTGCACTCATTGGGTTAAAATAATGGTCTGCAGTAAATTTGATGAACGTTGAGGGAATACTTACGGGTAAAAATTAAAGTAAACAAAATTACGTCGTTTCCCAACTATATTTGCGTCAGCTTCCAGTCTGAACGTATGCAACTGAATACATAGTACTTTTAACAACTAAAAAGTGTAAAATAATAACTTTTTTACAAAAAAACAACCGGCTTCCAAAAACCACTACAAAGTGAAAAATAACTAATTTCGGAAGTCGGTGTCAAAAAACGAATATACAAAACCAAAGACACCGACTTCCGAAATTAGTTATTTTTCACTTTGTAGTGGTTTTTGGAAGTCGGTTGTTTTTTTGTAAAAAAGTTTTTTTTATGTTTATTATTATTTTGATACCTTAATCATAATATTCTTCAGTCATATTTCTTTGTTTAGAAAACGACCCTCCGCTCGAGTAATTGCTCCTGTGACGTATGGGTACGTTCAAACTTACATACACAAACAACCAAACCCGAAACCAGCACCCTAATTGTGTAACACACTATTACCACAGTCAAAAATCATACAGTAGAATACAATCGACGAAGACGTCTAGACAGCAATCGTGCGGGGTGTGAGGGACGAGACGCGGGTAAGCGCCAAGCGGCACCCGAGCTGCGAACAAAACGATGTTCGTAGCTTGGTATCTATCATTAAGGGCTGACGCGTGTTTGTTTTTTATTTGTTTGTTTTATAATTTGATATGAGTGTCAATTTTGAGTATAATTGGGGTGCGTGTTATGAAAAAGCCATCCTTTTTGACATCCAAGATGGTGGAAGTCATTTTTTTATCCATATTTCCATACTAATATTATAAATGTGAAAGTAACTCTTTCTGTCTGTCTGTCTGTCTGTTACGCTTTCCCTCTTAAACCTCTCGACCGATTTTGATGAAATTTGGCACAGACAATTTTTAGACCCTGAGAAAGAACATAGGCTACCTTTTATCCCGGAAAAATTTGATATTCCCGAGGGAAATCTAAAAAGCTATCCTTTTTGAAATCCAAGATGGCGTACGCCAATTTAAACATTTAAATTGACGTACGCCATCCTGGATTGTGTTACTTATGTAAGTAGGTACATATTTACAATATGATATGGGTGTTAATTCCGAGGTGGATTGGGGTGCAGGTTACGAAAATGCCATCTAAATAACTTAAATCGGTCTCGAGTTGTTCCCTTAGTAAAAATAACCAATTAAATAAATATAATACAGCTATCGATGTTGATCTGCAATAAATAAATAATTTCATAAATATTGTTTATTTGTGACAACCCTGGCCGATGCGTTACTGTCTAGACGATGTCGGCATTTTACACGAGATCAAAGGCATCGACCTACTGTATGATTTTTATACTGTGCTATTACTATCAGTTGGAATCATGTTGAAGCATTTATTGCTAATTCATTGCTCCATATGTTTGAAAAATGTGTCTGCCCAACAACGTAAATAACGCAATGAATGTTGTTGAACTGTCAAAATTAAAACCGTTACTACTAATAGTGTGTTACGCAATGACCCTGCAGTAGGCCATAATTACAAACATTGGTTCCGTACGGGAATCCAGCTTGCGACACGCTGCGCAGCAGTCCATCGCACACCCGCTGCGCCAACCGCGTCGTTGTAATTAAAAAATAAGTTGCTACAAATTATTTAATAAGATGATCTTAACGTCAACACTAGCCTTGTTACTATAATAACACTTCTAAATGTGCAAACATTCCGTGGAATGGTCTGATGATAAAAATGTGTGTTTTTGTAGGTAAACGAGGAAATACTTGCTAATTTGTTGAGGCTTACATAAAACCTTGGCTCTTCTTGTGGAGAATGGAGGACCTTATTTATCTTTTACATTAATGACTAGCAATTAGATGCTTTCCTATAATAGAACCTTTGCTAGGAGTGCATCCAAACCTGAGCTGTGCTGCTGCTGAGGAGTTTGTTCCGCCACTTCTTCTTTCCAACGAAAGCACTAGGAAGTGTCGAAGGGCGGGCGTTTTAGGGGACTGTCTTATGTAATATTGATGTTCAAAAAGTGCTGATTCTCAGCCTGATTTGAATAAATGACATTTGATTATGATTTTTGGGGATTATTTAAATTAAAAATCTATTTTTTTTCCGACAGCACATCAAGCTACTACAATCTGTCAGATTTCTTTATTAGATTTTCGACTTTAATGGTAAACCATTAAGGCTCAATGTTGATTGAGAATATTTGTCAGTTTCGGGTAGGTCGTCCCGCTGTCGTCCGTACTTGAATTTACTTAATACAAAAAAACCGGCCAAATGCGAGTCGGACTCGCACACCGAGGGTTCCGCTGTACAAAGGTAGCGGTTTACAATTTATGACGTACTAGCTTTCCGCCAGCGGCTTCGCCCGCGTGGAGTTCGGTTATATCGCGCTGTTTAAATTCCCCTCGGGAACATCAAATTTTTCCGGGATAAAAGGTAGCCTATGTTCTTTCTCAGGGTCTAAAGATTGTCTGTGCCAGACTTCATCAAAATCGGTTGAGAGGTTTAGGCGGGAAAGCGTAACAGACAGACAGAGTTATTTTCGCATTTATAATACTAGCATTGATTTAGAATTTTTCACAGTTTAGAGGCAATTAGATTTATGAAGTGTTTGATATGAACTTACGCGTTCATGTGAAAAAGGGTAGGTAGTAAGTTTATAATTATTAAAAAAAATATTTTATGTCATGTAAGCAAAAATAATATTTTAATATTTTATGTTACTTCAAATTTAACATTTTCACAATTTTTCCTTTATCTGTCTGTACTATAATATAACGTTGCTTCGTGCCGAATTTCAAGATTCTGAGTTCACGGGAAGTACCTTGTAGGCAAAGAGATTTAAGATATACAACGTGTAACATAAAGTATTTTATTTTGAGTTAAAACCCTTCCGATATCATTTGATATCATCTAAAGATGCCATGCCCTTGGTATGTATATACCCTTTTTGTTACACGTTGTATAGAGAGGGCATGTGTCAAAATGGCATAGAAAAACTGTGATCCCATGGCTCAGTTCCGCCATCTAGTACAATATAGCAAAATTAGATCGACAATTGGAGACATCAAATAGTAAAAATGAAATAAGTTTATATAAAATATATTCAGCTATTGCCCGGTAGGTGGCCAGTGTGGTCTATGTTGCCAGATCCGATTTAATACCCTAGTATAGTTCAAATCGGGTAAATAAATATTGAAAAGTAAACAAATTAAGTGAAACTTGTCTTGTACAAACAAAAACTGTTTTAGAATTTTATTCGCTACTATTCAGTTACCGTGACACCGTCTATTGGCATTTTAGATGTTTTATGCTTACGAATTATTTTAACGCTCAGTTTATTGCGATTTTTGAGTGTAATAGACCTTTTAGGCCATAAAGCGCATTTTGTTTTGCAATTTTCGTTTGCATTTCGTTTTTAGCAAAATTATTCTTTTTACACGTTTGTTTGCAAATATTTTTAAATGGCAATGCAAAAAACTGTGGTAGGGTTTGTATCATTTCGATATAAAGTTATCGATAATATTCAAAGAAGTTACTACGACGATGTTTTTTCGCATTATGATAGCTTGAAACAAAAAATTAGGAAGCAGAATAATTATGGGTAATTTCAAGTTTACAAGTTTCTTATTTATATAATTCTTTTAATATAATAGGCGTTAAAGTTTAAAATTGCCGATTAGTACTGAAAATCTGAATAAATGCTTATTTTTTAATTTTTTAATAATTCATTTATAATCAATATACAGTATGTTAACTAACAGAGGGCGTTCCCGTTAACCCGAAATAGTATAGCATACATACATGCAAAAAAAAATATTTTCATTTGAAAACAAAATGTTTTAAAAATTTTTCCAATAGGAGAATATTCAATAAAAATTTTAAATTGACATGTAAAAGAAACACACTGTATACGCGAACATGAAAGACAGCAACGTCGCAATTTATTTATACATGACGACTACTATTTTGAATTAAAACAGGAGGTTTCAAATTTATTTCCAATTAGTTTTTTTTTTATTCGGTTTTTTTATGCTTATTTTTCTATGCTGATATTTTTATTTTAATCTATTAATGATATATATTAACGAGTTTAAGGGAACGCCCTCTGTTATTTAACATACTGTATAGGAAGGTCGTTTATGCCTTTGTGATAGAACTCTGAGGATCTAGACTGCACAAACTATGTGAAAGCAGAACTGCCTCCTGGGAAGAAAACTTCTTGTCACGTAGATAATTGTCCAAATCACGACAAAAATGGTAGTCTGCTGGAGCAAGACCTTTACAAGATTCGTACGCCATTATCTTTAAAAACGGCAAAAAAATCACGGTTATTGTATGGGAGCCCGCCTTCAGTATTTATTTTATTTTAATTATTTATTTGTAATTTGAATATATAACCAAATATTCTGTGAACATTTTAAGCGTCTATCTGTTTCCGTTATTAATATGGAGCAAAAAACGGCAAAAATTCACATTTGTTGTATGGGACCCCCCTTAAATATTTTATTATTTTTATTCTTAGTACTTGTTGTTATAGCGGCAACAGAAATACTAACACAATCTCTGGAAATTACAACTGTCTCGCTATTACGGTTTATGAGATACAACCTGGTGACAGACGGACAGACGAACAGAGAAGTCTCATGAATAGGGTTCGTTTTAGCTTTTAGGTACGGAATCCTCAAAATCACAAAGTAGCTCGCAATCATTGTACTACATATACGTACCTACCAGTGGCGAAGAGTCCATACAAGCCGATTCCCACCGGGTTACCTTTCAAAAATCAGTTCCATATTCATACAAGAGTATTTACATTCTATTTCATTAACAAAGTATTATTAATCAAATGCCTGCGCGATTTACAATAGCAATAGTAATTCTTAGCAATACCCTAAGTATCACATTTCATTTTATAGTCGTAAATTAATCAGCGCTTAAATTTTTCGTACCTAAATTACATTAAAGGTAACTCGACGAATTACAGCTTATCTCGGCCAACGTTTTACTATGAGGCGAAAAGAGACAGAGCGTGTCAGACATCTCTTTCTAATGATCGCTAACCGTCCGTAATTTTTGAGAAAAGATAGGCTACTGCCGACCGGCTTGCAGTTCTCTCCTCTCCTCTATTAGAATGAGACAAAGAAACGTTATAATGAAATCCTTCGCAAGTCATATTCTTTTTATTTTGGCATATTTTCGTGTTCCATTTCGTTTGGTTGAAAATAAATTATTGTTAGTATGTGACATGTGTTCGTTTTTCGTGTTTTTCGTTTGTTATATTTTAATATTTGTGGTATTTAAACTGTGACTGATTCTGTAACGTAATTTAATCGCAGATTTGGTTAAATACTGTGTATTTTGTTTGTTATTATGGCTTTAATTCATATAGAGTGCTGCTCAACTGACTACCTGCTGAATGAACTTAAAGTCTTACGTCAGCGTCGTTAAATAAATTGGACACCTATGAGCTTTTTTTACAGCTCCAGAATACGTCTTTGAAAGACGCATTTTCTCAAGTTTCGACTCTTTGCAGTTTAATTCTGACCCTCCCCATTTCAGTAGCTTCAGCTGAGCGGTCATTTTCTGCTTTAAAACGCATTCACACATATGTGCGAAACTGCCAAAAAGAGCAGAGATTGTCCGATTTGGCTATCATGTCAATTAAAAAAAATTTGCTTAATAAAATGAAAAGTAATCCGAATTTTTATAACATCATTTTAGCTCATTTTGTTAAAAAAAAACAGACGCATTGCATTACAATATAAATAACGTTGTGATTGTGTATAATTTGCTTTATTTTTGCTTAATATTTTTGTTGGTTTTGGATCGGTGTTTGTGTGGTTCGGTTTTTAACACTATTATTTTTGTAATTTTTTATTTTATTTTTTCTTGACTCTTATTCCCTAACAATAGGTACTTAACTTAGTACTTACTAACAAGCATGCATGTGTGGTATGGAGATGCACGTCGAAAAAGGCTTTTTTTTTCTTTTGCTGCCGCTTTTATCATACTTGAAAGACACTGTTATCAAATCATCAGTCCTTTTTTGTATGGTGAAGGTGGGGCTTTTAATACTATTCTTATCTGAAGACCTCCTCCAAGATATCCTGCAGTAGGTAAGTGTTTAAGTGTTTATTTTTTTGGACCGGCTTCCCTTTGTCAAAATTTCACCCTTCGCCACTGGTACCTACATATTTTATGAATATATTTCATTATAAATAAGTTATGTAATCTATGTACTTATCCACTTAACCGTAAATTTTATTCCAATTTTACGGTTAAGTAGAAAAGTACTGAAATTAATAACTTACTATTTCATTTCTAATACAAGGTACCGATTCTTTTTTTTTTTAATTTGATCGACAAGTCTTTCCAAAGTAGATAACTTCTCTTTTAAAATGCATTGAGCATAATTTCGACGAATGAGACGGAAGCCAATTTTCTTCTCTACGGTCTATCTGGACAAATCGTATCCACTTTTTCCCTACGACATTATTTTTATTCGGAAACCAAAAATAAGAAAAACCTAGATAAATGAATAGTAATTGTTCATTCAATTTTGTTTATTAATATGATATGGTTATGTTTAAATAGAGTTAATAATAAATAAACTTGAAATATAGTAATATTTTAAGTTTATTTAGCTATATTTTAAATGTCAATAAAATACAACAAAATATATTCATCTTAATAAGTATTATCGATAACTAAATCGATAAACAACATTACTACATCTCTACAAGAAAATAGTAAAACTACTCAACAATAGAGGGCGCTTATTACAATAATGGAAAATTTTCTAGAACTAAGATTTTTTTTTTAATTTGAATTGCAGACGAAATATAAATAATTCATAGAAAAACATTCCGAAGTTAGGTCCAGTCGTTTTACTTAGAAAATGTTTATTCGTGGTGGACACAAATTACGTCCTGACGCGCAGACTAGACTGAGCGACTCTTAACCAAGTCGATAAAAGTATTGGCTTACGATTTTGTTCGTGATGTCCTGTCTATTGTAAATATAATTTTAATGTCTTTGCTTATAGGTTTTGATTCCCTAGCGTGTGACGGAAATTCGTCTAAGGTGTCGGTATAAACTGCTGTATCTTTTGATCGCTTTAACTTAGAAGTTTGATTTTTTCACTGCTTAAAGGGACAATAGACCTAGGTATTTGGTATAAATTTCAATTTGATACCTTTATAAGTTCGTGAGAAATAAGGTAGTAAGTTTCATTTTATTAAAATATGTTTATTATATTATATAACTAAAAAAATGTGATTTTCGCAATTTTCCCTATATTTACATTATGTGACAATCCTTCATGCCAAATTTCAAGATTCTGAGTTTACGGGAAGTATCCTGTAGGTTTTGATTCCTTTGCGAGTGTCGAAAATTTGTTGAAAATATCGACATATCGGCTGTATCTTTTGATTGGCTTGGCTTAGAAGTTTGATATTTTCACAGCTTGAAGGGACAATAGACCTAGGTATTTGGTATAAATTTCAATTTGAGAACTTTATTCGTTCGTGAGAAATAAGGTAGTAAGTTCCATTTTATTAAAATATGTTTATTATATTATATAACTGAAAAAATGTGATTTTCGCAATTTTTCCTATATTTGCATTATATGACAATCCTTCATGCCAAATTTGAAGATTCTGAGTTTACGGGAAGTATCCTGTAGGTTTTGATTCCTTTGCGAGTGTCGAAAATTTGTTGAAAATATCGACATATCGGCTGTATCTTTTGATTGGCTTCGCTTAGAAGTTTGATCTTTTCACAGCTTAAAAGGACAATAGACCTAGGTATTTGGTATAAATTTCAATTTGATAACTTTATTCGTTCGTGAGAAATAAGGTAGTAAGTTCCATTTTATTAAAATATGTTTATTATATTATATAACTAAAAAAATGTGATTTTCGCAATTTTTCCTATATTTGCATTATATGACAATGCTTCTTGCCAATTTTCAAGATTCTGAGTTTACGGGAAGTATCCTGTAGGTTTTGATTCCTTTGCGAGTGTCGAAAATTTGTTGAAAATATCGACATAATCGGCTGTATCTTTTGATTGGCTTGGCTTAGAAGTTTGATATTTTCACAGCTTAAAGTGACAATAGACCCGAGTATTTCATGTGAATTTCAGCTTGATACGTCCACGCGTTCTTGAGATAAAGGGTGGTGACAGACAGACAGACAGACAGACAGACAGACAGACGGACAACCAAGTGATCCTATAAGGGTTCCGTTTTTTCCTTTTGAGGTACGGAACCCTAAAAAGAAGATCCTGCTATCTAAAAACGTGAAAACATGTATGTATGGTTGTTACTCTTTCAAGCAAAATTACTGAACGAATTTCTATGAAATTTGGCACACAGATGGTTTATAACCAAAATTAACTTACAGGATAGTTTTTATCCGGATATTTTCACGGGATCAAAACTTGTGCAGGTAAAACCGTAGAATGCAGCAAGTACATAATGTAACAATTACATACCGTACATTGCAGAGAGTATTCTATCATCATAGGTCTTATTGTACATTATTTCTCAATGGCTTTTTTTGTCGGTACGTCATAACTTCCTTCATACTTTATCAATATACATAAATGAGGCATTATTTTAAAGCTTTTTTGAACCGCCACCCCGGAAAAATATACAAACTACTCACATTTCAGTGCTTTTTCGATAATTTACGACTAAAAACGTGCAAACACTTCACACGGACCACCTAGTCCTACACATAAATATGTAAATCAATAATTTGAATGGTTTATTCAATTGCAATTTAACTTCATCATCTATGAATCCTTCTACAATTATTTCAATTACCGAACTAACACTAATAACTAGAGATCAGAAATTTATACGGCGCTTATAGTAAAATATCAAAATTAATTGAATAATTCCCAAAAGAATAATATTGATACGCCTTTTATAGTAATTATATTAATTGTGTAAAATATTTTAGTTTTTGTGTATTTATACAACCTTATTTTTTCTTTATATGAAACCACTATACTATAGAGTTATAGTATAGTTTGTCCAGAATAAACAACTGAATCGATTCCAATCATTTGGCTGACGCCACAGGTTGACGCACCGCTCGCCCGCCCGTGCGGAGCGTTGACCATATTTCTGTTGGGGCAGCCAAGTATGATAACAAGCTTATAACTTTGTGGTCATTCATGATATCTTTTTGAAATTTTTCACAAAGTTTCTTTACCTACTTAAAAAAAAAAAACTGGACACGTGTTTCGGGTTTCGCATAAAAAAAAATGTTGTGTATTAGTACATAAAATTTACCATAAAAAATGACGTAACGCCTTGCTATACTATACGCCATCTGGTGGTATTTTTTTCTAAAAATACCACCAGATGGCGTATAGTATGTTAAGTAAGTTTTGTTTATAAATATTTCTATATTTATAAACAAAACTTATAGTGGCATACTGTCATACATAATTTTAATGTCTTTGCTGTCGGTATGACCGAAGGGCATACCGACTCGCCCGGAGAGTCCATGTAAACTCTCCAGGCGAGTCTGTGGAACTGAATATGTTAAATATTTAAACGCCGGAATATCCGACGTCTACTAATAACACTCATAATAACTAGCCAATATTACATACAACCTTGGCTTATATGAAACATACGTTTCTCCGTTCTAAGTTAATTCAGATAAACATTATGTCATTATGTATTTGAGGTCACTAACCCCCGTATCTACTAACGTAGTAACCTACATCCTTCCATCGTATTTCATGACAAGATAAGCGTAGATAATATTGCCATATTGACGTGACAAGCACATTTGTTCAGAAAATAAAGTCCAAATTCGCGTGGCAAAGATAGGTTATACATTGTATTTCGTAAGTCAATTAATTTTATGATTGAAGTATATTTGATAATGAGTTAGGACTAGGTATTCTTCATCTAGGTAGGCTTCATCATCAATCATCATCATCAACCTTTTTATCGTCCCACTGCTGGGCACAGGTCTCCTCTTATACAGAGAAGGATTGAGCGTAATCACCACGCTTGCTCAATGCGGGTTGGCCGCGGCTTCGCCCGCGTGGAATTCGGTTATATCGCGCTTTTTAGATTTCCTTCGGGAATATATTTTTTTCCGGGACAATAAATACCCTATTATTTAATCCGGACTTCTAACTTTACGTCTGAAAACTTTCAAAGCAATCAGTTCAGTAGTTACGGCGTAAAAGCGGAACAAACAAACAAACTCACTTTCCCATTTATAATATTACTAGCTTTCCGCCCGCGGCTTCGCCCGCGTGGAGGTCGGTTATATCGCGCTTTTTAGATTTCCCTCGGGAACATCATATTTTTCCGGGATAAAAGGTAGCCTATGTTCTTTCTCAGGGTACAAAGATTGTCTGTGCCAAATTTCATCAAAATCGGTTGAGAGGTTTAAGCGGGAAAGCGTAACAGACAGACAGACAGACAGAGTTACTTTCGCATTTATAATATTAGTATGGATTATGGATATTTACACTGAAAGCAGAGCCCGACTTCCTTAGTTATGAAAAGTCCAGGCGGCTGATGATGATGAATGAGACCATGGTCCGGACCTTAGACAGGAGTCAGAAAAAAGTGGGGGGGGGGGGGCAAGATTCAGATTTTTAGGGTCGACTCCCAAATAGGTACACCCATGATTCATGAATGAGACTTGAATAATAGACATAACAGGTGGTAGAAATTCTACCAACTACCTTTCGGTGTTCTATAAGATGCATTTTGGGGAGTGTGCGAGAGAATTGCATGGTTTAATTCCCCCATCTCCGTTTCACCATCGGACGACCCGTCGTACGGCGAGTTTCCACCTTCCTTACATTGTTAACACTACTACGATCCAGACGAAACGTTTCGCCTCCTCCTTTTTACCGCGTACATCGAGGGACTCGAACAATTTGCCAGCGGCGGTGTTTCCGTCGGATTACAATTTGAGTGTCTTCAAGGCTAGAGTGAATAGGCTCTTAATAAACTAGGGCGCTTTACCATCAACGATTGCGTCACTGCTTACCATCAGGCGGGATTGCGGTCAAGCGCTAGTTTATAATTTCATAAAAAAAAGTCTTTTCTCAAACACAAAATGATAAATTAATCATTTAGTGTTTGAAAAATAAAATAGAAATCAATTTTAGCAATAACGTAACGCGAATAAAGAAATAATAGTCTTACTTACTTGAAAATTAAATACGTTTGTTTTTTCGTTCGGAATAAGATTAGCCAATTACTTAGTTTTAACTTCTATTCCGTTGCAATAAGGCTAGAATTAAATGCAAAAAAAAAACCGGCCATGAGAATGAAAAATCACGTTTCTTGTATGGGAGCCCCCCTTAAATATTTATTTTACTTTGTTTATTATTTGTTGTTATAGCGACAAAACAAATACATAATCTCTGAAAATTTCAACTGTCTAGCTATCATGGTTCATGAGATACAGCCTGGTGACAGAAGGACGGACGCGGGACAGACGGACAGCGAAGTCTCATGAATAGGGTTCCGTTTTACCTATTAAGTACGGAACCCTAAAAAGCGGTTACAACACCAACTGTTTACTGCAGCTGTCGTCTGTCATGCCACAACGCAATAAAAGTCAAAATTGCTTCAACGGACTGTTCAAGGGTTTGTTTAAATGCCTAATCTTATTCTGAATGGATAAGTGCCTACTTATACAATGTCTCATTGGTGTAGTTATTAACCGCTACAACTGAACATGATATCAGAGGTTTGACCCCGGATAGGGCAAAGTGTTATTAAGTTTATCCATCTGGAATTTGTCAGTAACAGCCAGAGAAGACAGAGGAAGACTGCCTTACCTCAAGGTGTAGGTACTTTTTTGGCTGTAATACACGCACGTTTATTTTTTCCGAAGATTGTTTGTGTCGCGGTGTCGGCGGTGGCAAAGCAGACAGACGATATCCAAATATACCCACGGACGTCCATCTTGGACAGCACACACACTATGTTCTGGAGCTTCACTGCGAACGAATTCAAATCCTTGGCCTCCTAGGAGTCTTTTTAGCGAAGAAAGTCAGACCGGAGGACCAGAAAGCGATTGATGTGGACTACGTGTCTTTAGCAAAGCAGACGTAAATCCGGCTCGAAGGACGAAACTGTTGAATACAGTAAATTCCACCTGTATTGTTATGTTGAATGTTACATCGAAGTGTCTTACATGATTTATTCCGCTGGTATTAGTTGCGGCCTCACTTCATAATGTTTTTGAAGTGTAAACTTTGTTGGGTGGGAAAAAGCATTAATTTCACGTGTGCGTAGCCAACCCGACACCGTGGTCGCTACAGCAAGATATGTAGTGTTTTCAATGGTATAGATTGTGTCACCGCTATAATATTTCGTTTTTTTTTTCTTTATTTAAATTCATTTAATAATATACAGTTTACTGGGAAAATGAATTAAAAGTAAGATAATTGTTGTAAAAATGAGTATTATTGGAAAAAATAATTCTTTAATAATATTAAATCCATAGTAATAATTAATAGTGACCAGTCGGTACACTTTTAAAATTAAAGCTCGGGAATACTTATGCAAGAAATTGGCAGATTCATCAAACATATAATTTATTCTTTTTCTCTATCTATATTTTTTTATCTCTCTTTACTGTTTATATTTTGTATGTATGTATTTATTATAATATTTTTTTGTGTTTCTCTTTTAACTTTTCTTTTATATCCTTGTACCTACCATGTTTTGTCTCTGCATCACCTTAAGGTAGACTGGTAGAAAATGCCTAAGGCATTAAGTCCGCCATTGTGCAATGTTGTTATTTGTGCATGAAGTTTAAATAAATAAATAAATCAAATCAATTTTTAGGGTTCCGTACCTCAAAAGGAAAAAACGGAACCCTTATAGGATCACTTTGTTGTCCGTCTGTCTGTCTGTCTGTCTGTCAAGACCCTTTATCTCAAGAACGCGTAGACGTATCAAGCTGAAATTCACATGAAATACTCAGGTCTATTGTCCCTTTAAGCTGTGAAAATATCAAACTTCTAAGCCAAGCCAATCAAAAGATACAGCCGATTATGTCGATATTTTCAACAAATTTTCGACACTCGCAAAGGAATCAAAACCTACAGAATACTTTCCGTAAACTCAGAATCGTGAAATTTGGCATGAAGCATTGTCATATAATGCAAATATAGGAAAAATTGCGAAAATCACATTTTTTTAGTTATATAATATAATAAAAATATTTTAATAAAATGAAACTTACTACCTTATTTCTCACGAACGAATAAAGGTATCAAATTGAAATTTATACCAAATAGCTAGGTCTATTATCCCTTTAAGCAGTGAAAAAATCAAACTTCTAAGTTAACGCGATCAAAAGATACAGCAGTTTATACCGACACCTTAGACGAATTTCCGTCACACGCTAGGGAATCAAAACCTACAGGATACTTCCCGTAAACTCAGAATCTGGAAATTTGGCACGAAGCATTGTCATATAATGCAAATATAGGAAAAATTGCGAAAATCACATTTTTTAGTTATATAATATAATGAAAATATTTTAATAAAATGAAACTTACTACCTTATTTCTCACGAACGAATAAAGGTATCAAATTGAAATTTATACCAAATACCTAGGTCTATTGTCCCTTTAAGCAGTGAAAAATCAAACTTCTCCTTAACCTTAGACGAATTTCCGTCATACGCTAGGAAATCAAAACCTACAAGGTACTTCCCGTGAACTCAGAATCTTGAAATGCGGCACGAAGCAACGCTATAACAGACAGATAAAGGAAAAATTGCGAAAATGATAAATTTGAAGTTACCTAAAATATTAAAATATTGTTATTCAAATTCAAATATTTTATTTCAGGCAGGGCCCATATGTTGTTAGTAAAAAACTTATCCTATGTTAGTGAAACAGAAACAGAATAAAAGAGAATCAGTTGGCGACATGAATATGTGCACGCACATGTCTGTCCGCCCAGAGCCTCATAAAAGGTCCGTCGACCTTTTATTGAGAAATTGAGAGACCACTTTTAATGGTGTTCCTTGTAACATCACCGGTGGTATATTCGTGGGTGTATTATTACGAACTTTAAATACCATAATATCACTTTTAGTGGCATTATACCTCAAGCCATGGGCCCCCGCATACCTTTCACACACAGCCACTAACTTCCTTAGTCCACAGATTGATGGGCTGAGCAGCACCATGTCATCAGCATAGCTTATGTTGTTAATCATTTTGCCATCAACAGAACAACCAACCAGGGTGCTACTCAACTCACCAACCAGCCGATCTATGTACAAGTTAAAAAGGCTGGGCGAGGTCAACCCCCCCCCCCCTGCGTCACCCCACATTCTAGCCCATTATCGAATTACCGGTCTTCTTTTTAACAATAGGAATCACAACAGTTCGTACGAGATCGTCAGGCAGATAAGAGTGACCCATACAAAAATTGAAGAACATAGCGAGTAGCCTAGGCAAATCTACACCAGCGGACCTTAAATGCTCAACACTCAAACCATCGTGCCCAGGCGACCTACCTCGCTTCATACTTTTCAACGCGTCTTTTACGTTTTTCACGCTGAACCTTAAATGAGAATCGCCCTCACACGGGGCTTGAGTGCCTCGAATCGACGTACTTACAAAATGCGGAACAACTCTAAAGTGGTTCATGAACATGCCGGCTATATCACTGTTCTGTGACAAGCCATCAACGATTGATGGTAGACTCGGTCTGGGATTCAAAGAATTGGTTTGCTTCCAAAATGAACTGAATTTCTTATCTTCGTGAAGGGTTGCAATGATGTCCATTTTAATCTGGGTTTCATTATCCTGACACCACTTCAACTTTGATTTAAATGTTTGTCTCAAAGTTTTCATTTCCTGATATATAGCCCCCGATGCAGGTTTTCCGTGCAAGACCCATCTCCGAAAAGCAAGCCGCGTCCGAGCATGAACCTCTTTCATAACTTTATTCCAGCCACACACATTTTTTGCTTACATGACATAAAATATTTTTTTAATAATTATAAACTTACTACCTACCCTTTTTCACATGAGCGCGTAGAGATATTAAAGTTGAAATTCATATCAAACACTTCTTAAATCTAATTACCTCTAAAATGTGAAAAATTCTAAATCAACGCAAAAATTCAAAATGCTGAGGTACCTACCTATAATCATACCGCATATTTTGAAATTCGCCACTACTCGCAACGGAATCAAAACATAGACTACTTCCCGCTGACATTGAATATTGAATTTTGGTATGAAACAATAGCTTAAGGTAACCTAACAGAAAAACCCGAAACCTTTTAAAATTTTTAGGCACAGTAACTAGTTAAACCAAAACAAAGACCAACACAATCGTCATTCAATCTAAATATTTTGGTGAATGTAGTTCTGTATATAACCTAAATGCGTCCTAACTGCTGTGTTATACTTAGTACTTATAAATATATTCAAAGACATTAATTGTTGTAATTTCCTATTGTTGTCAATGATTATCAGACAGCTTGCTTCCTACTGGCGAAGCTGGACGGGGGGGAGTAAGTAGTAACGAAAGAACGCGCAGGAACTAGCCGCCCGCTGGCGCGAAGTCAGGCGGTTGGTCAAGGGAAGGGGTATCGCGGCACAGCGACACGGCACGGCAGCCGTGCGCCATACGCACGAGCGCTTAGATGCTGTTCGCACGTGTACCGAAATTAGTAAAATTTGCGACAATTTCTCGTTGATTTTGTTTACTTCTACTTTGTTTATCAATAAACCGCTTTTTTTTTATAAGTTATAAACTAGCGCTTGACCGCAATCCCGCCTGATGGTAAGCAGTGATGCGATCGTTGATGGTAAAGCGCGCTAGTTTATTAAAAGCCTATTCACTCTAGCCTTGAAGACACTCAAATTGTAATGTAACGGAAACACCATCGCTGGCAAATTGTTCTAGTCCCTCGATGTAGGCGGTATAAAAGAGGAAGCGAAACGCTTCGTCCGGATAGCAGTGGTGTCAACAAAACTCGCCGTACGACGGGTCGTCCGATGATGGAACGGAGATGGGGGAATTAAATCATGAAATTTCCTTGCAGACTCACCAGAATGCATCCTATAGAAGACCGAAAGGCTGGCTACTCTACGCCTGTGCTCCAGGCTTTGGAGACCGCTACGTTTGTATGTACGGCGGAACCCTCGGTGTGCGAGTCCGACTCGCACTTGGCCGGCTTTTTTTTTTATTTCAAATTAACCATCACTTGGTACTTTTGAATAGTCAATGTCAGTCAGTCCAAGAAAAGTGAAGCTAAATTGCACGTTCCAAAGCGTAGATCTCTATGGAGAAGAACGTGCAAGAAACTCCATGGACAAAATCTATAAATAATAAATGCATAACAAGGATTTAAGTTTTCACTTCTGTCAGTCAGACCTACGATTTTTTAAATAAGTTCTCACAAAAATGGCTTTTTAAGTCATTTTATTTGATAAAAATCAAGATGTGTCCCAAAACGTCAATGACCAAAATGGTACTTGTAATATAACTTGTTACAAAATTTTGATTACTTGGAAATTTTGCCTGTAATTGTAGTTTAGTTAAGTACCCTTGTTTTAGAAAAAAAAAAAAAAATAAGATTGTTCCTCTCAACCAAAGCACCTGCCATCCAATCTCCTTCAAACCGGTTGACTGGTAGAGAATGCCCAAGACATTAAGCCCGCCTTTTATAACCTTTTTTGTTCGAAAAGTATAAAATAAGGTTGGAGAATGGGGACTAAATAGATCCGAGTGGCCCGTCCTGTACATTAGGTTAGGATCTAACAATGGCCCCGAATCTATTGTTCAAAAACTAAACTACATTTAAGTTCAGTTATTCAGTGCATCTTCTCCTTTCTGTTTTTTTAAGAAAAGGGCAGAAAATAAAATGTTGTCAAATTAGTCCGCTCCTGACGTAAATTGACGTAGGTGTATTTGGTGGCCATGTTTATAATCGTGATCTAAACTGTCGTCTGTCTATGGGGTATCATAATCGGAGTATCATAATATGTTATCTTCTATTATACTTTGCTTAATGAAATATGAAGAAGTTTGAGAACAAGAAAATCGGCGCCATTATTATCATAAAATACAATAGAATACTCTTTATTATACAGGGTGTATCTGACATCGTAACGCAAACTTCGCGAAAAGGCTACACCGCATGCCACTAATAAAATTATGATAGTCATTTATGTCGTTAATGAACGGTTACAGAATTCACAGTGGTTAAAAAAAGTGTCGGCTCGGCTTTTGAACGTTGCAAGCGTGCTGCTGTGCGGGTTTGTAGGTATGATGTTGATCCCTGATGTGAACTCTATTAAATCAGCTGATAAGATAGTTTTTCGAGTTTTGTTTTCATTGCGCTTTTTTGTGTAATTAGAGAATTAAATAATTTTTACTTTAAAATCTTATTGGGTATATAAAAGTATAGCAATTATGAACGGTCTAAAGTGAAAAAATCTACATTATATATATTTTTAAATCATGAAAAAGCCGACGAAAATTTCCACCACTGGGGGGTTCAGAATCATGTACTGGATCCATGGTACTCGTTTGTGCGTCGATGTCAGATACACCTTTTATACACCATAAAAAATTCAGAACAAATATGAAGACTTATAAATGGCTGGTCTTATCGCTAAGAACGATCTTTTAGAGGCAACCTTTCTACATCAAGTTATCTGAAACTGTCAAATAAGCTCAATCAACCTTGGACCTTAAGCCTTGGTACTTAAGCGAAACCACAGTATAAAAATCATACAGCCTTTGATCTCGTGTAAAATGCCGACATCGTCTAGACAGTAACGCATCAGCCAGGGTTGTCACAAATAAACAATATTAATTATGAAATTATTTATTTATTGCAGATCAACATCGATAGCTGTATTATATTTAATTAATTTGCTTTCTTAGTAAACTAAGAGAACAACTCGAGACAGATTTAAGTTAATATGGCATGGCATTTTCGTAACCAGCACCCCAATCGACCTCGGAATTAATACCCATATCATATTAATATACATTTAAATTGGCGTCCGCCATCTTCGATTTCAGAAAGGATAGCTTTTTCGTAACAAACACCACAATTATATTGACTTAATTGACACCCATTAAATTATAAAAAATGACGTCCACCATTTTGGATGTCAAAAAGGATGGCTTCTTCGTTACAAGCACGCTAATTATACTCAAAATTGACACTCATATCAAATTATAAAACAAACAAATAAAAAAACAAACACGTGTAGCCCTTAATGATAGATACCGAGCTACGAACATCGTTTTGTTCGCAGTTCGGGTGCCGCTTACCCGCGTCTCGCCCCTCACAGCCCGCACGATTGCTCTGTCTAGACGTCTTCGTCGGACGACTGTATGATTTTTAGACTGTGGCGAAACTATTTAAAAAATTTACAACAGCTTGGTACATTCACACAAAGAAGGATTGAGCGTAATCACCACGCTTGCTCAATGCGGGTTGGCGATTTCAGACTTAAAGTCCAGGTTTCCTCAAGATGTTTTCCTTCACCTTGTAATTAGTCATTGGTGCCCAAGATATACGTACTTAGAAAGTCTGTATATACTTTTAAAATATTTACAATTGATAAAGAGTTTCGTATTTTGATGAAATTGCATTATATAAAAAATAGGTACTGCAGAAAAAATACTGTTACTACTATAAAAAAAAATGTTTTTTTTCTAGCTGATGTGTTAACTTTAGCTTAGCGTTAGCTTTTATAATATGTAAACAATGATCCCGATTCTCTGGATCACAAACCGTTCATTATGTATTAGGTATATGGACGACGTAACACTTATGTACGGACGACAGCAGGTCAAGCTACCCCGAACTGTCAAATATTCCCAATCAACCTTGAGAAGAAGAAGAAGAAGAGAGGAGAAGATTTATCTTAAATGATAAAGTTGAAAATTTAATAAAGAAATCTGACAGATTGTAGCCAGTTTGATTTGCTGCCGTCTGTACACTAGACACGCGGTTAACAAGTGTTTAGTGTGGTTAGTTGACCCGCGGTATTTCTCATAGGTATAGGTAGGTAGGTGAAATTGTGATAAATACATTTCTGTATTAGTTGCAGCCAGCCTTGCAACAGCCCAAGCGGCCATGAATTGGTAACAATCGTAGAAAAAATACCTAAAACCTTCTCATCATCATCATCATTTCCGCCGAAAGCCGTCTACTGCTGGACATAGGCCTCCTCCAAGGATCTTCACGACGCCGGTACTGCGCCTCCCGCATCCAGCGGTTTCCCGCGGCCCTCACCAGCGTAATAAAACCAATTATTATCACATAAACAGCTTTTGATAAGAACTAACCTAATAGCTAAAAATTAGGTAATAATTAGCAAGACCCAAAACTAAACAAAACGACGGTCTAGTGCGAATCGTATTCGCGTAAATAGGGTTCCGTATCATTACTTAACTACTACCCATGCGCGATAAGGTATTTAATTATGTATCACCGAAAGTGTTGACTATGGCTTTGTAATTAATAAAAATACAATGTTTAATTTTATACATTTATTTTATCTATTATTTACATTATCTCATCTCTCAACGTCACCGCACTCAGGTCTCAACTTATCACGCACGGGTAGTATACGAAAAAAGTTCTGGTTTTAGTATTTGTTATAGTGGCAAAATAAATACATTATCTCTATGAAAATGTCAACTGTTTGACTATCACGGCTCATGAGATGACAGCGAAGTCTCAGTAACAGGGCTCCGTTTAGACTCGGGCCTACGGAACCCTAAACACTAACCACAAACAATAATAAACAAGTGAAGGTAAAATGAAAGTTTACTCACACCGCACGCGGTCCAACTAACGATTCAACTGCGCTTATCAATGATCATGTGGTTACAAAGGTAAACCACAAACACCACTTTTCACAACAATATTAAACTGAAATTACACTAATTATTAATAATTACACACTATAATCATAGGGTTGACATATTTTAATTCAGGAAACCACGTTTTGTAGAATAAAACGGATTATTGTAAGTGTATTGACCATACACGACCTTCTACGGTGGCGGTTAGCGCTGTACTGAATGAATGAACTCATTCACCGTACTGACTTACTGAGTTACTCTTACTGACTAAAATTAGGCATGGGATGGGATCAGCGCAAACGCATTGCGGTGTTTATAGAGCTGCCAGGTCTTTTCGAAGTGTTTGTTTTTTAATTAAAAAGAGGGTCGTTAGCAAATGGATATTTGTTTCTTTGTGTTGAGGTTTATTTAAACAATGAACGAAAAACATACCTAATTAGAAATGCATTAAGTTCATTTGTATTTAAATGAAATAAAATAGGCATCTGTTGTGTTGTATTGTCTGTTGTATTTTGAATATTTTAAATGCAAGTTAGTATTAGTTTGTTAATGTTATTTTAAAATTAATATACTAACACTATTTTTTTTTATTATTATTTGGACGAAACCCGCCACACTGTTCCCAACCCACTGCAACTCCTGAAAGCCAGAATCAACAGTGGAGGCCGCCAGAAAAAACGCCGAGCAATGAAGCTCGACGAGTCCCGGAGAAACGCTTCAACTGTCTTGTGTCCTGCAACGAAATTAATCAGAAAAGAATAGCGGAGGAGTAAGAAAAAATATATTTTTCATCCCACCATCTCGGAAAGAGTATTTTTAATCTTCAATATCTGACTGGAAAAGCCGTTTTTATTCTCTAGAGGATAAAGTAAATTGAATTTAGAACATCGTGTGCACTAAGTTTGTAAATTAAAAAAAACATTAAACCTATTTACTGTTACCTCTATGGTGCCGAATATATCATACAACTTGTTTTTAATTTGTTAAAAACTCAGACTCGGAACCTTCTTGGTGTTCTTTTTTCAATTTTCTTTGTACGCGGTTCTTTACGCGGCATGTTTTCACGTCATTGTTAAACCTTATATTGAATTGAAGGAATTGAAGAATTGACTGAAACTGTTAATAATGCGCAAATGAGCTTTCTACCTCAACAATCACGCGAGAAGTATTTAAAACAGTACGATATGTTCAACACGTGGCGACTAGCAAAAGGAGCCAAAACTTTCTCAGAAAACGTTTTGCTGGCATATTTTATAGAATTATCCGAGAAGAAGAAAGCAAGCACTCTATGGAGTACGTATTCGATGCTAAAAGCAACAATAAAGATGAAAAAAGACATACATATCGATACCTATCCTAAATTAGTAGCATTTTTAAAAAGAGCCTCATCTGGTCATCATCCAAAAAAATCGAAGGTTTTCACAGTATCTGATATTGAAAAGTTTCTTAACGAAGCACCCGATTCCGTATATTTGGCGGCAAAAGTAAGTCAGTTGCACATTCAGTATCTACTTAAGTACATATATTAATCTCAATTAAATAGTATACTTAGTAAATGTTGATAGGCATAATTATGCGTTCATATAAATTTTATTCATTTATCTACTACAATACTCTTTACATTGCAGGTTGTTCTTATTATTGGAATAAACGGAGCATTTCGAACTAATGAACTAACACAACTTAATGTCAAAAACATTGAGAAACATTCAGATGACTTACTATTAATTAATTTACCTAATACAAATACAAAAAGAGACCGCAACTTTGTCATTCGCAAGGAATACGTAACGATTGTTGAGAAATATCAAGACTTACGGCCGCCTAACACTTTAATCAATCGTTTTTTTCTACAGTATCGCAATGGAAAGTGTGTTAGACAGCCTATGGGTACTAATAAAATTGGCAGTATTCCACGAGAAATAGCAACATTTCTTGAACTTCCAGAACCCCTGTTGTACACGGGTCATTGTTTCCGACGAACTTCAGCCACACTTTTGGCTGATTCCGGAGCTGATCTCCTGTCCCTTAAGCGCCACGGAGGCTGGAAGACCAATGCAGTTGTAGAGGGATACATAGAGGATTCCATCCAAAATAAGTCTAAAATATGTGAAGGCATCGTAGGAGCCATTACACTGAAAGAGCCTCAATCGGAAACTTGGACTGGCCCTTCTACATCAAAAATAAGCCGTTATGAAACACCTAACCATCTCCCTCTCTCTCCAACATTCACGCCAAGGGAATCCGATGAATCGGTACAACTATTAAGTATGACAGACAGTTTACCGAAAAACAGTACACAAGTGACTAACACCAATATTACAGTACCAAACAAAAATATTACACTCAATTTAAATAACTGTTGCAACGTTACTTTAAAATTTTCTTAATTATACTTTAGTATTATTTTATTATAATTTAAAGATTATTCTGTAATACTTACCTGTCATAATGTAGTAATTAATACCTAAACTGAAATAAAAGTGTACCTATCTTGTGATTGTAAACATTTTTTTATTGCATTTAGTCATTTCCTCGCTGAGGTGGAATGAAAAGTTACGTGTTGCACTCGAGTGCAAAGATTTTTCACCTCGTGTCCTTTTGATTCCCTCGCTAACGCTCAGGATTCTAATTTTGAATCACTCGCTGCGCTCGTGATTCAATTTTAGAATCCTTCGCTTGCTCGGTCATCAAAATTGAACACGCGGTTAAAAAGCAACTTTACACTCTTGTATAACAAATAACTATTGTCCACTTCCCTCCATAACAAGCAGGAGACAGAACAGAACTAGGCCAATCGGCACAAAGGGACATTACTGCAACTGGGAGAAGCCCAGATTGCCAAGCACCACGGAATAAAATTAGATTAAGTTAATTGGTCCTAAGTAGGTAGGTATGTGCTGTTACAATTGATTCCAATAATAGGTATGGCAAAAGCGCCTGACCGCACGGAAATTGGTTCTAGTTTCTACAAGGTCCGTATAATAAACAACTCCGGATGTAACTTGTACACTATCCAACATAATATTGCGTTCATTCTGCCAAAGAATACACTCCCACAAGATGTGATGTGCGGACTGTTCAAATTCACAGTTCGATGTAGAACATTGACACAAAGGCGAAGGAACAAGTTTAAAAGAATACAGTTTACTTTTAAAGTTGCCATGACCTGTGAGAAATTGGGCAACGCAGTGGTCAACCTCCAGCCATGTCTTATCCAGCCGATTGCCAACGGATGGAAAGAACAGATGGAGGTGCCGGCCCTTGATGGAATTATCCCACCTACTTTGCCATTCGGATAAGAGGTCCTCCCAGACGTCAGTCTGAGGTTTAAATAATCTAGAAATTCTATTGAGGTCGCGTTGTGTAACAAAGTTAGTGTCCATGGCCTCCCCCCTCGCGGAGTAGTACATTGAAGCACGTCGCTGTACTTCAAGATCGACTGGAAGTACACCTGCCAGAACGGGTAAGGCTTCAGTACTGACTGTTCTATACGCCTTGCATAAAAATATCAGTGCCAAACGTTGGCTTTGAAGCAGTTTACGTCGCGCCGCCCCTATGATGGCCCTATCGGCCCAAACAGGTGCACCGTAGCACATACATCCTAAGTAGGTAGCTCCATATATAGTTTTTAAAGTTAGGAATGATAGACCCCAAAGTTACTTTAGATATTCTAGTTAGGGCATAAAAGTTCCTTTTAGCTTTTTCGCCAACTATTTTTACTATACTATACTAACACTAGCTTACATTAACAATAACATATTATGTATTTTAAAAAAATATATTAGTCAGCAAATATTATCATCATCATCTCAGCGTTAATCCCAGTCGCATCCGAAGCTTTTTTTCAGCATTGGAGTCTGGGGTCCGCTTTACCAGTCTAACTGCTGATATGGCGAAACTTCGACATTTTTCCGTAAAGCGACTGCCGTCTGACCTCCACAACCCGAAGGCGACATCAAAGCATTGCAGCTAGACCAATTGTTGGACTTTTGAGGGCTCTAACAACCCGTAACGACTGCCATTAGATGTTCGTATGGCAACCGGGACCAATGGCTTAACGTGCTTTGCGAGGTACGACCAGACCAGTGCAAATATTCATATTCATGCATACAAAGATTTGCACTGTGTGGGGATCGAACCCGCACCTCCTTGCGTAGCGGCCGCGTCCGCTACCGCTAGGCTACGGAGGCTGTCAATTAGTCAGCAAATATATTATATTTATTAACGCTAACTAACATTATATTTATTCAAATAATTATTATTAGAATTAATAAATATGTTTACCTATGTTAGTTAGTGTTAAGGAGGTATGATTTGTTGTATGTATCATCATCATCATTTCAGCAACAAGACGTCCACTGCTGGACAAAGGCCTCCCCCAAGGCTCTCCACGACGACCGGTCCTGCGCCTCCTGCATCCAGTGGTCTCCCGCGACCTTCCCCAGGTCGTCGGTCCACCTTGTCGGGGGCCTACTCACGCTGCGTCTTCCGGTGCGTGGTCGCCATTTGAGAACCCGTCGGCCCCATCGGGCATCGGTCCTACGGGCAATATGCCCCGCCCACTGCCACTTTTAGTGTTACAATTCTTCGGGCTATGTCGGCTACTCTCGTTCTTCTGTGGAACTCCTCATTCCTGATTCGACCGCGTGATACCCCTAGAATAGCCCTCCCTCTCTCTCTCGTTGTATGTATGTGGAGGATAATCTCGGGAACCACATACATATATGACTTGACATGTATTAAAAAAATCTTTTCGCACCTAATAGTTCAATTCATAGGGAAGGTTCTAGGCCATTTAACATCACGCTACGAAAATGGAGACAAGCAAAAACAGAAAAAATGCTAAGCATATTTTCTTTTTAGGGTTCCGTACCTCAAAAGGAAAAAACGGAACCCTTATAGGATCACTTTGTTGTCCGTCTGTCTGTCTGTCTGTCTGTCTGTCTGTCTGTCACCACCCTTTATCTCAAGAACGCGTGGACGTATCAAGCTGAAATTCTCATGAAATACTTGGGTCTATTGTCCCTTTAAGCTGTGAAAATATCAAACTTCTAAGCCAAGCGAATCAAAAGATACAGCCGATTATGTCGATATTTTCAACAAATTTTCGACACTCGCAAAGGAATCAAAACCTACAGGATACTTCCCGTAAACTCAGAATCTTGAAAATTGGCATGAAGCATTGTCATATAATGCAAATATAGGAAAAATTGCGAAAATCACATTTTTTAGTTATATAATATAATAAACATATTTTAATAAAATGGAACTTACTACCTTATTTCTCACGAACGAATAAACTTATCAAATTGAAATTTATACCAATTACCTAGGTCTGTTGTCCCTTTAAGCTGTGAAAATATCAAACTTCTAAGCCAAGCCAATCTAAAGATACAGCCGATATGTCGATATTTTCAACAAATTTTCGACACTCGCAAAGGAATCAAAACCTACAGGATACTTCCCGTAAACTCAGAATCTTGAAATTTGGCATGAAGGATTGTCATATAATGCAAATATAGGAAAAATTGCGAAAATCATATTTTTTCAGTTATATAATATAATAAACATATTTTAATAAAATGGAACTTACTACCTTATTTCTCACGAACGAATAAAGTTATCAAATTAAAATTTATACCAAATACTTAAGTCTACTGTCCCTTTAAGCTGTGAAAATATCAAACTTCTAAGCCAAGCCAATCAAAAGATACAGCCGATATGTCTATATTTTCAACAAATTTTCGACACTCGCAAAGGAATCAAAACCTACAGGATACTTTCCGTAAACTCAGAATCTTGAAATTTGGCATGAAGGATTGTCATATAATGCAAATATAGGAAAAATTGCGAAAATCACAATTTTTTGGTTATATAATATAATAAACATATTTTAATAAAATGAAACTTACTACCTTATTTCTCACGAACTAATAAAGGTATCAAATTGAAATTTATACCAAATACCTAGGTCAATTGTCCCTATATGCAGTGAAAAAATCAAACTTCTAAGTTAAAGCGATCAAAAGATACAGCAGTTTATACCGACACCTTAGACGAATTTTTGTCACACGCTAGGGAATCAAAACCTACACGCAAAGACATTAAAATTATATTTACAATAGACAGGACATCACGAACAAAATCGTAAGCCAATACTTTTATCGACTTGATTAAAAGTCGCTCAGTGTAGTCTGCGCGTCAGGACGTAATTTGTGTCCACTAAGAATAAACATTTTCTAAGGAAATATACCATGTTGCGCTTTGTGTTACTCGTGTGTACATCTCGTTATAGTAAAACGATTGGACCTAACTTCGGAATGTTTTTCTATGAATTATTTATATTTCGTCTGCAATTCAAATTTAAAAAAAAAATCTTAGTTCTAGAAAATTTTCCATTATTGTAATAAGCGCCCTCTATTGTTGAGTAGTTTTACTATATTCTTGTAGAGATGTAGTAATGTTGTTTATCGATTTAGTTATCGATAATACTTATTAAGATGAATACATTTTGTTGTATTTTATTGACATTTAAAATATAGCTAAATAAACTTAAAATATTACTATATTTCAAGTTTATTTATTATTAACTCTATTTAAACATAATCATATCATATTAATAAATAAAATTGAATGAACAATTACTATTCATTTATCTAGGTTTTTGTTATTTTTGGTTTCCGAATAAAAATAATGTCGTAGGGAAAAAGTGGATACGATTTGTCCAGATAGACCGTAGAGAAGAAAATTGGCTTCCGTCTCATTCGTCGAAATTATGCTCAATGCATTTTAAAAGAGAAGTTATCTACTTTGGAAAGACTAGTCGATCAAATTAAAAAAAAAAAAGAATAGGTACCTTGTATTAGAAATGAAATAGTAACTTATTAATTTCAGTACTTTTCTACATATCCGTAAAAATTGGAATAAAATTTACGGTTAAGTGGATAAGTACATAGATTACATAACTTATTTATAATGAAATATATTCATAAAATATGTAGGTACGTATATGTAGTACAATGATTGCGAGCTACTGTGTGATTTTGAGGATTCCGTACCTAAAAGGTAAAACGAACCCTATTCATGAGACTTCTCTGTTCGTCTGTCCGTCTGTCACCAGGCTGTATCTCATAAACCGTAATAGCGAGACAGTTGTAATTTCCAGAGATTGTGTTAGTATTTCTGTTGCCGCTATAACAACAAGTACTAAGAATAAAAAATAATAAAATATTTAAGGGGGCTCCCATACAACAAACGTGAATTTTTGCCGTTTTTTGCTCCATATTAATAACGGAAACAGATAGACGCTTAAAATGTTCACAGAATATTTGGTTATATATTCAAATTACAAATAAATAATTAAAATAAAATAAATACTGAAGGCGGGCTCCCATACAATAACCGAGATTTTTTTGCCGTTTTTAAAGATAATGGCGTACGAATCTTGTAAAGGTCTTGCTCCAGCAGACTACCATTTTTGTCGTGATTTGGACAATTATCTACGTGACAAGAAGTTTTCTTCCCAAGAGGCAGTTCTGCTTTCACACAGTTTGTGCAGTCTAGATCCTCAGAGTTCTATCACAAAGGCAAGGTTCTATCACGACCTTCCTATATATTGATTATAAATGAATTATTTAAAAATTAAAAAATAAGCAATTATTTAGATTTTCAGTACTAATCGGCAAATTTTAAACTTTAACGCCTATTATATTAAAAGAATTATATAAATAAGAAACTTGTAAACTTGAAATTACCCATAATTATTCTGCTTCCTAATTTTTTGTTTCAAGCTATCATAATGCGAAAAAACATCGTCGTAGTAATTTCTTTGAATATTATCAATAACTTTATATCGAAATGATACAAACCCTACCACAGTTTTTGCATTGCCATTTAAAAATATTAGCAAGCAAACGTGTAAAAAGAATAATTTTGCTAAAAACGAAATGCAAACGAAAATTGCAAAACAAAATGCGCTTTATGGCCTAAAAGGTCTATTACACTCAAAAATCGCAATAAACTGAGTGTTAAAATAATTCGTAAGCATAAAACATCTAAAATGCCAATAGACGGTGTCACGGTAAATGAATAGTAGCGAATAAAATTCTAAAACAGTTTTTGTTTGTACAAGACAAGTTTCACTTAATTTATTTACTTTTCAATATTTATTTACCCGATTTGAACTATACTAGGGTATTAAATCGGATCTGGCAACATAGACCACACTGGCCACCTACCGGGCAATAGCTGAATATATTTTATATAAACTTATTCTCCAATTGTCGATCTAATTTTGCTATATTGTACTAGATGGCGGAACTGAGCCATGGGATCACAGTTTTTCTATGCCATTTTGACACATGCCCTCTCTATATATCCTAAATCTCTTTGCCTACAAGGTACTTCCCGTGAACTCAGAAACTTGAAATTCGGCACCAAGCAACGTTATATTATAGTACGGACAGATAAAGGAAAAATTGTGAAAATGATAAATTTGAAGTTACATAAAATATTAAAATATTATTTTTGCTTACATGACATAAAATATTTTTTATTTAATAATTATAAACTTACTACCTACCCTTTTTCACATGAACGCGTAGAGATATTAAAATTGAAATTCATATCAAACACTTCTTAAATCTAATTGCCTCTAAACTGTGAAAAATTCTAAATCAATGCTAGTATTATAAATGCGAAAATAACTCTGTCTGTCTGTTACGCTTTCCCGCCTAAACCTCTCAACCGACTTTGATGAAGTTTGGCACAGACAATCTTTAGACCCTGAGAAAGAACATAGGCTACCTTTTATCCCGAAAAAATTTGATGTTCCCGAGGGGAATTTAAACAGCGCGATATAACCTAACTCCACGCGGGCGAAGCCGCTGGCGGAAAGCTAGTACGTCATAAATTGTAAACCGCTACGTTTGTACAGCGGAACCCTCGGTGTGCGAGTCCGACTCGCATTTGGCCGGTTTTTTTTAATTATTATTATTAACTTATAAACTAGCGCTTGACCGCAATCCCGTCTAATGGTAAGCATATATGAAGTTGTGACCTAAACAGCGATGGGATAGATGGGTCGGGGCGGCATTTACCCGGTAAAAACCCCAACTTTGGGTAAATACCTATTTATAGGTATCTATTATTACCTACCCATTTTGAATTTTTACCGGGTAAAAATAATAATCAGTTTCATTTAGGGTAGATCCGTATTTACATCGTTATTATTATCACAGAGCAAGTAATCACTACGTTTTAAGAGACGGGACTCCCTAACAAAAAAAAAAAACTTATACGAATGTATGAAATACATGGACTGGCTCAGTACCAACCTAACGAACCTAACTAAAACCGCAGATAATTTATTAGTAAGAATTTAATTTCCACACGTCAATGTCGCCAACATGAAGAAAAAAAATAGGGATGTAGCGTTATCGATAAAATGGGTTCAGTAACGTTAGTAATCATTTTTGATTTTCTCAAATAAAAAAAATATATAAATTTTTTTTTATTTTATTTTTATTACATTAAAATGAATAATATTTAATGAAATAAACTGCCACATTTTCCGCCGCCATTGAATGATCTGGACTCCGGGTGTGTTGTTTCTGGAAAATCTGCAACAAATATGGAATATATTGTAAGAAGGTTTGTATTGAATAGGCTTCGAAACTGATAAATCGATTTCATAAATTCATTAAATACTGTTATTAAAATAAATAATAATATGTATTTAATGAATTTACTACTGCCGCATTTTCCGCCGCCACAGACTGATCTGGACTCCGGGTGTGTTGCTGTTATTTCTGGAAGTTCTGAAACAAATATGGAATTTTATTAATGAAATTAGGGACATGAAATTGTAGCTACTGGTTTTCTACAGCTTCTTTAGCTATATGGCGCGGGAAGCCATTCAATATGTCATCGCTCAGGGGCTCAGCCATAATTCAGATACACGGAACAGCATTTCTTCCAAGTTGTGTCTTTTTCTTTTTAAAATCCCTAAGTAGAAAATGCTTTCCCCAAATATATTTCAATTAGTGCAATTTTTCTATAGGCACATCGGCAAAGTCCTCTTTGCCCGTTATTTTTACCCATTGTTTACACCTACAAAGTAAAATAATTGATGAATACCATTAATGCAAAAACTGTTTCTATTTGTCACAACTCAGTCGCTGAACTGATTTTAATGAAAACAGAATTTAATGATTTTATGAACTTATAAATACCACTGATACAAAAAAAGGATTTATCGATAGTCGATAAAAAATTGCACCACACTAATGTTTACGACGAAAAACATATTTGCAGATTTATTTTCAGAAATATGTCCAAAAATTCCATATATTATAAGATATGTTGATTTAGAGTTTAGTTTAGTTTAGTTAATTCGTAAAATGTACTAACCGATCTTCATCTAGTGGAAATAAAGCCATAATGTTGGGTTTTGTTTTCCACACGACTTGTTCTCACTTCACATATCTAACACGTTACATCTGGCATGTTTATTGTTTATAGATAAAAACTACACAAATTAAAAAGAAATGAAATTACGCAAATTAAAAATAATCAAATATAATACATAAATAACTTAATTTTAAAACAGCAGATTCAAACAACAACACATAGCTCGTAATTAACTGACGTTGACATAATTTTACTTTTTGACGTTGACGGTGACGAATCGCTTGCAAAAATGGCCGCGGTATTATACGGCTAAAACAAGAGAATCAGAGATGTCATAGCATCCATTTGAATGTGTTCAACTTCCCTACTTTGACGGTTTCTGCCGCCATTAAAATTTCCATGGATTTCATACTTCTATTTTTTGTTCTAAATTGCGTCAGCCTTTTAATAACGCAGATCATATTTTGATCAAGTTACAACCTGACACTGACTAGTAAATTGCAAAAAAAATCGAGAATGTTTAAATTACACGGGCTGCCACTACGAAACTAACTTTTTTGTTGTTCTGGATGAAAAATTATCAAATGACTTCTCGGCGCTCTGGGCGGAGCGGAAGGGCGTGTCAGACTTTTACTGAATAAAACCCACTTACTTCACTTGCCTGTGTGCCAGGTCCATGGTTTCATTCAAATCAAATCAAATCAAATCAAATCAAATTTAAAACTGTTAAATCCTCATGGATGTCCGCCGCCCTGGGGCGGGTGAGGGCTCTGTCAGACTCAGTCTGACAAAAACCACCGCGGTGTTTCATCTCACACCTACACAGGGGGTTTGCGAGAACGAAAACTGCTTCCGCAACTCCCGTTTGGTAGTGGCCCGCCACCGTGGGCCCGGTCCGTCAGGTCAGTCGCCCAATTCACACGCCGCACCAACCGTTCCCTGTCCAAGTCAGCCAGCGCGATTTCCTCAGCATACATGAGCATCCAGGGAGGTTGCTCATGTGAATCCTTGATGTTATCCGACAAGACGTATAATATCACGCTGAACAGAAACGGAAGACTAAAGACGGATCCCTTGTGGACTTCAACGGTGATGGGGAAAGGTTTAGTCTCGCAACAATGGTCACAACGGAATCATAATTAAGGTACATGTCTCGAATTATGACAACATAGGCTTCTGGTATCCCTTTGGACCTCGGTGCCAACGAGATTACCATAAGAGGGACACAGTAGAAGGCGCTCTGCAAATCTAGAAAGTGCAAATGCAGAGGTGTGTTCTTCGATCTGTATCTCTCCATGGTGAACCTTAGTGCTAATATAGGAGCCATGGCTCCGTACCCTGGACGAAACCCGTATTAACACTCCCGAGACAGCACACTCCTGCCGCGACTGGGAGTCTATAATCCTCTCATAGGACTTCATGGTGTGGTATAAGACTTTTATACCGCGATAGTTACCATACTTCTGTACCGAGCCCTTGCCTTTGAAGACTGAAGTAATAATACTCACTCTCCATTGACTCGAGATTTTGCCGATCAGGAACACGCGGTTCAGATGTTAGTTAACATGCACACCTCGAGGACCCATCGCCTTCCAGGCCTCAATGGGGACTCCGTAAGTTCCGACAGCTTTCCGATTCGCCATGCGACGAAGAGCCGTTTGGACTTCCTCGGGCGTTATTAGGGGCACTAATAATAATAATGGTACGGAACCCTTCGTGCGCTAGTCCGACTCGCACTTCGCCGGTTTTTTATCTTTCGTTTGCTGTGAGGTCAATGTCATCAAAACAATGACGTCACACTTCATTCGTGGATTTAGTTCAGGGACTTCAAAAATTTTAGAGCAGCATTCGCCAACGTCCATACCACGTTGAATACACCGGTTCTCGTCCGATCACCGAAGTTAAGCAACATCGGGCGCGGTCAGTACTTGGATGGGTGACCGCCTGGGAACACCGCGTGACGTTGGCTTTTTGCTATTTTTCTTTTGCAATACCATTTTAATTAGAATTAAAATATTTAATGGTGTCATATCACATAATCGGAAGGGAGGAAGTCATGTCAACGCAGGCTGCTTGACAGTATCATTATTCAGATCCATTCAGTAGGTTTTGCGTGAAAGAGTAACAGTGTCAGTCGTTTTTATTTTCTCTGTTCTAATAATTTTTGGCGTGGTCTGGCAGTTTGAGCAATTTTGTGGCCTAGCCGAGTGTCTTTTTTTGATAATGATCGTTGAATCGCTGAGCTGAGCTACACGATTTCTGACAAATATACAATATGCAAAGAAAACCCCGTCCGACCCATAAGAATAATAAAGGTTAGGTAAACACATGACCAAACAAAATATGAAATTTTACATAACCATCATATAGTAACAATAGTAATGGTTTTTGAAATAATCTTTTTTCTGCGAATTAATTCCAGTTTCCCCAAAATTTAGTTATTTTTTATTAAGGGACAACATCATTTTTGACGGTATTGTTATGAGCGAATAGCGATGCTACCGCGTGCCGCGTGGGAATCCCTTAAAATATTTATTTTATTTTGTTTTTAGTACCTATTCATAGTTATAGCTACAAGCCGACACAAAAATGCATCATCTATAATAACTGCAATTGTCTAGCCAAGACAGTTCATGAGATACAGCCTGGTGACAGAGAGACAGTGAAGTTTAATTAGTAATGGGGTCAAGTTTTTACCCCTGGTGGTAAAAATATCCTAATTTAAATACCAAACCCACTACCGGTAGGAAAGGTGAAATTATATTAAGAGTTTGCACCACGCATGCCACTTATATATCAATGCACTTAATTACACATGTCATGCAATCATAAAAGAATAAAGACGCAATAAAAACAGTTTATTTAATTAAATTAAATGACTTGAACCTTTTTAATAAAGTTAAAAATAAAATAATAAGAAAGAAAATGAATTATGGTTTTATGATTTCGATACTAAATTATAATTTTATAAGTTAGGATTGTATGTATGGATGGAGGTTTGCTAAAATGATTTTCTGTATGTAGGTTTATATAAAAACTTTTAAAAGTACATATTTTTTGGGGATGTCTTCAAGTATTTTAGATTAGGATTCTCCAACGTCCATACCATGTTGAATACACCGGTTCTCGTCCGATCACCGAAGTTAAGCAACATCGGGCGCGGTCAGTACTTGGATGGGTGACCGCCTGGGAACACCGCGTGACGTTGACCTTTTGCCATATTTGTTTCGTTTTTTTTTTGGCACTGTTCATTTGCTCCATTGATCAGAATAAAGATTTTAGTGATAATAAATAAGTTTTGTATGATAAGTTAAACATAATCATGATAGTGCAAATTATCACTACAAGAGCAGCGGTGCCCTAGTGGTAGCGAAATTACAAGTTGTATGTCGTAGGTTCAAACTCCACTCCATTGGAGTTCTGTCTGTGTGAGTCTGCCTTTGCTGTTCATCACCACTGTTCTGAAAACGCTGAAGGAAAACAGACATCTTGAGGAAACTGGCATGTCCTAAAGCCAAAAACTTCTAAGAGATGTGACATCTACCAACCCGCACTGGGCCAGCGTGGTAGATCACACAGTCCATTCCCTCTCAACGAAAGGAGGCTGCTACTCCAATCGTGGGAACATTATAGGTTGATTATGTAGGTCTTTTTTCTTATATTTGCCAGCATAATTAATTAATTTGTAGATTCTTTAGCGACTGTGAGCTAAGTGCCATTAAACACTAGTGTAAATAACTAAAGTTTGTCAGTAATGAAACAGTTAATTTACATAATAAAACTTTGAATGAATTTATAATAAAGATTTTAAGTGGTGCGGTAACATGCGTTGGCATGACTTCCTTCCATCCGATTATGTAAAATAAACAATAAACATCATTAAGTAAATTTATTTACATAATGGTATTCCAAAAGAAAAATGGCAAAAAGCCAACATCACGCGGTGTTCCCAGGCGGTCACCCATCCAAGTACTGACCGCGCCCGATGTTGCTTAACTTCGGTGATCGGACGAGAACCGGTGTATTCAACATGGTATGGACGTTGGCGCACTTTAAATTAAAATAGTAAAACTGTTTTGAGTATATGTATCTATAGGAATATCAGGATTGAAAATATCCTGTCTAATCCATTCAATAGTTTTTGCGTACCTATAAATTCATTTATTCATTTAAGTAATCTCCATCTATCCATACAAATCTAACTTATAATATTATAATTTAATACCAGTATCATAAATATATTATAATTCATTTTCTTTCTTTACATTTTATTTATAACTTTATTAAAAATGTTTAAATAATTTAGTTTGATTAAAAAGACTAGTTTAATTACGTGATTATTTTTTATGTTTGTATGATGTGTGTAATTAAGTGCATTGATTGATAAGTCGCATGCGTGGTGCAAACTCTTAATATTATTTCCCCTTTCCTACTGGTAGTGGGTTAGGTACGCAATTACCCCGCTCGCTGGTGCAAACCAATATTTAAAGTGGAATATGTTTACCACCAAATATTCCACCTTTATTTTTAGGTGGGGGACTAACACTAAACAATTGTTCCTACCACTTTATACATTAACGTTGATACTTTTTTCATAAAATGGGTACCTACCAGTGGCGAAGAGTGCATACAAGCCGATTCCCACCGGGTTACATATTTACATTATATTTCATTAACAAAGTATTATTAATCAAATGCCTGCGCGATTTACAATAGCAATAGTAATTCTTAGCAATACCCTAAGTATCACATTTCATTTTATAGTCGTAAATTAATCAGCGCTTCAATTTTTCGTACCTAAATTACATTGAAGGTAACTCGACGAATTACAGCTTATCTCGGCCAACGTTTTACTATGAGGCGAAAAGAGACAGAGCGTGTCAGACCATTTCTTTCTAATGCTCGCTAACCGTCCAAAATTTAAGGAAAGATGAAGCTATTGGCAACCGGCTTGCAGTTCTCTCCTCTCCTCTATTAGAAAGAGACAAAGAAACCACGGCACGGGAGAAAGGAAACACGACAAAATTAAAAAGAATTAGCGTTATAATGAAATCCTTCGCAAGTCATATTCTTTTTATTTTGGCATATTTTCGTGTTTCATTTCGTTTGGTTGAAAATAAATTATTGTTAGAATGTGACATGTGTTGCTATACCACTGGTGCGTGATAATTTTGATTGTTATATTTTAATATTTGTGTTATTTAAACTGTGACTGATTCTGTAAGGTAATTTAATCGCAGATTTGGTTAAATACTGTGGATTTTGTTTGTTATTATGGCTTATATTATTCTACCGGCAATATTATTCTTATCTGAAGACCTCCTCCAAGATATCCTGCAGTAGGTAAGTGTTTAAGTGTTTATTTTTTTGGACCGGCTTCACTTTGTCAAAATTTCACCCTTCGCCACTGGTACCTACCAAATGTAGAATAAAGTAAATACTTTTTCCAATACATATAACAGTAGTATGTAGTTTTATAATTGTACCTACGAAAACCTTCGTGCGCGTGATTGTCTCGACCGTTTTTTGGGGTTCCGTACCTAAAGGTAAAACGGAACCCCATTCATGAGCCTTAGCTGTCCGTCTGTCCATCCGCCCGTCACCAGGCTGTACGTCATGAACCGTAATGGCTAGACAGTTGACATTGTCAGAGATTATGTATTTCTATTGCCGCTATAACAACAAATACTAAAAATAAAAAAATGAAATATTTGAGGGGGGCCCCCATACAACAAACCTGATTTTTTTCCCCGCTTTTTCCTCTATATTATAGCGGAAATAGAGAGACGCTTGAAATGTTCACAGTATATTTGTATTTCGTAATCCGTGGTAATACATTAAAATTGGAAATAAATAATTAAATTAAAATAAAATAAATATTGAGGGGTGCTCCCATACAACAAACGGATTTTATGCCGTTTTTAACGAGAATGGTACGGAACCCTTCGTGCGTTAGTCCGACTCGCACTTCGCCGGTTTTTTATCTTTCGTTTGCTGTGAATGTCAATGTCATCAAAACAATGACGTCACACTTTATTCGTGGATTTAGTTCAGAGACTTCAAAAATTTTAAATGAGCATCTGCCAACGTCCATACCACGTTGAATACACCGGTTCTCGTCCGATCACCGAAGTTAAGCAACATCGGGCGCGGTCAGTACTTGGATGGGTGACCGCCTGGGAACACCGCGTGACGTTGGCTTTTTACTATTTTGCTTTTGCAATACCATTGTAATTAGAATTACAATATTTAATGGTGTTTTATCACATAATCGGAAGGGAGGAAATCATGTCAACGCAGGCTGCTTGACAGTATCGTTATTCAGATCCGTTCAGTAGGTTTTGCGTGAAAGAGTAACAGTGTCAATCGTTTTTATTTTCTCTGTTCTAATAGTTTTTGTCGTGGTCTGGCAGTTTGAGCAATTTTGTGGCCTAGCCGAGTGTCCTTTTTTGGTAATGATCGTTGAATCGCTGAGCTGAGCTACACGATTTCTGACAAATATACAATATGCAAAGAAAACCCCGTCCGACCCATAAGAATAATAAAGGTTAGGTAAACACATGACCAAACAAAATATGAAATTTTACATAACCATCATATAGTAACAATAGTAATGGTTTTTGAAATAATCTTTTTTCTGCGAATTAATTCCAATTTCCCCAAAATTTAGTTATTTTTTAATAAGGGACAACATCATTTTTGACGGTATTGTTGTGAGCGAATAGCGATGAATCCATTAAAATATTTATTTTATTTTGTTTTTAGTACCTATTCATAGTTATAGCTACAAGCCGACACAAAAATGCATCATCTATAATAACTGCAATTGTCTAGCCAAGACAGTTCATGAGATACAGCCTGGTGACAGAGAGACAGTGAAGTTTAATTAGTAATGGGGTCAAGTTTTTACCCCTGGTGGTAAAAATATCCTAATTTAAATACCAAACCCACTACCGGTAGGAAAGGTGAAATTATATTAAGAGTTTGCACCACGCATGCCACTTATATATCAATGCACTTAATTACACATGTCATGCAATCATAAAAGAATAAAGACGCAATAAAAACAGTTTGTTTAATTAAATTAAATGACTTGAACCTTTTTAATAAAGTTAAAAATAAAATAATAAGAAAGAAAATGAATTATGGTTTTATGATTTCGATACTAAATTATAATTTTATAAGTTAGGATTGTATGTATGGATGGAGGTTTGCTAAAATGATTTTCTGTATGTAGGTTTATATAAAAACTTTTAAAAGTACATATTTTTTGGGGATGTCTTCAAGTATTTTAGATTAGGATTCTCCAACGTCCATACCATGTTGAATACACCGGTTCTCGTCCGATCACCGAAGTTAAGCAACATCGGGCGCGGTCAGTACTTGGATGGGTGACCGCCTGGGAACACCGCGTGACGTTGACCTTTTGCCATATTTGTTTCGTTTTTTTTTTGGCACTGTTCATTTGCTCCATTGATCAGAATAAAGATTTTAGTGATAATAAATAAGTTTTGTATGATAAGTTAAACATAATCATGATAGTGCAAATTATCACTACAAGAGCAGCGGTGCCCTAGTGGTAGCGAAATTACAAGTTGTAGGTCGTAGGTTCAAACTCCACTCCATTGGAGTTCTGTCTGTGTGAGTCTGCCTTTGCTGTTCATCACCACTGTTCTGAAAACGCTGAAGGAAAACAGACATCTTGAGGAAACTGGCATGTCCTAAAGCCAAAAACTTCTAAGAGATGTGACATCTACCAACCCGCACTGGACCAGCGTGGTAGATCACACAGTCCATTCCCTCTCAACGAAAGGAGGCTGCTACTCCAATCGTGGGAACATTGTAGGTTGATTATGTAGGTCTTTTTTCTTATATTTGCCAGCATAATTAATTAATTTGTAGATTCTTTAGCGACTGTGAGCTAAGTGCCATTAAACACTAGTGTAAATAACTAAAGTTTGTCAGTAATGAAACAGTTAATTTACATAATAAAACTTTGAATGAATTTATAATAAAGATTTTAAGTGGTGCGGTAACATGCGTTGGCATGACTTCCTTCCATCCGATTATGTAAAATAAACAATAAACATCATTAAGTAAATTTAATCCTAATCATAATGGTATTCCAAAAGAAAAATGGCAAAAAGCCAACATCACGCGGTGTTCCCAGGCGGTCACCCATCCAAGTACTGACCGCGCCCGATGTTGCTTAACTTCGGTGATCGGACGAGAACCGGTGTATTCAACATGGTATGGACGTTGGCGCACTTTAAATTAAAATAGTAAAACTGTTTTGAGTATATGTATCTATAGGAATATCAGGATTGAAAATATCCTGTCTAATCCATTCAATAGTTTTTGCGTACCTACAAATTCATTTATTCATTTAAGTAATCTCCATCTATCCATACAAATCTAACTTATAATATTATAATTTAATACCAAAATCATAAATATATTATAATTCATTTTCTTTCTTAACATTTTATTTATAACTTTATTAAAAATGTTTAAATAATTTAGTTTGATTAAAAAGACTAGTTTAATTACGTGATTATTTTTTATGTTTGTATGATGTGTGTAATTAAGTGCATTGATTGATAAGTCGCATGCGTGGTGCAAACTCTTAATATTATTTCCCCTTTCCTACTGGTAGTGGGTTAGGTACGCAATTACCCCGCTCGCTGGTGCAAACCAATATTTAAAGTAGAATATGTTTACCACCAAATATTCCACCTTTTAAAATGGGTACCTACCAAATGTAGAATAAAGTAAATACTTTTTCCAATACATATAACAGTAGTATGTAGTTTTATAATAGTACCTACGAAAACCTTCGTGCGCGTGATTGTCTCGCCCGTTTTTTGGGGTTCCGTACCTAAAGGTAAAACGGAACCCCATCCATGAGCCTTCGCTGTCCGTCTGTCCATCCGCCTGTCACCAGGCTGTACGTCATGAACCATAATGGCTAGACAGTTGGCATTGTCAGAGATTATGTATTTCTATTGCCGCTATAACAACAAATACTAAAAATAAAAAAATAAAATATTTGAGGGGGGCCCCCATACAACAAACCTGATTTTTTTTTGCCGCTTTTTCCTCCATATTAATAGCGGTAATAGAGAGATGCTTGAAATGTTCACAGAATATTTGTATTTTGTAATCCATGGTAATATAATAAAATTGTAAATAAATAATTAAATTAAAATAAATATTGAAGGGCGCTCCCCTATAACAAACGTGATTTTATGCCGTTTTCAACGATAATGGTACGGAACCCTTCGTGCGCTAGTCCGACTCGCACTTCGCCGGTTTTTTATCTTTCGTTTTCTGTGAGGTCAATGTCATCAAAACAATGACGTCACACTTCATTCGTGGATTTAGTTCAGAGACTTCGAAAATTTTAGAGCAACATTCGCCAACGTCCATACCACGTTGAATACACCGGTTCTCGTCCGATCACCGAAGTTAAGCAACATCGGGCGCGGTCAGTACTTGGATGGGTGACCGCCTGGGAACACCGCGTGACGTTGGCTTTTTGCTATTTTTCTTTTGCAATACCATTTTAATTAGAATTAAAATATTTAATGGTGTCATATCACATAATCGGAAGGGAGGAAGTCATGTCAACGCAGGCTGCTTGACAGTATCGTTATTCAGATCCATTCAGTAGGTTTTGCGTGAAAGAGTAACAGTGTCAGTCGTTTTTATTTTCTCTGTTCTAATAGTTTTTGTCGTGGTCTGGCAGTTTGAGCAATTTTGTGGCCTAGCCGAGTGTCTTTTTTTGATAATGATCGTTGAATCGCTGAGCTGAGCTACACGATTTCTGACAAATATACAATATGCAAAGAAAACCCCGTCCGACCCATAAGAATAATAAAGGTTAGGTAAACACATGACCAAACAAAATATGAAATTTTACATAACCATCATATAGTAACAATACTAATGGTTTTTGAAATAATCTTTTTTCTGCGAATTAATTCCAATTTCCCCAAAATTTCGTTATTTTTTAATAAGGGACAACATCATTTTTGACGGTATTGTTATGAGCGAATAGCGATGCGACCGCGTGCCGCGTGGGAATCCCTTAAAATATTTATTTTATTTTGTTTTTAGTACCTATTCATAGTTATAGCTACAAGCCGACACAAAAATGCATCATCTATAATAACTGCAATTGTCTAGCCAAGACAGTTCATGAGATACAGCCTGGTGATAGAGAGACAGTGAAGTTTAATTAGTAATGGGGTCAAGTTTTTACCCCTGGTGGTAAAAATATCCTAATTTAAATACCAAACCCACTACCGGTAGGAAAGGTGAAATTAAATTAAGAGTTTGCACCACGCATGCCACTTGTAAATCAATGCACTTAATTACACATGTCATGCAATCATAAAAGAATAAAGACGCAATAAAAACAGTTTGTTTAATTAAATTAAATGACTTGAACCTTTTTAATAAAGTTAAAAATAAAATAAAATTACACTGTTTAACATTTTTAGGTGATAAATTTGAAAATAAAGTAATATTGCTTAAACATTTTTAATAAAGTTAAAAATAAAATAATAAGAAAGAAAATGAATTATGGTTTTATGATTTCGATACTAAATTATAATTTTATAAGTTAGGATTGTATGTATGGATGGAGGTTTGCTAAAATGATTTTCTGTATGTAGGTTTATATAAAAACTTTTAAAAGTACATATTCTTTTGTGATGTCTTCAAGTATTTTAGATTAGGATTTTCCAACGTCCATACCATGTTGAATACACCGGTTCTCGTCCGATCACCGAAGTTAAGCAACATCGGGCGCGGTCAGTACTTGGATGGGTGACCGCCTGGGAACACCGCGTGACGTTGGCTTTTTGCTATTTTTCTTTTGCAATACCATTTTAATTAGAATTAAAATATTTAATGGTGTCATATCACATAATCGGAAGGGAGGAAGTCATGTCAACGCAGGCTGCTTGACAGTATCGTTATTCAGATCCATTCAGTAGGTTTTGCGTGAAAGAGTAACAGTGTCAGTCGTTTTTATTTTCTCTGTTCTAATAGTTTTTGTCGTGGTCTGGCAGTTTGAGCAATTTTGTGGCCTAGCCGAGTGTCTTTTTTTGATAATGATCGTTGAATCGCTGAGGTGAGCTACACGATTTCTGACAAATATACAATATGCAAAGAAAACCCCGTCCGACCCATAAGAATAATAAAGGTTAGGTAAACACATGACCAAACAAAATATGAAATTTTACATAACCATCATATAGTAACAATACTAATGGTTTTTGAAATAATCTTTTTTCTGCGAATTAATTCCAATTTCCCCAAAATTTAGTTATTTTTTAATAAGGGACAACATCATTTTTGACGGTATTGTTATGAGCGAATAGCGATGCTACCGCGTGCCGCGTGGGAATCCCTTAAAATATTTATTTTATTTTGTTTTTAGTACCTATTCATAGTTATAGCTACAAGCCGACACAAAAATGCATCATCTATAATAACTGCAATTGTCTAGCCAAGCCAGTTCATGAGATACAGCCTGGTGACAGAGAGACAGTGAAGTTTAATTAGTAATGGGGTCAAGTTTTTACCCCTGGTGGTAAAAATATCCTAATTTAAATACCAAACCCACTACCGGTAGGAAAGGTGAAATTATATTAAGAGTTTGCACCACGCATGCCACTTATAAATCAATGCACTTAATTACACATGTCATGCAATCATAAAAGAATAAAGACGCAATAAAAACAGTTTGTTTAATTAAATTAAATGACTTGAACCTTTTTAATAAAGTTAAAAATAAAATAAAATTACACTGTTTAACATTTTTAGGTGATAAATTTGAAAATAAAGTAATATTGCTTAAACATTTTTAATAAAGTTAAAAATAAAATAATAAGAAAGAAAATGAATTATGGTTTTATGATTTCGATACTAAATTATAATTTTATAAGTTAGGATTGTATGTATGGATGGAGGTTTGCTAAAATGATTTTCTGTAAGTAGGATAATATAAAAACTTTTAAAAGTACTTACATATTTTTTTTGTGATGTCTTCAAGAATTTTAGATTATCATTCGCCAACGTCCATACCATGTTGAATACACCGGTTCTCGTCCGATCACCGAAGTTAAGCAACATCGGGCGCGGTCAGTACTTGGATGGGTGACCGCCTGGGAACACCGCGTGACGTTGACTTTTTGCCACGTTTGTTTCGTTTTTTTTTTGGCACTGTTCATTTGCTCCATGGATCAGAATAAAGATTTTAGTGATAATAAATAAGTTTTGTATGATAAGTCAAACATAATCATGATAGTGCAAATTATCACTACAAGAGCAGCGGTGCCCTAGTGGTAGCGAAATTACAAGTTGTAGGTCGTAGGTTCAAACTCCACTCCATTGGAGTTCTGTCTGTGTGAGTCTGCGTTTGCTGTTCATCACCACTGTTCTGAAAACGCTGAAGGAAAACAGACATCTTGAGGAAACTGGCATGTCCTAAAGCCAAAAACTTCTAAGAGATGTGACATCTACCAACCCGCACTGGACCAGCGTGGTAGATCACACAGTCCATTCCCTCTCAACGAAAGGAGGCTGCTACTCCAATCGTGGGAACATTGTAGGTTGATTATGTAGGTCTTTTTTCTTATATTTGCCAGCATAATTAATTAATTTGTAGATTCTTTAGCGACTGTGAGCTAAGTGCCATTAAACACTAGTGTAAATAACTAAAGTTTGTCAGTAATGAAACAGTTAATTTACATAATAAAACTTTGAATGAATTTATAATAAAGATTTTAAGTGGTGCGGTAACATGCGTTGGCATGACTTCCTTCCATCCGATTATGTAAAATAAACAATAAACATCATTAAGTAAATTTAATCCTAATCACAATGGTATTCCAAAAGAAAAATGGCAAAAAGCCAACATCACGCGGTGTTCCCAGGCGGTCACCCATCCAAGTACTGACCGCGCCCGATGTTGCTTAACTTCGGTGATCGGACGAGAACCGGTGTATTCAACATGGTATGGACGTTGGCGCACTTTAAATTAAAATAGTAAAACTGTTTTGAGTATATGTATCTATAGGAATATCAGGATTGAAAATATCCTGTCTAATCCATTCAATAGTTTTTGCGTACCTACAAATTCATTTATGTAATCTCCATCTATCCATACAAATCTAACTTATAATATTATAATTTAATACCAAAATCATAAATATATTATAATTCATTTTCTTTCTTAACATTTTATTTATAACTTTATTAAAAATGTTTAAATAATTTAGTTTGATTAAAAAGACTAGTTTTATTACGTGATTATTTTTTATGTTTGTATGATATGTGTAATTAAGTGCATTGATTGATAAGTCGCATGCGTGGTGCAAACTCTTAATATTATTTCCCCTTTCCTACTGGTAGTGGGTTAGGTACGCAATTACCCCGCTCGCTGGTGCAAATCAATATTTAAAGTAGAATATGTTTACCACCAAATATTCCACCTTTTAAAATGGGTACCTACCAAATGTAGAATAAAGTAAATACTTTTTCCAATACATATAACAGTAGTATGTAGTTTTATAATAGTACCTACGAAAACCTTCGTGCGCGTGATTGTCTCGCCCGTTTTTGGGGGTTCCGTACCTAAAGGTAAAACGGAACCCCATCCATGAGCCTTCGCTGTCCGTCTGTCCATCCGCCTGTCACCAGGCTGTACGTCATGAACCATAATGGCTAGACAGTTGACATTGTCAGAGATTTTGTATTTCTATTGCCGCTATAACAACAAATACTAAAAATAAAAAAATAAAATATTTGAGGGGGGCCCCCATACAAAAAACCTGATTTTTTTTTGCCGCTTTTCCTCCATATTAATAGCGGAAATAGAGAGATGCTTGAAATGTTCACAGAATATTTGTATTTTGTAATCCATGGTAATTTAATAAAATTGTAAATAAATAATTAAATTAAAATAAATATTGAAGGGCGCTCCCCTATAACAAACGTGATTTTATGCCGTTTTCAACGATAATGGTACGGAACCCTTCGTGCGCTAGTCCGACTCGCACTTCGCCGGTTTTTTATCTTTCGTTTGCTGTGAGGTCAATGTCATCAAAACAATGACGTCACACTTCATTCGTGGATTTAGTTCAGAGACTTCGAAAATTTTAGAGCAGCATTCGCCAACGTCCATACCACGTTGAATACACCGGTTCTCGTCCGATCACCGAAGTTAAGCAACATCGGGCGCGGTCAGTACTTGGATGGGTGACCGCCTGGGAACACCGCGTGACGTTGGCTTTTTGCTATTTTTCTTTTGCAATACCATTTTAATTAGAATTAAAATATTTAATGGTGTCATATCACATAATCGGAAGGGAGGAAGTCATGTCAACGCAGGCTGCTTGACAGTATCGTTATTCAGATCCATTCAGTAGGTTTTGCGTGAAAGAGTAACAGTGTCAGTCGTTTTTATTTTCTCTGTTCTAATAGTTTTTGTCGTGGTCTGGCAGTTTGAGCAATTTTGTGGCCTAGCCGAGTGTCTTTTTTTGATAATGATCGTTGAATCGCTGAGCTGAGCTACACGATTTCTGACAAATATACAATATGCAAAGAAAACCCCGTCCGACCCATAAGAATAATAAAGGTTAGGTAAACACATGACCAAACAAAATATGAAATTTTACATAACCATCATATAGTAACAATACTAATGGTTTTTGAAATAATCTTTTTTCTGCGAATTAATTCCAATTTCCCCAAAATTTCGTTATTTTTTAATAAGGGACAACATCATTTTTGACGGTATTGTTATGAGCGAATAGCGATGCGACCGCGTGCCGCGTGGGAATCCCTTAAAATATTTATTTTATTTTGTTTTTAGTACCTATTCATAGTTATAGCTACAAGCCGACACAAAAATGCATCATCTATAATAACTGCAATTGTCTAGCCAAGACAGTTCATGAGATACAGCCTGGTGATAGAGAGACAGTGAAGTTTAATTAGTAATGGGGTCAAGTTTTTACCCCTGGTGGTAAAAATATCCTAATTTAAATACCAAACCCACTACCGGTAGGAAAGGTGAAATTAAATTAAGAGTTTGCACCACGCATGCCACTTGTAAATCAATGCACTTAATTACACATGTCATGCAATCATAAAAGAATAAAGACGCAATAAAAACAGTTTGTTTAATTAAATTAAATGACTTGAACCTTTTTAATAAAGTTAAAAATAAAATAAAATTACACTGTTTAACATTTTTAGGTGATAAATTTGAAAATAAAGTAATATTGCTTAAACATTTTTAATAAAGTTAAAAATAAAATAATAAGAAAGAAAATGAATTATGGTTTTATGATTTCGATACTAAATTATAATTTTATAAGTTAGGATTGTATGTATGGATGGAGGTTTGCTAAAATGATTTTCTGTATGTAGGTTTATATAAAAACTTTTAAAAGTACATATTTTTTGGGGATGTCTTCAAGTATTTTAGATTAGGATTCTCCAACGTCCATACCATGTTGAATACACTGGTTCTCGTCCGATCACCGAAGTTAAGCAACATCGGGCGCGGTCAGTACTTGGATGGGTGACCGCCTGGGAACACCGCGTGACGTTGACCTTTTGCCATATTTGTTTCGTTTTTTTTTTGGCACTGTTCATTTGCTCCATTGATCAGAATAAAGATTTTAGTGATAATAAATAAGTTTTGTATGATAAGTTAAACATAATCATGATAGTGCAAATTATCACTACAAGAGCAGCGGTGCCCTAGTGGTAGCGAAATTACAAGTTGTAGGTCGTAGGTTCAAACTCCACTCCATTGGAGTTCTGCCTGTGTGAGTCTGCCTTTGCTGTTCATCACCACTGTTCTGAAAACGCTGAAGGAAAACAGACATCTTGAGGAAACTGGCATGTCCTAAAGCCAAAAACTTCTAAGAGATGTGACATCTACCAACCCGCACTGGACCAGCGTGGTAGATCACACAGTCCATTCCCTCTCAACGAAAGGAGGCTGCTACTCCAATCGTGGGAACATTGTAGGTTGATTATGTAGGTCTTTTTCCTTATATTTGCCAGCATAATTAATTAATTTGTAGATTCTTTAGCGACTGTGAGCTAAGTGCCATTAAACACTAGTGTAAATAACTAAAGTTTGTCAGTAATGAAACAGTTAATTTACATAATAAAACTTTGAATGAACTTATAATAAAGATTTTAAGTGGTGCGGTAACATGCGTTGGCATGACTTCCTTCCATCCGATTATGTAAAATAAACAATAAACATTAAGTAAATTTAATCCTAATCACAATGGTATTCCAAAAGAAAAATGGCAAAAAGCCAACATCACGCGGTGTTCCCAGGCGGTCACCCATCCAAGTACTGACCGCGCCCGATGTTGCTTAACTTCGGTGATCGGACGAGAACCGGTGTATTCAACATGGTATGGACGTTGGTGCACTTTAAATTAAAATAGTAAAACTGTTTTGAGTATATGTATCTATAGGAATATCAGGATTGAAAATATCCTGTCTAATCCATTCAATAGTTTTTGCGTACCTACAAATTCATTTATGTAATCTCCATCTATCCATACAAATCTAACTTATAATATTATAATTTAATACCAAAATCATAAATATATTATAATTCATTTTCTTTCTTAACATTTTATTTATAACTTTATTAAAAATGTTTAAATAATTTAGTTTGATTAAAAAGACTAGTTTTATTACGTGATTATTTTTTATGTTTGTATGATATGTGTAATTAAGTGCATTGATTGATAAGTCGCATGCGTGGTGCAAACTCTTAATATTATTTCCCCTTTCCTACTGGTAGTGGGTTAGGTACGCAATTACCCCGCTCGCTGGTGCAAACCAATATTTAAAGTAGAATATGTTTACCACCAAATATTCCACCTTTATTTTTAGGTGGGGGACTAACGCTAAACAACTCTTCCTACCACTTTATACATTAACGTTGATACTTTTTTCATAAAATGGGTACCTACCAAATGTAGAATAAAGTAAATACTTTTTCCAATACATATAACAGTAGTATGTAGTTTTATAATAGTACCTACGAAAACCTTCGTGCGCGTGATTGACTCGCCCGTTTTTTGGGGTTCCGTACCTACCTAAAGGTAAAACGGAACCCCATTCATGAGCCTTCGCTGTCCGTCTGTCCATCCGCCTGTCACCAGGCTGTACGTCATGAACCGTAATGGCTAGACAGTTGACATTGTCAGTTCTATTGCCGCTATAACAACAAATACTAAAAATAAAAAAATAAAATGTTTGAGGGGGGCCCCCATACAACAAACCTGATTTTTTTTTGCCGCTTTTTCCTCCATATTAATAGCGGGAATAGAGAGATGCTTGACATGTTCACAGAATATTTGTATTTTGTAATCCATGGTAATATAATAAAATTGGAAATAAATAATTAAATTAGAATAAAATAAACATTGAAGGGGGCTCCCATACAACAAACGTGATTTTATGCCGTTTTCAACGATAATGGTACGGAACCCTTCGTGCGCTAGTCCGACTCGCACTTCGCCGGTTTTTTATCTTTCGTTTGCTGTGAGGTCAATGTCATCAAAACAATGACGTCACACTTCATTCGTGGATTTAGTGCAGGGACTTCAAAAATTTTAGAACAGCATTCGCCAACGTCCATACCACGTTGAATACACCGGTTCTCGTCCGATCACCGAAGGCGCGGTCAGTACTTGGATGGGTGACCGCCTGGGAACACCGCGTGACGTTGCCTTTTTGCTATTTTTCTTTTGCAATACCATTTTAATTAGAATTAAAATATTTAATGGTGTTATATCACATAATCGGAAGGGAGGAAGTCATGTCAACGCAGGCTACTTGACAGTATTGTTATTCAGATCCATTCAGTAGGTTTTGCGTGAAAGAGTAACAGTGTCAGTCGTTTTTATTTTCTCTGTTCTAATAGTTTTTGTCGTGGTCTGGCAGTTTGAGCAATTTTGTGGCCTAGCCGAGTGTCCTTTTTTGGTAATGATCTTTGAATCGCTGAGCTGAGCTACACGATTTCTGACAAATATAGGACAATATGCAAAGAAAACCCCGTCCGACCCATAAGAATAATAAAGGTTAGGTAAACACATGACCAAACAAAATATGAAATTTTACATAACCATCATTTATAGTAACAATACTAATGATTTTTGAAATAATCTTTTTTCTGTGAATTAATTCCAACTTCCCCAAAATTTAGTTATTTTTTAATGAAGGACAAATAACAAATTGAACAATTGAAACAAAACGTGCGCAGTCGTTGCAAGAATTCAACAGACTTGTGAAGGAACACTACTTGTCGTTATGATCTTCGTCCAACAAACACTTTTTCGCTAATTTATTTGTTAACTTGTTCTGTTCAGTATCTATGTATTTATTTATGTATATGTATGTATTTGTGTATCTATCTATAATAATATTTGCACCAATGACAGTCCCATTTGTGGTTCGGAAGAATCTGTCCATTCCTTGGTTGCCTGGAAGAGATCGCATTAGCGATAAGGCCGCCCATTGTATGTTTTTTTTTTTGTGTTGATTGTTTTGTTTGATATTTGGTGTACAATAAAGAATATATAAATAAATAAATAAATAAATAAACATCATTTTTGACGGTATTATTATGAGCGAATAGCGATGCGACCGCGTGCCGCGTGGGAATCCCTTAAAATATTTATTTTATTCTGTTTTTAGTATTTGTAGTTATAGCTACAAGCCGACACAAAAATGCATCATCTATAATAACTGCAATTGTCTAGCCAAGCCAGTTCATGAGATACAGCCTGGTGACAGAGAGACAGTGAAGTTTAATTAGTAATGGGGTCAAGTTTTTACCCCTGGTGGTAAAAATATCCTAATTTAAATACCAAACTCACTACCGGTAGGAAAGGTGAAATTATATTAAGAGTTTGCACCACGCATGCCACTTATGAATCAATGCACTTAATTACACATGTCATGCAATCATAAAAGAATAAAGACGCAATAAAAACAGTTTGTTTAATTAAATTAAATGACTTGAACCTTTTTAATAATTTTAAAAATAAAATAAAATTACATTGTTTAACATTTTTAGGTGATAAATTTGAGAATAAAGTAATATTGCTTAAACATTTTTAATATAGTTAAAAATTAAATAATAATAAAGAAAATGAATTATGGTTTTATGATTTCGATACTAAATTATAATTTTATAAGTTAGGATTGTATGTATGGATGGAGATTTGTTAAAATGATTTTTTGTAAGTTGGTTTATATAAAAACTTTTAAAAGTACATATTTTTTTGTGATGTCTTCAAGAATTTTAGATTAAGATTCGCCAATGTCCATACCATGTTGAATACACCGGTTCTCGTCTGATCACCGAAGTTAAGCAAAATCGGGCGCGGTCAGTACTTGGATGGGTGACCGCCTGGGAACACCGCATGACGTTGACTTTTTGCAATGTTTGTTTCGTTTTTTTTGGCACTGTTCATTTGCTCCATTGATCAGAATAAAATGTCTTGAAACGAGAGTTAAGTAGAGCTTGAGTTTTGAGTGACGTTCTGTAATACGGACCTAACCGTTTTAACCCGTTTTAGGGCATTCGAAAAATATCAAAGTTCGTTTTCTCGGTGGGTGGAGCAGTTGTGTTGCGATGTGTACGGGGTAGGATGCGCCAAATGTTGTTGTGTCGGGTTTTGGTCGTGGAGAGTCTCCAGATCAATCTCCCTCTAGCGCAGCTTCGTTTGGTCGTGTTGGTCTTGGGTCATTGCATCACCGCGCTCAACTGCCGTCTTCCTTCCTATTTACTCAGTTCCTTTGAGTGAGTAGGTTTAATAAACTAGCGCGCCTTACCATCAACGATTGCATCACTGCTCACCATCAGGCGGGATTGCAGTCAAGCGCTAGTTTATAATTTATAAAAAAAGAATGTTCATTTATAAAGTGGTTGTAATAGTTTTAGAGGCTAATTGGTTACCCATATAAAAATATTAATAACCTAGTAATACTTATATTGGTACGGATGACAGCAGGTGAAGCTACCCCATACTGTCAGATATTCCCAATCAACCTTGAGCCTTAATGCTTTACAGATAAAGTTGAACATCTAATAAGGAAATCTGACAGACTGTATATCTGCAAAATATAAAAAACTAAGTTTATTAAATACATAAACCTAAAATTACCGTCTATACTAGTACCTATGTATTTTTTTTTAAGTTATAAGTATATGTACTATCAGCTGTAGAAGTCCATTCCCACCTTAAAGAATACTGTCGCCTGCGCTAAACCGGCCACGCACACTACCGCATTATTTTTTTTATCGCAGTCTCAATCTTTCTTTAAAGTAATGCAAAATTTCGTTACTTCATTTGAAGTTAATGTAGCGGCCGCACTTAACAATGGTGCTATCATAAGCGAGCGATTGTGGGTTCGATCCTTAATAAAGGCAAATCTTTTTGTTGTTTCATATAATTTAAAATTATGATAATTGATTTGTATTTTAAAGTAAAAATGTTTGCAAATAATATTTAAACGAATAGGAAAATTTATTGAATATTTATCCCAAAAAAGGTTTTTATTATATGTTTTAGTTTACTATAGTGGTAATATAATAAAAAAAATATATAAAAATAAAACAATAAGCATATTATAATGCAATATACTATAAAGTTATAATTATATTATTCGGTATAGATATACTTATACTAACAAATGAAACAAACGTTGAAACGGCAGCATTGTAATATTTTATATAAAAGTAATCCTTGACAAACTTATGATATTGTTATGGTAAAAAATACAAAAAACATTTTTGGTTGTTAGATATGAAAATTATAATATTATACATATATTATGATTAAAGAGGTTACAGCTTAATTATTCATTTTCTTAAAGAAAAGAGGATTGAAGCTTAACCTGAATATTATTGCAATCACTTTTTTCGGAGTTTGATGGCATGAGATTATAATCTTCAAGCGCTTTCTTAGTTCAAAAGTAAACGAACTTATTTCTTATCGAATTCCGAAATTATTGTTTTATAATTTACCAAAAGTAATTTGTATTGAAATTGCAAAAGGCGACATCTGTTAGCCATTAAGCCAACCGAACATATTACTGTCACTTAGCTAAATTACTTTAGAGATGGTTTAGAGTCCGTTATTAAGATATATAATGGTATATATTTAAAACACTCTGTAGGACACTTCTGCACTGTGATTGTTGTAAACAGTTTTTTTTTTGTTTAGCTCGATAAGACTCCACCAGTCGCGCCAGTTTATTTTTAAACCACAAATGCAACCTCCCTTCTTCGCAAGATTTAAAAGTTTATTCAACGGTAAATATTGTCGTTTCGTTTCACTTGTCTCGACAGCTACCTTCGTCCTCCAACCTCTTGACCTTGATCTCCAACGGCTTACAGTATTTCTCTAAAACAATAACAATTTTATTACAGACTTGCAACAAGCGATTAGTTTGCACCTTAACACAAATAATAATAAAAACAACTTACACAAAAGCCGGTTTCGTATGATATTTGAGATATATTGCTGCATATCCCTGCATATTGATTAAAAAAGTAAAACTAATAACACAAACTGGTAACTATATGTTCACCAACTAACAACAGCTAAGTAATATTATTTGAGTTATTGTAGCTAATAATAGTTATTGTAGGTAGCGGAATATTTTTTGTGAAGGAGTGATTCAGATTCTTTCAAGTCTACCGTCATCTTTTTATAATAAAGAATTTTATCTTTTTAGAATAGAAAGTATCATCTTTAAGTTGCGGATCGGTATTTTTAGATATTTTTGTTGTCAGCATTCATAACTCACCAATAAACATTTAAAATTTTTTTTGTAGGTTATTAGATTTGAACTTGCACCACCTTGAACGCCTATCAAGGCGAAAACCGTTAGGCCATTGAAACACTTACTGTGGACGTTGAAATTAGTAAGTAGTACCTAACAATCATAAGCGGGCAGCAAGTTGTCAAAGTGTATGAGTGTGTATCAAACTTTATTATAGAAGAAGGTCGTAACTACAACTAGTATTGCTTGGCCATAGTTTTGTGAGATTGCAACTCGACTTTTGGTCTTGACTGTACTTTCTAAGTATATCTTGAACACCAATCATTGAAGGTGAAGGAAAATATCTTGAGGAAACCTGGACTTTAAGTCTGAAATAGCCAACCCACATTAAGCAAGCGTGGTGATTACACTCAAATCTTCTCTGTATGAGAGGAGACCTATGACCAGCAGTGGGAGGATAAAAAGGTTGATGGTGATGATGATGATACTAGTACCTCGACCCGTTGAACACTGCGTTTAGTCACTTTAGTATAGACATGAATCTGTTAAAAAAACGTAAAATGAACCCTTTAATTTCAAACTCGGTGGTAGGCCATGATATCGGCTGCCGGCAGAAGTTACCACCCACCAGACAAAGCCTTGCTGCCAAGTGATTCATTGTGTTCCGGCATGATGACTGATGAAGCCGTACAGAGGACGGTTCTGAGCAGTGGTGTTGCGATTTGTGCCGGGTTCGATGCGCCAAATGTTGTTGCGTCGGGAGTTTGGTTGTGTTGTTGTAACTTTACTCCCTGTTCATCCTGCCTTCACACGTTATTTGCGTTGTTCAATAGACATATCCAACACGCAACGCAACAAGAAGACAGAAGCAATGGCAATACTTTCCCTTTACTTGGTCCGTTACAAAGGACTTGAAAACAAAGTAGGTACCTACCCTCCCTAAACAAAAAAAGAATTAAAAAAAAAAAAGTAGGTTCCTAATAAAAACGGTTCATTAAAATAATGACGTCAATAATTTTAAACCAGCACACGCCAACGTCCATACCACGTTGAATACACCGGTTCTCGTCCGATCACCGAAGTTAAGCAACATCGGGCGCGGTCAGTACTTGGATGGGTGACCGCCTGGGAACACCGCGTGACGTTGGCTTTTTGCTATTTTTACTACGTTTTTTAAGTAACTACTGTTCAGAATTAAGATTTCGGTGATAAGATAACAAATGGGTTTTGTATGAAAATTTAAACATAATTACATGGAATAGATACTTTTATCTGTTCAGAGAATAATTAATATTATGACAGTGTAAATTATCACTACTTTAACTCTTATAAATGTTCCAGCATAATTAAATTTCTTAACCATTAAACACTAGTCTATACAGTATATTAAATAACAGAGGGCGTTCCCTTAAACTCGTTCATATACATATATAATTAATAGATTAAAATAAAAATATCAGCATAGAAAAATAAGCATAAAAAAATCCGAATAAAAAAAAATTCTAATTGGAAATAAATTTGAAACCTCCTGTTTTAAATCAAAATAGTAGTCGTCATGTATAAATAAATTGCGACGTTGCCGTCTTTCATGTTCGCGGGTACAGTGTGTTTCTTTTACATGTCAATTTAAAATTTTTATTGAATATTTTCTTATTGGAAAAAATTTTAAAACATTTTGTTTTCGAATGGAAATATTTTTTTTAGCCTGTATGTATGCTATACTATTTCGGTTTAACGGGAACGCCCTCTGTTAGTTAACATACTGTATAATGCTTATCACTCGTGAAACCGATTATTTTGTATTTTCTTTTTTTACATTTTTTTTTTAATTAACTATACTAATATATAATGCTGGAGAGTTTATTTGTTTGTTTTTTGTTTGAACGCGCTAATCCCAGGAACTACTTGGGAACTACTGGTCTGATTTGAAAAAATATTGTTGAGTTGGATAGCCCATTAATCAAGGAAGGCTTTAGGCTACTTAAAATCACTCTGCGGCCAATAGGAGCGCAGCATAACATGTTCAAATAACTAACTCCACACGAACGAAGTCCCGGGCGGCCGCCAATATACAATATGTAAAGAAAACCCTGTCCGACCCATAAGGATAATAAAGGTTAGGTAAACACTTGACCAAACATAATATAAAATTTTACATAATCATCATAGTAACAATACTAATGATTCTTGATATAATCCTTTTTTCCGGGGAATTCATTCCAATTTCCCCGAACTTTGGTAATTTTTAAAAAAGTGATAACACCGGTATTATTATAAGCGAATAGCGACGCGACCACGTTACAGGTGCCGCGTGCCCTGCCCCCCGCCGCCTGCGGAATGGGGTTGCTTACCGCACATGTGTTAAGTTACCTCTCTTTGCGAAATATTTTTTTTTTTGGGGGATTTTTTTTTAAAGTTTAGCCTGCCTTTGTGGGCATTATTAGAATCAGTTATCGATATCTAAGAACACCTTCACGGATCGGACAGGGTTTTTTTTACATATTGTATGTATAAAACTGAAGAGTTTGTATGTTAAAAAATTGAAAAATTATTGAAAAATTCTTTTTGTGTTGGATAACCCATTAATCCAGAAAGGCTTTAGGTTTAGGCTATATAACATCACGTTGCGACCAATAGGAGCGCAGCATAATATGTTCAAATAATTAACTCCACACGAACGAAGTCGCGGACGGCCGCTAGTATATTATAATTATAAACTACAGCTTCACCGCGATCCCGCCTTAGGGTAAGTGATGTAGGTAATCGTTGATGGTAAAGCGCGCTAGTTTATGAACAGCCTATTCACTCTAACCTTTAAATAGATTTTTTTACTAAATAGAACGTTGAATAATGAATACTATTATAATATCACAAAATACTTGTAAACAACCCCGTGCCCCGTGCCCGTGCCCGTGCCCCGTGCCTCCGTGGTAGGCAACAACATCAGCCGCCTACATAAGTTACCACCCACCAGACAAAGTGTTGCCGCCAAGCGATTCGTAGTGTTCCGGCATGATGTCTGGTGAAGCCGTACGGAGGACGGGTCTCAGCAGTTGTGTTGCGATGTGTGCCGGGTACGATGTGCCTAATGTTGTTGTGTCGGGAGTTTGGTTGTGGAGGTCTCCTGATCATCCTCTGGCGCAGCATCGTTGGTCATGTTGTTGGGTTAAACATTGCATCACCTCGCTCAACTGCCGTCTTCCTTCCTATTCACTCAGTTTTTTTAAGTGAATAGGCTTAATAAGCTAGTGCGTTTTACCATCAACGATTGCATCACTGCTTACCATCAGGCGGGATTGCAGTCAAGCACTAGTTTATAACTAATAAAAAAAAAAAAATTGTGTAGGAATGAAAGTTATTTTTCCATTAACTCGCATTGTGATGCAGATTAATTCGGTACTCATAACTTAAACTAAATTTCTACCCACTGTTAAATAAGTAGTGGCCAGTAGGCCACCCAAAAATTTATTAACGAATTATCCAATAAGATCGCCCAATAATTTCAAGGAAATAAAGTTGATCTGGGTCAATGTAGTTAATCAATCTTTTGGAGGAAATTGTCATTAAAATTTTAGGCATAGCGGAAACGAGATTGTAGGATAGTTGATTAGATTCATTCACGTTGCTATGCCGCTTTTGTGAAGAATTGACCGCACACAACTGAATGAGTTCAACACCATAATTTTGTAACACACAATCAATTAAAAACGCCTGATAGAAAGCTGTTAGCAAGAAGTGATCTAAATGCGCTGCGCTCAAATAAAAAGGGAAGGCGTTTGGAATACCATTTACGAAAGTTTCGTATTTTAACTTTTTTAATAGGATTCCGAAGTCAACTAGGATCCTTTGTAGTTTCACCAAGTCTGTCTGTCCGTCCGTACGTGGATAATCTCAGTGACCGTTAGCATAAAATCTGAAATTTGGTAGCAATATTTACCAACAGAGGACAGCTGCACATCAAGCTACTACATACTACAATCTATCAAATTTCTTTATTAGATTTTCAATTTCATGGATATAGCATTAAGACTACATGTTGAGTGGGAATATTTGACAGTTTTGGGTAGTTTACCCTGCTGTCGGCCGTACATACGAATCACACCGACAAACTGGGAAATTAAAAAGTGGAGTTCAATTCAATCAAAAGTTAATAGGGGTATAAGTACTAAAATCAATTTTTGATAATATTTTCGAAAATAATCGCTCCAAAATAAAAAAATAAAAAAAAACTTTTGAAACATCCTCTAACTTTTGAACCATACATAAGTTTAAAAAAATATGTAAAATCTCAAAGCTGGATTTTTATAAAGATTTTCTAGAAAAAATATTTTGAACTTGATTTGTAACAGTTTTTGAAAAATTGGACAAAATAGAGAAGAGAAGGTTTCTTTGGAAAATATGAGTTGTTTAGACTTAGATACATATTTGTTCTGGTATGTGGTCACCTAATCCGAAGATACAATTTTAAGGTCCTTCCATTAATCACGTGAGAAAGAGGGCATCCGCAAAAATCACGGAATATCACAAGGGGAGCATGGGTCAGGGTTGCGGGTTGGTTAAACAAGAAACCATGGACCTGGCCGTCGCACAGGCAAGTGAAGAAACACGGGTGGGTTTTAGTCAGTAAAAGTCTGACACGCCCTTCCGCTCCACCCAGAGCGGGAGAAGTCATTTGATGATTACCCATCCCAACAAAAGGGGGGGGACGGAGCATAGTAAGATATCACGTGCATATTTATGTCAAACGTGCGTTACGAGAAAAGCGGCGTGTTGTGTTGTGTGACCTTGACTCGCCAAGTACCTACCCGCGTGCGTGAAATGAGTCATCATCAGAATCATAGTTCTTGTATTTATAGATAATAGAAATTCTAAAAATTTTAAAGATTCTTTGTACATGTACTGTAATACACGTGATTTTTATGTTCGTCTTATACCTCACCACGTCTCATCAGTGGGGGTTAAAAAATATTTAAAAAAAAAACACCACGTGTTTAATGGACGGCTGTTCATCACGCCAAGGAAAGACGAAGGTGCAGTAAGTTTACGAAGATACTCGTAATGACTTCACATCTTGAGGATCATCAGCCTTTTATGCCATGATCAGAAAAATTAAACCTTAAACCATACATATTATACCTATTTATCGACATCGATTAACAAACGCCCAATTCAGAAACATTGATAGATTGAGTACGTTTTCATATAATACCTTTTTAGGCAACCTATATTCTTTATGTAACCAATTTATTACTAAATTTATTTAGGTGTTACATTTGTTATATTCATTTTTCTTATAAAAAGTTGTAGCTACCAGCCCCCTAATCGGTGAACACATTTTTGTCAAAATATGCGACTAGTTGGGATCGTTTGGATCCAACGGACCAATGGGCGGTCCAAACGATCCCAACTGATCCCAACTAGTCGCAATCATTTGACAAAAATGTGTTCGCCGACTAGGGGACCGATCATAATAGAACGAATTACGGCAACCCAATAGCTATCTGCAGCCAATTTTTTTTATAAAATTATAAAATAGTGCTTGACCGCAATCCCGCCTGATGGTAAGCAGTGATGCAATCATTGTTTCCGTGCTAGTTTATTTTGAGCCTATTCACTCTAGCCTTGAAGACACTTAAATTGTAGTCAGACGGAAACACCGCCGCTGGCAAATAGTTTTAGTCCCGTACGTTGTATAAAAGACGAAGCGAAACGCTTGGTCTGGATTGTAATGGTGTCCACAACGTAAGAGTGGATACACACCGTACGACGGGTGCCGTGCGATGGTGGAATGGAGATGGAGCAATTCCCGCGCACACTCTCACTGGCTGTTTGTGTATGTAAGTTTAAAGGTTTGTACGCATTCGAGATATCGGAATAATTACTAGTGGGGGCAAAGGTCGAAAAATGACAATTTAAATTGAAAAATATACAATGTCTATAAAGTCATGATATTAATGTTTGAGGAACTAACATTACTCAAAAGTAGGGCAACAGTAAATGATAGTACATCGAATGTCACCGGCTGTCATCGATTTGTTTTAATACTTGTTATTTATTGCAATTTTTATTCGATATTCAATTCGATTTGGACAAAATATCTAAGAAATGTGTTAAGTATGATAAAAACAAATCGGAGTGGAGCTCGGGAAATTATTTTAAAGTGTATCATCAATGTTTGTTAGCACACCAACCTGGACAAATTTGATCAAATTAGGATTATATATTGCTCGAGCAGTTGCTAAGACAGGTATGTAATCGTGGTACTGTTTGTTTTTTTTTATCTACTAGAAGTTTTAAATTCAAGTATACGATTTTAAGACTAAAAAGTGAATTGTCATAGCGCATTTATAGGTTAGATTGCAAATATAAGTAGACCACATTGTAGTGCGACTAGTACTTTTGATACTTTGGGTGATTAAATTTATTAACCGCTGATTTTAAAAATGAATTATATCATGTTCAAAATTAAAAATAGTACTATCCATCTTCTGATAGAAATTACATATTATTATTTTTTAATCCCAGGAAAATGTGAGAGTAAACCCTATATCAAGATATAATTGAGTTAGTTATTCGCCTAAGCGAAGATAGCAGGCTGGTGACAGCACTAGCGAAGTCGTTGTTAGTGATGCAGCTCATAATAAAAATGGTGTAATGTAAAAGAATATTTGGATCAGATGATGAAAGTAATTATTCTGTTTTGGAATACTTTTCTTAAGTAAAAAAACGTAAAAATGTATAATAATAAATATTTATGAACATTTTTTGTTTTACTCATTTTATTTGAACGCCACGCCAGATAGAAATCCAGATTTACTTACATGTAGTACAAAAAAACGTGCTAGTATCGCAATGAATTCAATCACACTATACAGGGTTGCTATATGTAAGACCGCGGAGCCCTCCTTTTTTCATGACTTTATAGACAGTATGTATGAATCGTGCCGATATCGACAATTCTGCCAATGTTAGACGTGATGAATGAGGACACCGGACACGTGCAAAGTGTCTTGAATGTTGATGAACTGTCAAAATGAAACCCATTGCTACTGAGGCCTTTGTCTGCTATTTTTATGAAGCAATTCCTACACGATTCCTTTGTCATTGTGCTTAAAAGTTAGTAATGTGCTAAATTCATAATGAATTAATGATTGACCAACTATCTCGGTCGTCCCGTGATGAAATGGTGATAGAGTGACATGATAACATGAAACTAGCTGACCCGTGCGAAAAATTTGCACTATACTAATTAGATTTTTTAAGTCGTTTTTATAAATAAACAGTGAAGCGGAATAATTTGAAAATAGTATTCCATGGTACCAGGGAGGAATATCTGTTGATTGGTGGGTCGGACGTTCAGATTGGTTCGATAGAAAGAGAGAAAAAGGGAGAAAACGGTTTTAGACCCTTGGAGAAATAATATATTTATGGCGATGGTACGTCAGTGATTGACCATGGGATTACGAAACTTGTCTAAATGGATCATAATGACATCACTGATCGACTATTTCATCCGTCGAATATTTCAGGATGAACGATATACAACATTATTTTTTGTTTATGCGAAACCCGAAACACGTGTCCAGTATTATACACGTATCCAGTATTATACACGTGTCCAGTATTTGCAGTAAAGAATTTATGTGAGAAACCACAAAGTTATGAGCTTGTTATCCTACTTGGCTGTCCCAACAAAAATATAGTCCACGCTGCGATCGGGCGGGCGACCGGTGCGTTGACCTCTGGCGTCAGCTGTGCGCTGTACTATGATCTATCGTAAGCTGCGTAGCGGCACAGTATAAAAATCATACAGTAGGTCGACGCCTTTGATCTCGTGTAAAATGCCGACATCGTCTAGACAGGAACCCATCGGCCAGGGTTGTCACCAATAAACAATATTTATGAAATTATTTATTTATTGCAGATCAACATCGATAGCTGTATTATATTTAATTAATTTGCTATTTTTACTAAGGGAACAACTCGAGACAGATTTAAGTTATTTAGATGGTATTTTCGTAACCAGCACCCCAATCGACCTCGGAATAAACACCCATATCTTATTAATATACATTTAAATTGGCGTCCGCCATCTTGGATTTCAGAAAGGATAGCTTTTTCGTAACAAGCATCACAATTATATTTACTTAATTGACACCCATATTAAATTATAAAAAAATGACGTCCGCCATTTTGGATGTCAAAAAGGATGGCTTCTTCGTAAATTGACACTCATATCTTTATATATATAATTCTGCTGTACGTGTGTATGTCATTGAACTCCTCCTAAACGGCTTGACCGATTTTAATGAATTTTTCTGTATGCGTTTGAGTGGCGCCCTGAATGGTTTAGATTCACAAATCAGCCCGGCAGATGGCGCTGATTGCTTGAAAAAGCATGTGATCTCGGAAACGGCCCTAACGATTTCGCTGAAATTTGATATATGGGGGTTTTCGGGGACGAGAAATCGATCTAGATGGGTCTTATCTCTGGGTAAGCGCATGTTTTCGAGTTTTCTCTTTCGCAATATTTCCCGCATAATATGGGCGCTAATTTCGCGCGGCTTGACATAGCCCCTGTGGCGTAGTCGATAGTGGTATGGTCTACTCGCGATGGTTGGTGTTCCTCGGGTCAATCCCGGGCAATCACAAGTCTTTTTTTTTTTTTGTTTTAGACAAGTTTATAGTTTTTTTTTTTTTTTAATTTTTGTAATTACTTAAAAAGAAAATTGTACATAAGAACTAAAAGGGGAAAAAATAAACCAAAATATTTCATTTTTTTTTTATTTACTAAAATTGTACTTATGAACTAAAAGAGAAACAAATAATTAGAAATAAATAAATATTTAAGATTTTTATTTAACCTTAAGAGACTGAAACAAGAGCTCTAGGGGTAGAGAGAGGTATGATATCTTTGTTACAAATGTAGATGACAATGCTTTCCATGGGTATATTCCTAAATCTGCTGCACCTGTGTGCGTCAGTGAATTCCTCCTAAAGGGCTGGTCCGATTTGAATGAAGTCTATGTATATAAATGAAAGTCGTGTTAGTTACTCTATTTATAACTCAAGAACTGCTTAACCAGTATGGCTCAAAATTGGTAGGGAGGTAGATAGGAACTAGGAGAAGGACATATCACATAGGATACTTTTTATCCCGTTCCCGTTGTTCCCGTCGTTCCCGTGTGACGTGACATAAGACATGGTATAACAAAACGTAACTGACATGAAATAACAAAACAACTCAGTCAAAATATACAGTTAGCGGTTCATTTGTTAAAAATGGTACAAACACACTGCTGCACTACTCAGCATATTAAAAAAAAATCTTACCGGTTGAATGTTGATGCATTCATTTAAAGCAAGGAATATAAATACTCTCTGCCGGTTTAATTATTTAATAAAAGCCCCAAAGCAAACTTCAACTTCAAAATTTCTAATATTGTATTGCTGTGCCATTTACCACTTCACTACATACTATAAAACAAAGTTACCTTCTCTTTCCCTATGTCCCTTTGTATGATTAAATCTTTAAAGCTACGAAACAGATTTTGGTGAGGTTTCTTTTAATAGATAGAGTAATTAAAAAGAAACGTTTATATGTATAATAACATCCATTAAATTGTGGAGAAACACTATCCCTCGAACACATGTGGGAGTGACGAGAGGAGGCATAACTCCGTTGCCGCGAAAAATCGCAGTACAGCGGACAGAGCTCCGGCGGGACCTCATGGCGACATGGAAAGTGTGATTGTCGCAATCCAGCACTGAACACGCCACAATAGCGGCGGTAAGTCCTCTCTTTGAGGAGTAGCTAGAGAGGCGCCACGGCGTCCTTACCTTCCGACTGACGTAGGTCCTCACCGGACACGACTGAATCGGGAGGTTGAGGTTCCTCTTCCGTATAAGGCAGGAGGAAACGCCAGGGTGACCACTGTGTACATCGCCCTGAGGACACGGTGGAGCATATGGTGGAGGTCTGCCCGGCTTGGGTAGAGCACAGACATGTCTTCGTGGCGGCTATCGGCGGCGATCTCATTTCTCGCGTCCGACCCTGGTCCAGGCCATAGTCCGGAACAATAGTGCATGGCAAGCTTTTACCTCCTTCTGTGAAGCAGTGATCCTGGCAAAGGAGGAGGCGGAGCGCGTGAGGGAGCGGAAATCCCACTACCCTCACGCCTCAAACCGCCGCAGGAAGCGCCCTGGTCGGGTGGCAACATCGGACTCCTGACCACCGTAGGCGCGGGCTTGCGGGCGGCGAGCGATAGGCAGCTCGCCTTCTGGTAAGAACCAGGCCCGGGTTGACGGCGCGTTGTGTTTCACACGCGCCTCAAAGAGATGTCAGCACACCTTGACGGGGTCCACGAGGACTGTTCCACAGGGTTGCGGGTTGGTTAAAAAAGAAACCATGGCACTGGCCGTTGCACAGGCAAGTGAAGTAACACGGGTGGGTTTTAGTCAATAAAAGTCTGACACGCCCTTCCGCTCCGCCCAGAGCGGAAGAAGTCATTTGATGATTTCCCATCCTAACAAAAAAAAAAAACAACTGAAGAAGAGCAAGAAATTGCACTTGAAGAGCGCAGCCTTAGTATGGCTCGACTTCGTGCTTCTCACTCACCAGAGCATTACGAAGCACAAGAAGAAATTCATCAAATACTGATTTGAATCGGGCAGCGTTTCAATACGCATATAATATAGCGCAATGACGTTCGCATTGGGCCAATGGATGTTGTTTGCGAGTATTGTAGCACATTAAAGATTTCCGGAGAACCGCCAGGATTGTACTCCCAAATAAAGAATCATTGAATAATAATAGTTATTTATTTAAAATTATCCTGATTTAAAAAGTACTCATGTGATATTGCCTTTAGGGCGGAACGAAGTTCGCCGGGTTAGCTAGTTAAATTATAAAACACCAAATAAAAAAACAAACACGTGTTAGCCCTTAATGATAGATACCGAGCTACGAACATCGTTTTGTTTGCAGCTCGGGTGCCGCTTACCCGCGTCTCGTCCCTCACACTCCGCACGATTGCTCTGTCTAGACGTCTTCGTCGGACGGCAGTATGATTTTTAGACTGTGGTAGCGGGCTCGGTAACGACATTGCAACAATTTCTAATGTATTTGGGAAAAAATATATCACAAAAACACAACAAAAATTTAGAACATGTAAAAATGATCGGAATCGATTTAGTTGCCTTTTCTGAAGAAACTGTATTTAGGTTTCACACAAAATCTAACGTTGTATAAATAAAAATGAGTGTACCTATTGCACAAACACGTGTAAACTATTTAGATGCATTGCCCTGAGGCTTAATTACTCAAGAAAAACAAGCTAATGATTCCGATGTGCTCCTGGTGATTGCCTTGACTTTATTTATGAACACAATTGACGTTCTATGAACCGGGAACGATGTTATTAAGAAAGAGCTATTCTTACGAGTGACCGTTGTCGTGTTTATGTTCTCAATTAGCATCTTTATCATCTGCCTAGCCTGTTCCTAACTATGTCGGGATCTGCGTCTAGTACACCCGGATGCAGCCTGTCTAATCAACAAAGATAAGTACATTTTATCAATGTAGAACTTTTAGAAAAGGTATTGCGTCGCCCTCCCTGCTGTTTACAGACGCCCAGCACAGTAAGTTATTGTAATCTGTCAAATTTCTTCAATAGATTTTTCAGTAGGTTCGTTGGGAAAATTTGACAATTTCGGGTAGCTTGACCAGCTGCTGGCGTCTGTAATTCGTTTACGCTTAGAACAACTTATAGATAAACTAGCCCATCCGCCCGCGGCTTCGCCCACGTGGAATTCAGTTATATCGCGCTTTTTAGATTTCCCTCGGGAATACCAATTTTTTTTTTCAAATAATTGTAGCCTATGTCCTTTCTCAGGGTCTAAAGATTGTCTGTGCCTAATTTTATCAAAATCGGTTAAGAGGTTTAAGCGGGAAAGCGTAATAGACAGACAGACAGAAAGACAGAGTTACTATCGCATTTATAATATTAGTATGGATGTAAAGAAAACCCTGTCCGATCCGTGAAGGTATTGTTAGGTATCGATAACTGATTCTACTAATGCCTACAAAGACGGGCTAAACATAAACAAAATTCTCGCTAAAAAAAATAATATTGTTTGGTGGTATGCAATTCATGCGCGGGCGAAGGGGGCAGGGCACACGGCACGCGGTCGCATCGCTCACGCTGGGACCCTTCGTCAATCCGGTTGAAATCCAAACCGAGACTCATTAGAAAAAAGTTCATTGCCCATCACTACATACGAAATCTTTTCGAACCCACATAGTCTCCGCCCGTGATTGCCGCGTCGCAAAGCTGAAACCTGAAGTGGTTCACGATAATGAAGACCAGCTTCATGTCATCTTCTTCTTACAATTTGGTCAATAACCAACAATTGGTGTAGCCTTTGAACCATTTGCATAGTTGTAATTGGGTTGCAGCAATATCAGGTCACTCAGAAAGTATTACGACAAAAGTGTTTATATGTATGAGAAACTGGCCAGTTTTAGTTTATTTAAAAAATATGATTGAATTGAAAAATATGATAATCTCCTGTTATTTACATGATTATCGACTTTTACGTGCTAGCTATTTATTAAAAATTCCTATTGTAGCATATTTCAATAGAATCACTAAAATTAAAATTATGCATGTTGCATAATAACTTGGTATTTCAAAAAACCATTAAAAAACCGACATTAATTTTACGTGATAGCCCTACAAAAAAAGAAAGATGGATGAAATCCGTGGAATTCAACCAATTAATAAAGTTGAGGCATTTGTTAATACAATTTTGTGTAAGTTAATTACTTTCAAATCAACTGCATAACACATGCATTGTAATACTTTCAAGTATGGACTAATTATAATATACATATATGTATCAAAAAATTTAACTTATTAGGAAATTAGCTTACATGTGTGTCTTATTTCATACAAATCGGTTAAGCGTTCTATGCAAATCATAAATAACTAAACATAAATAAACTGTTTTTACTAGATTAGTAGAATTATTACTTTTATGAAAATCATCTATGTAGAAAAGGTTGTTAACATTTGTCTTTTCGACGTAAACTACTCGTTGCCCAGCAACGGTATGTTTACCTCTATTCTTTATCGAATTTGGCTCAAATATAGGTACATAGTATAAACCAAAGTCGCTTTCTCTTTCTTTTTTCAAAGTCGTTTGTCCCTATGTATTATTATAGTACATTACGATATTAGTGCGTAATGATGGTTATAACATGCGAGGCGGAATTTCAGCCCGAGCCGAAGGCGAGGGTGTAATTGAGCCGAGCATGTTATAACCAATACGCACGTATATCGTACGACGTTTTTTAACACACTTGCGAGGAAACAGAAAAAAAGTATTTTATATTTTGTTCATTTTAAATAAACTCAATCTGTAAATGCACACTGTTGCTTTCCCGCCATTAGTATTATTATTTGCCATTTCAAATATGGAACAGCGCGCAGCGCGAGCCGTGCGGCTGTTCCATAATTACTTGAAATGGAAAATAATGCTCATATGGCATTTGTATGGACTATAACTTAACTATTTGCTTTGATAACACACGCGTTTGTTATGGCCTGTTTTACATATTTAAAACCGGTGGAATTACATCAGCTTTACGAGCAAGGGTGTTAAAAATCTTTAAAACTTTGCAACGAATTTTGATGCAGTTTCTTTGAGGAAGGTGTATGAGGTGTATGTATAATAACATCCATTAAATAGTGGAGAAATACTATTATATTTGGGGTTTCTAATGTGATGTCGTAAATAATTGCATTTTTTATGCGTTTGCAATAAAACGCAGGCTGAACCCTACGAGATTTATCAAAATAATGTACTAAATATTGTACACATTGAAAAGATCTACCGAAAAGTCTGCGATATATCTATCTCTTATGGATCGTCATCAACCTTTTATCGTCCCACTGCTGGGCACAGGTCTCCTCTCACACAGAGAAGGATTGAGCGTAATCACCACGCTTGCTCAATGCGGATTGGCGATTTCAGACTTATAAAGTCCAGGTTTCCTCAAGATGTTTTCCTTCACCTTCAGTCATTGGTGTCTAAGATATACTTAGAAAGTACATATAACTTCAGAAAAGTTACATTGGTACTTGCCTGACCTGGAATCGAACCCGCGCACTCATACTTGAGAGGCTGGTGTTTTAACCACTAGGCCACCACGACATAATCACACATCTCTTATGGATATCACAAAACATTTTTTTTTTTGTCATACGCGATGTTTACCAAGCAAAGCAGCATTATTTCTTATCCAATTTACCTTTAGGTACCGCTCTTTACAGCATATTATTTAAATGAATATTTTCGAAGGTATTACAGATTTAAAAATTGCGGGGCGTCGCGTTTACGACTGTACTAACTGGCCGGGACGACGCAGCGGCCGCTATGTTTTTTATACAACGTTCACGGTTTTTCTGTAGTGTATTTAATATCAGCATTGCACCGTATGAAGCAACGCGCTGTCGCCCGGTGATCGGAGGTCATTGAACCAATATTTTAAAGGATGTTCTATTCCGTTTGCAATTTTATGCGATTTAGTTTGTTTGAAATTTTTTATTTGTTTTATTTTTGATGCTAGGTTTTTTTCTATGGTTCAGGATTATTCCTATGAACCAGCATGGCCTGTGTTTTCATTAATTGTCGTATTGTCAGCACCACTCTGTATATAAAAAGAAAACAATTAAGAATCATTAAATAAATAAATAATCAAAAATACTAATAACATCATGCAAATTAGAAAATCCAACTCGATTGCTTGGCAATTAGAAAATAATAAAAATAATTAAACATGAAAGTAACTCTGTCTGTCTGTCGGTCTGTCTGTCTGTCTGTCTGTCTGTCGGTCTGTCGGTCTGTCTGTCTGTCTGTCTGTCTGTCTGTACACATTTTGTGGAATTCAACCAATGAATAAAGTTAAGGCATTTGTTAATACAATTTTGTGTATTTTAAATAGTTTCAAATCAACTGCATAACACATGCATTGTAATACCTTCAAGTATGGACTAATTATAATCCATACTAATATTATAAATGCGAAAGTAACTCTGTCTGTCTGTCTATCTGTCTGTCTGTTACGCTTTCCCGCTTCCCCCCAACCAATTACCGATTACCTCTCAACCGATTTTGATGAAATTTGGCACAGACAATCTTTAGACCCTGAGAAAGAACATAGGCTACCTTTTATCCCGGAAAAATTTGATGTTCCCGAGGGAAACCTAAAAAGCGCGGTATAACCGAACTCCACGCGGGCGAAGCGAAAGCTAGTAACAAATAAATGGTAAATAAAGTCTAGTCTAGCTTACATTCCTAATAACATTCATATGATCATCAGTAATAATATTCATAACATTACATTTAAATTTAGATTTTGAGCATACAAAGATATCAATTGTTACAAAATTACAATTAAAAGATTCAACCATACGCCGGATGGGGCAGCGCAACCCAGAATTATTTCGACAGACTTTGACAGCAAATAAGGCATCTGCTCGGGTACTACGCATGCTAACCCGCCACGGCTTGGCACAGCCTGGAGGTGGCCCTTGACAAGTCGGAGGCCATGGTATTCCATGGCCCCCGGCGTGCGCCGGCGCCGGGATCACATATCGTGGTCAGTGGTGCCCGGATAGCTGTCGAGTCCACCATGAAGTATCTGGGATTGGTGCTCGACAGCCGATGGGAATTCGGACCCCACTTCCGGCGGCTGGCGCCCAAGCTGATGGGTGCAGCAGGCGCGCTGTCAACGTTGCTTCCCAACATGGGGGGCCCGAGCGCCGCCTGTAGGCGGTTATACGTGGGAATCGTGCGGTCCATGGCCCTGTATGGGGCCCCTGTGTGGGCGATGGACCTGACGGCCGGAACACTCGCCATTCTGCGCAAGCCGCAGAGGGCGATGGCCGTCAGGGTCGTCCGCGGGTATCGCACGATTTCCTACGAGGCGGCTTGCGTCCTGGCCGGATCCCCGCCCTGGGACCTAGAGGCGAAAGTACTCGCGTCATTGTACCGATGGCGCGAGGAAGAGCGGACACGGGGCTCCAGTCCGGCGCAGCGGCAGATCGAGCTGCGCCGAGGGGAGCTCCGTCAGGTCCTGGTGGCGGACTGGCGGCAGAGGCTTATGCGCCCTACCTACCTCGCTACCGTCGAGGCGATCCGGCCAGTACTCGACGACTGGCTCGGGAGAAGGCACGGCTCGCTGTCGTTCAGGGTGACTCAGGTGCTGTCGGGGCACGGCTGCTTCGGCAAGTACCTGTGTCGCCTAGGCAGGGAGCCGGACGCTCGGTGCCACCACTGCGTCCAATGCGGGGAGGACACGGCGCAGCACACGCTCTCCGAGTGTGTTGCTTGGGAGGAGGAGCGCCGTGTCCTCACAAATGAAGTAGGAGGCGACCTGACGCTGCCGGCAGTAGTGCGGAGGATGGCCGGCAGCGCAGAGTCGTGGGACGCGGTGGTGTCCTTCTGCGAGGACGTGATGTCGCAGAAGGAAGCTGCGGAACGGGAGAGGGAGATCTCAACTCCCTTCCCGGGCCGCAGAAGACGCACCGGGCGCCGAAGAAGGGCGGATAACGCCCTCTTCCGCCCCCCATGAATGGGTCCAGGGGCGAGGGACATGGGGAAGTCTCCGCCCCCTATTCGATGGACCCCGAGGCGGAGGCGCGCGCGAGTGTCAGCGCGCGCCTCTGAGGCGATGCACGGGGTAGCTTAACACCCCACTACCCCGTGCCGGAGACGAGGCCCGGGCAGACCGGGCCAGCACGAGAGTGTGGGGCTGCGGAAGAATTTAGACTCCCGCGGCCCTACGCGCGCTCGTGATAGAAGAGACACCGGGGTGGTTTTAGTCAGTAAAAGTCTGACAGACCCCGTCGCCCACCCTAGGGCGGCGGACATCCTATGAGGATTTCCACCCCGAAAAAAAAAAAACGAAGTACGAAGCCAGGGAAACACGACAGAAAAACTGTGAACGTTGTAAAAGAAAATACAGAGGCTCGTTGCTCCTGCTCCGTCGCGGCTGGTCGGTACCGCCGTAAACGCGACGCCCCGCAATTTTTAAATCTGAAGTATCTTCGAAAATATTCATTTAAATCATGTGCTGTAAAGGGCGATATAAATCTATATTAAATCAACAATGTATTTAAGATATTAAACTGGATAAGGATTAATGCTGTATTGGTTAAATTCGCTTCGAAAATTAACCGGTCTTTGTCGTAAAAAATTAATGACAAAAAATGTTACTGTGTGTAGTGTTGTGTGGTGTTACTGTGTGTGTTACTGTGTGAAGCTCGAAGGAAGTATTGGATTTGAGATTCGCATATAAACTGCTTAATAACGCCATTGACTGCCCACAATTGGTATGTAGGTTCAACTTTAGAGTACCACGTAGACCACCTCGTAAACCCATAACACCCTTAACTCCACCTCTTCGCCATACAGTGTCTGGTACTAATTCACCTGTACCTCGCATGTGCAAACTGTTAAACGAGCGCAGCGACCTGGTTGACGTCCACGCTGACTCAATATCCACATTTGTCAGACGTTATTAGTGTGTTAGTTAAAAAAACTTACAAAGAGCACTTAGCATGTGGTGTTTGCCTGTAATTGGTTGTGCAGTTAGATTTAAGTTAATAATTTGTATGTATTTATAATGTGTGAAATATCTGTAGCAACTGTTGGCGAACCTTAATTAAATAAATAAATAAATAACCGTAAGAGGTAGACATATTTCTTCGCTGATTTTTTTTAGACCTTTTTAATGTGTATAATATTTAGTACCTACATTATTTTGAAAAATCTCGTAGGGTTCAGCCCGCGTTTCACTGCAAACGCGGAAAAAATTAAATTATTTATGACATCACATAATTATAGAAACCTCAAAAATAATAGATTCACTCCACGATTTAATGGATGTTATTATACATATAAACCTTCCTCTTTAATCACTCTGTCTATTAAAAAACCGCATCAAAATCCGTTGCGCAGTTTTAAACATTTAATCATACAAAGGGACATAGGGAAAGAGAAAGCGACTTTGTTTTATAATATGTAGTGATGATACGTAAGTTTGTGAGAGCAGTGGTGGCCTAGTGGTATAGGCCGCGACTTCAAGTTGTAGGTCGTAGGTTTGAACCCCATCAGGCGCTTTACTTTGTGTAAGTATTTCATCACCACTGTTCTCAAAACGGTGAAGGCAAACATCGCGAGGAAACCGGCATGTCCTAGAGGCAAAACTTCGAAGACATATGACATCTACCAACCCGCACTGGACTCGCGTTGTAGATTACGGCCCACTCCCTCTCACCAAGAGGAGACCTCTGTCCCAGGAGTGAGAACATTATAGGCTGATTATTATTATTTGTTTTTATATATATTCAACTAGAACCCAACTACGACAAAAAACAACGCTGAAATAGTATAAAACAAGATTTTCCGAATACTAAACTAAACAAAGTTGCTAATTTTTTGCTAGTTTTCATGTTTTTAAAACCGCAGTCTAGCAAAAAATTTGCAACTTTGTTTAGTTCAGTATTCTGAAAATCTTGTTTTATACTTTTTCAGCGTCGTTTTTTGTCGAAGTTGGGTTTTAGTTTTTTTACTTTTTATTATTTGTACTATTTTGGTGTTAAAGTGTATTTGTGGCGCATAATATTAACAAAAGTTAAATTGATGAACTAAAATTTATGAGCTTTCCTGTAATTATGTACCAACATAAAGTACTAGTGAAGCTCTTTCAATTGATACCAAACACGGTATATTTATTATAATTTTATATTTACTTTTAGGACTTTTTGTCCGCTAGAGGGCCCAATACTAAATTTGATGACAAGCTTTATAGCTCATACCCAACAGAATATCAAGGCCCTTCTAATGGTACTGCAGTGGTCTTATTCTGATAAGTAGTAAAGAAGCTATGAACGAAAAGATGTGAATTATATACAATCAGCCCATGAATACAGGTAAAGTCACAACCAAATGCTAGTAATATATATATATTCCAAATGTACAAGGGAAACGCTTTAAAATGATACCAAACACGGCATATTTATCATAACTTTATTTTTTTACTCTGTACGTTTTGTCCGATAGAGGGCGCCACATTAGATTTTGTGAATACCTTTATAGTCTATAACCAGCGGACAATTAAGACTCTTCTAATGATATGTCATTTGTCGAATTCTGATAAGTAGTATGGAAGTTACGAGGGAACAGATGAACATACATACATACATACATAGCCTGTCAAAATCATTCACTCCTTTTGCTTTGCCGTAGTCGGGAAAAAACTAGTGCTTGACGGCAATCCCGCCTGATGGTAAGCAGTGATGCAATCGTTGATGGTAAAGCGCGCTAGTTTATTAAGAGCCTATTCACTCAAAAAACCTGAGTGAACAGGAAGGAAGACGGCGGTTGAGCGAGGTGATGCAATGTTAAACCAAACAAGACGACCAACGATGCTGCGCCAGAGGGAGATTGATCTGGAGACCCTCCACGACCAAACTCCCGACATAACAACATTTGGCTCTTCGTTTCCGGCACACATCGCAACACAATTGCTCAGACCAGTCCTCCGTACGGCTTCACCAGACATCTTGCCGGAACACAACGAATCGCTTGGCAGCAAGACTTTGTTTGGTGGATGGTAACTTCTGCCGGCAGCCGATGTTATGGCCTACCACCGAGACTCCTTGTTACTTTTTCAAGAAAATACTTCTGAACGGGTTTATATGAAGTTTGGCAGATATGTGGTTTAGAACCGGGATTAACACAGGATACTTATTTCCCAAATAGTCCCATGAGATCGAAACTTAAGCGAATGAAACCGCGGGACGCAATTAGTATTTAAATAAAAGTAAGATTGTTGTTTGTCTGACAGAAACAATCTTTTAAAAAATTAAGATAATGCATAAATGAGACGGGTAAGATGTAGACATAACCCTTTGAGGTAGCCCCATTCGAGGTAGTTATGTTTCGCTGGTAACGAAACCATAGCGTGATTCAGGAATCGACTCTCAACTGACAACGCCATCTAGTGAGGTCGATACGAAACTTTTCACGTGTACAGATAATTACTGAATTTTTAGGATTCCGTTGTCAACTATAAATAACCCTTATAGTTTCTCCAAGTCTGTCTGTCTGTCCGTCCATCTACGGATAATCTCAGTGACCATTATCACTAGAAAAGTTGATGAATTTAATACCATTTCATATAAAAATCACGCCTACAAAGTGATAAAATAAAAAGTGGAAAATTGTTTATTAGGGTTCCTATCTACACATAAAGTGTGGAGCGATTTTCTTTTCATTTCAACACTAACGTGTGGTATATAGTCGGTTAGGTTAAAAATTAATGAGTGGTTTACTGAAATCATTTTTTGATATTATAATACATCCATCATCGTCAACCTTTTTACCGTCCCACTGCTGGGCACAGGTCTCCTCTCATACAGAGAAAGATTGAGCGTAATCGCCACGCTTGCTCAATGCGGGTTGGCGATTAATACATCCATACTAATATTATAAATGCGAAATTAAGTCTGTCTGTCTGTTACGCTTTCCCGCATAAACCTCTTAACCGATTTTGATGGAATTTGGCACATACAATCTGTAGACTCTGAGAAAGAACCTAAGCTACTTTTTATCCCGGAAAAATTTGATGTTCCCGAGGGAAATCTAAAAAGCGCGATATAACCGAACTCCACACGTGTGAGGCCGCGGGCGGAAAGCTAGTATTATATAAATATTTTTGCAAAAAATAACCTTTCCCCTATCTAACGTTTACAATAAAAATTTAAAAAATATGAAAAAGATCTCAAATATAGAACTTGAGAGTTGAACAGCTATTGAGTCAATATAGCACAATCTAAAATTGCTATTAATTGAGTATGCATTATTGAGATCATGAATCAAAAGACGGAACCCCAATTTCATTATTAGTGATTTACGCATCAGTAGGTACCTAAACGGGTATATATATTTTTTTTGTAGATATTTAATGCAAAGAGAGTGAATTTAACAGTTATATTTTGCTTGACCAATTCCATCAATAGTTGGTATTATATTGTTATCTAGGTCCACGCTGCTGACAAGCTGGTAGACTGAATATTTCTAGAAACAAAGTCTTACGATGCATTCATCATCATCATCATCAACCTATTTTATCGTTCCACTGCTGGGCACAGGTCTCCTCTCATTCAAAGTGTGAGCGTAATCACCACGCTTGCTCAATGCGGGTTGGCAATTTTAGACTTAAAGTCCAGGTTTCCTCAAGATGTTTTCCTTCACCTTCAGTCATTGGTGTCCAAGAAATACTTAGAAAGTACATATAACTTTAGAAAAGTTACATTGGTACTTGCCTGACCTAGAATGGAAGCCGCGCACTCATACTTGAAAGGCGTGGTGTGGTGTTTTAACCACTAGGCCACCACGACGTAGGTGCATTACGATGCATTCAGTTATCTCTAACTTAACTCTACTACTACATCCTATCCTATTAATATTATAAATGCGAAAGTTTGTGAGAATGCGTATTTAATCGTGCGTATTTTTTCACACAAACCTACTGAACGGATGCGGATAAAATTTGGCAGACAGGTGGTTTATAACCGGGATTAACACAAAACATTTTTTTATCCCAATAGTCCCATGGAATCAAAACTTATGCGAATGAAACTGTTGGGCGCAGCTAGTACTTAAAATAAAGTACAAAATATGATCACTAGATTGTTATTTGTGACAATATCAATCTATCAAAAAATTTTTAACACTAAACCATGTGCCCTACACGGGCCTATACATGTTGTGTTGAATCTTCGTTCGAAGTAGTCATGTATCGCCGGTAACAAAACGATAGCGTGATTCAAGAATCGGCTCTCAACTAATAACGCCATCTAGGGAGGCAAATACGAAACTTTTTACATATAGGTAGAAAAATTACTTAGTTTTTAAGGTCAACTAGGAATTCTTACAATTTCGACAAGTCTGTCTATCTGTCTGGTTGTCCGTCCAGTCCATGTTTAATATCAGTGCCCGTTAGCACGAGAATGTTGAAATGTTAAAGTGGTAAAATTTTATGTGAAAAAAAAAATGTTTTATTTTGCGTGTTATATCTTGGCTCGTTCATCTATATTTCTTCACCTAGATCGCACTCTGTACAGTTCTTTTGGCCATTAATTAGGTAGTCAAAACTGTATAAAGGTACCTTCATGTCGGGTACGAAGTCTCATAGCCGTTACGAGGGTATTTTTAGGAAGATCAGCACCCCAATTACGTAACACATTATTACTATCAGTTGACATCATTTTGAGGCTTATTGGTATTGCTGTTCCATTGCTCCTTATTTTCGAAAGATGTCTGCTAAACAACGCAAATAACGCAATGAATGTTGTTGAACTGTCAAAATGAAATCCATTACTACTGATTGTGCGTTAGGCATTACCCTGCAGATTTCACAAACCATGGCGAATGGACTTCTTTAATCCAGGTTATATTGTTTTGTACCAAATTCCTTTAGTGAGGGAACTACTGTCAAAGTATTCTTTCCAAAAATCAACACATTTCTCTTTTTTGTCAAATTTAAAAAATACCCGCCAATTTGAAACAGAAACAAAAAACAAATCACAGGAAACAAACAATTATTATTTTTTTGTTGGCCAGCTTAATTTGAAGGACAGGTTATCTTCTTCTTTCGTTTTCAAGGTGAGATTCAACCTCAACTCTTGATTAATGGCCTCTGTGGAAGATACCACAATTTTGCCAATAACACGTGTAACAAATTATAGAATTTTTAAAGAAAATTTTATTTCACAATAATGGCGGATGTCGCCAATGACAGCTGAAAAAGACGGCCGCGTGAACCGTGTTACGAGGGAGGTTTGAGGCAAAGTGATGATGTGGCCACTATGTTGCGATATTTCACGCGGGTTGCTAGTCTATACTAATATATTTAAAGCTGAAGAGTTTGTTTGTTTGTTTGAACGCACTAATCTCAGGAACTACCGGTCCGATTTGAAAAATTCTTTTTATGTTTGATAGCCCGTTAATTCAGGAAGGCTGTAGGCATATAACATCACGCTGCGCTACGACTAATAGGAGCGGAGCAAAACTAACTCCACGCGAACGAAGTTGCTAGCGGCCGCTAGTAATTAATATAATACACAGAGATAGCATATATACTTAAATATGTATTCGCGAGTTACTTGCCAAAAATATGAACAAATGTGAGTTTATATTATAACACAATGAACTTCAGGTTACGATACAACTAAAATTAGATTTTTTAACTTTTCCAATAGTGTTAGTAAGTCTTAAATCAACTGACTATTATCCATACTAATATTATAAATGCGAAAGTACCTCTTTCTGTCTATCTGTCTGTCTGTTACGCTTTCCCGCTTAAACCTCTCAATCGATTTTGATGAAATTTGGCACAGACAATCTTTAGACCCTAGACATAGGCTACCTTTTATCCCGGAAAAATTTGATATTCCCGAGGGAAATCTAAAAAGCGCGATATAACCGAACTCCACGCGGGCGAAGCCGCGGGCGGAAAGCTAGTAATACATAAAGTTGATATTTATTTAATGCACTACACACATTTACTAAGTATAGGTTTTTATTTCGAGACAATTTCATTAATCACTTATTTACAATCATTGCTTGTATATCATTGTTCAATATCTTTTGTTAACTATCCTATTCTTCTTGATATAATAAAGTTATGTTTACATTATGTATGGAACAAGGCGACTATTTCGTCATTTATTTGTATTGTTTTTGTTACTAACTTTATAATGTTGAACACATTTTGTCGGTCTCCGTGGCGCAGCGGTCAACCCGCCTGCCTGCGACGTGGAGGCCCCGGGTTCGATCCCCGGCCAGGTCATGATGGGAAACGATTTTTTCCTAATTGTCCTGGGTCTTGGATGTTTATCTATATATGTATCTATTATAAAATATAGTATCGTTGAGTTAGTATCCCATAACACAAGTCTCGAACTTATTTTGGGGCTAGCTCAATCTGTGTGATTTGTCTGTATATATTTATGTATATATTTATTTGCAATATACAGGACTAGCAGCCGCCAGCGACTTCGTTCGCGTGGAATTAATTATGCTCCGCTCCTATTGGTCGCAGTGTGATGTTTATAGCCTAAAGCCTTCCTGGATTAATGGGCTATCCAAGGCAAAAAGAAATTTTCAAATCGGACCAGTAGTTTCCGAGATTAGCGCGAACAAACAAACATACAAACTCTTCAGCTTTTTAAATTAGTATAGATTACAACCGATTAATTCTCTTGAAATATCACCGTGAGAACTCAGTATGGGTCCTGTACAGGGGCGTATTGTCATTATTATAAAACCCGTACATCATCGTTTCAGCCCAAAGACGTCCACTGCTGGACATAGGCCTCCCCCAAGGATCTCCATGACGACCGTTCCTGCGCCTCCCGCATCCAGCGGTTTCCCGCAACCCTCACCAGGTCGTCGACCCACCTTGTGGGGGGCCTAACCACGCCGCGTCTTCCGGTGGGTGTTCGGTCCTACGGGCAATGTGCCCTTCCCACTGGCACTTAACTGTTGCAATTCTTCGGTCTATGTCGGTTACCCTCGTTCTTCTGCGGATCTCCTCATTTCAAACCCCAAGCACAGTCCTCTCCTTTGCACTCATAAAACCCGTTAAGTAATAGAAATGATTTTCTAAAAACTACTACCCAATTTAAACATTTATTAATATGGAGTGGAGCGTCAGTGTCTGACCATTGGAAAGTCATAAAGGCGCCATTTTGTTAAATAATTACGAAACTTGTCAAAATGGATCATTATGGGATCATTGAATGACTATTCGGACACTATTGTAATAGGAGACTAGGGCCCCTGATGTGTGTTGCGCAAACGTGAGATAATACTTCAGCACGAATGAATAAATAAAAATGAGTGGTAGGACCGTGCATAAGCAAAAATTAATAAAAACAGCATGCAACATTTGGGCTTGTGCTGCTAAGTGTCACCTGGCCACTTTGGATTCAGTGGAGAGGCGTGCGAAGAGGCTGATTGGCGACCCTGATTTAACTCGAGACGGTCTCCAAAGCCTAGAGCACAGGCGTAGAGTAGCCAACCTTTCGGTGTTCTATATGATGCATTTTGGGGAGTGGGCGAGGGAATTGCATGATTTAATTCCCCCATCTCCGTTCCACCATCGGACGACCCATCGTACGGCGAGTTTCCACCCTTACGTTGTTAACACCACTACGATCCGGACGAAGCGTTTCGCCTCCTCCCTTTTAGCGCGTACATCGAGGGACTGGAACAATTTGCCAGAGGCGGTGTTTCCGTCGGACTACAATTTGAGTGTCTTCAAGGCTAGAATGAATAGGCTCTTAATAAACTAATGCGCTTTACCATCAACGATTGCGTCACTGCTTACCTCAGGCGGGATTGCGGTCAAGCGCTAGTTTATAATTTATGTAAAAAAAGCTTTTTATTTTGCATCCTTCCAGTTATAACAGCAACTGCTGAAAGAAGTTCTAAGAACTTCGGTGGAAAGGTGCGCAATAACTGCTCTATAAAGTTATTTGCTCGCCTTAGCAAAACCGACAATATTGAAGGACATACTTACTATGTAATCGAGAATTATTTCCTACTTCTTTCGAGTGAGGCTCATGAACGTTCTCAGGTCTTGCCAACAATTGAAGGGACAAAGGACCAAATAGGTCTAAAAAAGTCGTTCAGGACAACATTAATATTAAAAAACTTTCACAAAGTCTTCAAACAGTACCGATATAAATATCTACTTACATCTTATTTTCGTACATTCTAACTACGTCATTAAGAAGAAAAAGCGATACTTTGAGTGACAGATGTTGCGATTTTAATTATGCGGCGTGTCTTTCTTCACCTGTACCCGTCTTCGTGACGACGTCATGACGTCTACGAGTAACGTTTAATACGTGGGCAACAGTCGCTAAAATTAAGTGGCACTGGCGGGGCACATTGCTCGTAGAAACGATGGCTGGTTGGGCAGTAAGGTTCTGGAGTGGCGGCCACGTTTCGGAAGACGCAGCGTAGGGAGGCCCCCAACAAGATGGACCGATGACCTGGTGAAGGTCGCGGGAAGCCGATGGATGCGGGCAGCACAAGACCGGTCATCGTGGAAAGCCTTGGGGGAGGCCCTTTTCCAGCAGTGGACCTCTATAGGCCAAAGAAGAAGTAGAAATAAAAACCACGTGACTTAGTTAATCGACTAAAGATAATGCCCGTTGTTTTAAATCACAGTTTTATCTTGCCTTTGAAGAGTACAACTAGTACACGCGGTGTTTTTCATCATCGTCCTCATTTCAGCCGAAAGACGTCCACTGCTGGGCATAGGCGTCGCCTAAGGATCTCCACGACCTTCACCAGGTCGTCGGTCCACCTTGTCAGGGGCCTACCCACACTGCGCCTTCCGGTGCGTGGTCGCCACTCGAAAACCCGTCGACCCCATCGCCCATTGGTCCTACGGACAATGTGCCCGGCCCACTGCCACTTAAGTGTTGCAATTTTTCGGGCTATGTCGGTTACTCTCGTTCTTCTGCTGATGTCCTCATTCCTGATTTGAACCGGTATTGGTATTTTTGTTTACCTTTAATTAATCACCCAAACCGTTAAAGAGTCAATATTTTTTTTATTTAATAAATATCTAAGTAGATTTTCGCCTTTGTCTCGATTTGTGCCTTTTGCACAAGTACCTACGTTATTTCCAGAGGAGGTCAACTCCTCAATAAGTTTGTGCTACAGACCTTGCTTTAGGCAGATAACCTGACTCCTGGCAATCAGCCAGACATTATAAAGGACGAAGACGAGATTATCTGTCTTCACTTCATGTATTGACTCTTACAATTTTCGCCGGAGCTTCGCACTTTATTGTTGTACTATTATTTTAAACACTGAGCCACTTTATTCGGTATCTAGGTCAATTTCCAGTTATCCACCATGGATTTATTATTTTAAGATGTTTTATATACCTGTTACATATTTAGGTAAATAAGGATTAATAAAAATATTTATTGACCAAAACGTAATTATACAGATTGGACATATGGTGGTAGGTTATACATACAAATTATTTAACTAAATCGATATATCCAAAAATTATAAACCCTGCCTCTTAAAAAATTATAAACCCTGCCTCTTAAACTAAGGGACCTGTGTCTTAAGTTAACGCTGTCTAGTGTTTGGCTAAATAGTTCATTTAGTTGATTTCAAGAAAAGGAACGAAGGTGTTGCCAGTGATGCATGTACCTTGAGTACTGAAACTTTAAGCCTCCTAAAAAGGCCAAATTGTGAGTGGTCTTTTTAGAAGGCTTAAAGTAACTTAAAAAGCATTGGAGAAGGATATGCTTTGAGTTTCCCTGCGTGATCAAATTAGAAATGAAGAGATCCGCAGGAGGACCAAGGTGACCGACATAGACCAAAGAATTGCCAAGCTTAAGTGGCAGTGGCCAGGGCTCATTGCTTGCAGAACAGATGGCCTATAGGACCGACAAGTTCAGGAGTGGCAAAGGTGTACCGAACCTATCGGTAGACGAAACGTAGAAAGGCCAACCAATAGGTGGGTAACCTTCCAACGCTAGCTAACCTTGTTAAAACTGTAGGTACTCGTTGGTCTGAGAAACAAGGAACACATGCACAAACAGCCAGACCCGGGACAAATGCATGTTTACTAACCGCGACACGCAGCGCAGCAGGCAATCCCTCAACTATTCAACAGTATTGTCGATCAGTGAACCAGTGGACACTATTTGGCAATAACTTTATTGACACAAAAAACCTTTGACAACAATTGCATATAGGTACATTTCATATAGATTAAATTTTGAAAAACAAAAGGTTGTATTATCTTCATCATCATCATCAGCCTCTACTCGTCCACTGCTGGACATAGGCCTCTTCCATGGCACGCCAACAGGCTCGATTCTGAACAGTTCTCTGCCAGCCACTACCAGCCACGTTTTTGATGTCGTCGCTCCATTTCGCCCAAGGGCGTTCTACGCTACGTATGAAAGGTTGTTTAAATAGTAAAAAACCGTGCTTCTTAAACTAGGGAGACCATGTGACTTAGGAGGCAGTGTTCTACTGTAGCTTTTTGTACATCATTATCAACCTTTTATCGTCCCACAGCTGGGCACAGGTCTCCTCGCGTAATCACCATGCTTGCTCAATGCGGGTTGGCGTACAAGAGATAATATGTGTGCTTAATATAATATGTGTGTGAAAATATGTATCGATTGTAATGTGTGAGTGTCTGCGTAAAAGAAAAAGGGAGTGTTACTGGTTTTGATGTGGTGTAGTGTAGAATAGTGTAGTATAAATGATGATGGTAGGTACATATGTTTCATTTCCGGATCCAGCTTAAATATAAGTATATAATGCGTGTATGATTTTGCTAATACAATAGGATTGAGTCTAGAAGCTACTCAGGCATCTTCTTGTCTCCTGACAAAACTGATTCTATCTTTAATCCATCTGGTAGAAAATTCAATTCAAATTCCTTAATTAGGTCCTTGATAGTTCATCTGTTTTATGAACTTAATTTCTCAACTGGTTCATTATAAAAATATGAAGTCATACTAGTTCTAAAATATTATAATAATATAAATAGATACAAGTATTAGCTCTTGGTTTCACCATCGAACTGTGGATAAAAATAGTATGAAATAAACAAATTACTGATTAACTAAAAAGTAGTTCAGAAGCAGTGATATATCATACGTAACAGTTCGTCATATGACCTTGTTCATCCATTTCGTTCCTTATTGGCATGGTGCCACGGTACGATTGTCGTCACCACTTTAGCGTAACCATTGCCTGTTCTTTTAGAAAGGTTGGGATATAAATAACTTGTTGGCAATCAATGTAAGCCGTGTAATGAAATATGTTCGCTGTTTACGTAGATTTCAGTGGTTGATCTGAAGTTGTATTCAGTGATCGTTAAAGACTAGCGTACTGTGAGCGTGACAACCACTTGAATTGAATTATTCCAATGATAAAAATGTACCTGAGATTCAGTATAATCCGATTTTTTTTTAATTTCTGGAAATAATAAAACAGATTACGATTTCTAAAAATTTCAAAATACAACTCACTTGGGTTAATCCCATATTCGGATAGCTTCCAGGGCTTGTTAAATCTTCTCTTAGTAAAATAATTTATTGATTTATTTTATTATTTATGTACACGCTATAAAATACATAAGGATATGTCAAAATTAAAATCAAAGTATAAAGGTGCTGCTTATTTCGTAAGAAATTTCTTCCCGTAGACCTGCGAAAGGAGTGTATAATGAATGTATAAGAAATTAATTCAAGCAATCTGACTGAGAGACGGACTGAATTCCATCAAATCGCATTGTGCCCGCGTGGTTGATTAAAGCCCCTCTCGGAGAGTGTAAGCAATGGGAACATTATAGGCTATATGAATAGCATATTGCATATTATATTTAGAAACAATCAAATTAAAAAAAAAAATAAGAAAATATTTGTAATTGTCTTTTTTTTATTATAAATTAGTGTTTGACCGCAATCCCGCCTGATGTTGATGGTACTTGGGTATTTTATTAAGCGCGCTAGTTTATTAAGGTCTATTCACTCAAAAAACTGAGTGTTAGTATAGGAAGGAAGACGGCAGATGAGCGAGGTAATGCAATATTAAACCCATGATACGACCAACGATGCTGCGCCAGAGGGAGATTGATCTGAAGACCCTCCACGAACATAACTCCCGACTCAACAACACAACTTCCCCGACACCCGACACCCGTCCCCCGTACCGACCAGACCATCATGAGTCGCTTGGCGGCAAGACTTTGTCTGGTAGGTGGTAACTTCTGCCGACAGCCTTTGTAATTCCAGTAACAGTCATTGCGTCTTGCGTCAATCCAAGTTTTATAACAAAAAAACAGACTTCATTTATATCAACCTAAACCACAATAAAATTTACCAAGAATATCATTTGGCAAATGTTCTATCAATCCATGCTGCCAAATCCAACCAAGCGTTTTCTCATCCAACTACACGTTGACCCTATGCTGACTTTGAAATACACGCGCGTGTGAAGCTTTCAGTGCAGTTTTACCAAGGAAGTGTGGTGGGTGAACGTGCGTGACCATGACCACGAAATGTGACCATAATGATGAGGCCCCCGTGTCCTTCGAGGAAGCCCTTGATAAGACAGGTATGGACAGAAAGACAAAAAATGATCGACTGATATTTTTTGGAATGTGATTTTCTAATGTGTGTTTTGTGGAAAATAGAAAGTAATTTCGTGTTTATATTTTGAATTTAGTATTTTAATATATCCTTTGTTCCTAATGTTTTGGGAAAGTGATGTTTTCGCGAAAATTTTCGCAATTTTTGCTTGTCATAGTTGTCGATGTTTTTGGGACGTGTCCAAAAATGTTTTTTCTTGTTACAAGTTTGTTGTGTAAACACTTTCGAATAACACTGTGTCTTCTATTGTTGTGTTATCTTTTGTTAATCTTTTTTTATATCGAGGAAAATGTGTTCTAATCTTTAATTCACATTTTGTAGGTCATCGCTTTGTGTTTTTGTTAAATTATATTTAGACTATTTTGCTTCTGCAATGTTATTACGATTCAATTGAAATTGTTTGAATTCTTTCATAGGACAAACGCATATTCCAAAAGTGGGTGAATCTACATTATACAATTAACCTGAATTTTCTGAAATAACTATAATAGCCTTTCAAAACTGTCCAAAAGGACGTCCACGACCGTCCACAAGTAGTAGCACAAAAATTGGTTATCTGTAAGAGATCGCTTTTAGCGATAAGCCCGTCCACTGTGTCTCTCTTTGTAAAGTCTTCATATTTTTGTCCTTTAATTTATAATTGGTATACATAATAAAGATTATTCTGTTCTATACTAAAATGAGAGACTGCATTGACGCTTTCGAGACGTGGTGCTGGAGAAAGATGCTTCAAATTCCTTGGACAGCATTCCGCACAAATCAGTCAATCCTTCGAGAGCTGGGTGTCACAATAACACTCTCCTCTGTCGGCCTTCAAAGAATTTTAGAATATTTTGACCATATTACCAGAAAAGATGGAGATAACCTCGAACGGGAAGGTGGATGGACGATCTTCTAGAGATAGCATTCCAATAAGGTGGAGTGACTAAATTCATTCATTTATGGACACTGGCCTGCATGATGCAATACTCAAGGCCAAGGATCGTAACAGATTGCGAACTATCGTAAAGGAGAAGATAATTCCACAGGGACATCACGACCCTCTGTAATGAGGAGAACGACTTGAGGAGGAGGACGATGACCAATATCAATATTATTATCAATATCAATTGAACAAGTTCGATTGTTTAGATGATTTGAGATATACATAAAATAATATGAACTTGAACTTGGAAGGTTGATGGTCTAGAATTGGGAACATAAATTGACACAAGGCAATGCCTTACTCAACTGCAGATAGATGTAGATATTTCATGTGGTGTGTATTTCATCATGCTTTGGTATGTATGATGAAATACATGCCATAGGCAAATAATTATAAACCTCGTGATCCGGCATGATGTCTTGTGAAGCCGTACGGAGGACGGGTCTGAGCGGTTGTGTTGCGATATGTGTCAGGTATGATGCACCAAATGCAGTTATATCGGGAGTTTGGTCGTGGGGGGTCTCCAGATCAATCTCCCTCTGGCGGAGCATCGTAGGTCGTGTTGTTGGGTTTAGCTTTGGATCAACTCGCTCAACTGCTGTGTTGTGCGCTTTACCATCAACGATTGCTTCTCTGCTTACCATCAGGCGGGATTGCAGTCAAGCACTAGTTTATAATTACTAAAAGAAAACCTGTAATGACCCTGTAATGTTAGACTTGAACTTTAGAGGTATGAGGAACAGGGTGTAAAGTTCACTCAAACCTTGGACCCTCCAAGGGACCTCTAGGTGTTGTGTCTGATGGGCACTTGCCCTGTTGCCTGTAGTTTGATGTCGCGAGGATGTATGCGTACTAGTTGCACGGTCAACTCTGTTTGCGTGATGCAGAATCACAATATAATTCTAGTAATGTAATGACTTTATAAAAGATCATCGCATCTATGTTTGTTTCGACATTACTTCTCGGGATCAGAGAGGTAGGAAATGCTGGCACCATCTGGCTTTTAAAATATTGTGCTATGTCTTAAAAGATCTACATGATAAAGAAATATTAAAATTATTATTAAATATTAATATTAATATTATTGTCCTAGTACAGGCTCCAGTTTCCACTACATCGTTATAACTATAATAAAAATATTTTTAACTTTTTGGTTTGATATTCTTTAGCAGCATGTTTTTTTAGTTTTTTAATCCGGTCTTATTTTAATTGCTAAATTTTTGTATTTTTCCTATCCAGGCAACGGGCTTTATAACATTCTTCTCGTAATGACCAGTTCGCTCATACTCCTCGCCATCGGCATAGACCTATTTGGGTTCAGCCTGGTGGTGGCAGCTGCCTGTGATCTGGAACTCACTGTGATGCAGAAGGGAATCCTTACTTCTTTGCCTTTTGTTGGTAAGTGCTTACGTTTTTAAATGATTGCTTCAATACCTTTTCCTAAATCAACAGTCGGCAAAATTGGTATTTTCATCCATATGTTGCACTTTACACTATATAGGTACTGCAAAGTAGCTTTCTCTTTCTTTATATAGGTACCTATGTATGCATAAATCTTTGAAACTACGCAACGGATGTTGACGCGTTTTTTTTTATTATATATTAGACTAGCTGTGCCCCGCGGTTTCACCCGCGTAAGCTTCTAGCCGAATGAGCTCAGTTGATATAAAATAAGCGCCTGTTAAAATAATGGGAGCAATATGTACGTACGCGTTTGCTCCCGTTTTCGCAACATTTTTTGTTCCTGCTCTGCTCCTATTGGTCATAGCGGGATGTTTTATAGCCTATGTCCTTTCTCAGGCTCTAGAATATCTGTGTACCAAATTTAATTACAATCGGTTCAGCAGTTTTGGCGTGAAAGCCGGACAGACAGACAGAGATACTTTCGCATTTATAATATTAGTATGGATTTATCAAAATAATGTACTAAGTGATGCACAGATTGAAAAGATCTACAGAAAACTCTGCGATGGTATATACTACATTCACAACGAATATTTTGAATTGAATACAACGTGCACAGTTTTTCTGTAGTGTTTTTAGTATCAGCATTGCACACGTGCGAAGCCCGGGCGGGTCGCTAGTTAATCATAACCTAAATCATTTTGAAGGACATAACTACTATATCCATACTAATATTATAAATGCGGAAGTATCTCTGTCTGTCTGTCTGTCCGGCTTTCACGCCAATACTACTGAACCGATTGTATTGAAATTTGGTACACAGATAGTATAGAGCCTGAGAAAGGACATAATGCTATAAAACATCCCGCTATGACCAATAGGAGCAGGGCAGGAACAAAAAATATTGAGAAAACGGGAGCAAACGCGGACGTATGTACATATTGCTCCCATTATTATCACTATCAGGCGCTTATTTTATATCAACTGAGCTCTTTCGGTTAGAAGCTTACGCGGGTGAAACCGCGGGGCACAGATAGTTGCTTCATAAATGTTAAAAAAATGTATCCACTCAACAGTTTAGATAACGCAATAAGTATTGTTGAACTGTCAACATTAAATCTGTTGTTGTTGTTAGTGAGTTAAACAATTACTACTCAGAGCCTGCCCTAAATCCACTGGACCTACTTGATGTGTCATCGCTCATCGATTAATTAAGATGAGACAGATCATAGTTGACATTGTTACATCAGGGGGATTATTGAATGCTTCTATCCACTTTCTGGTTATAAAATATGCCAGTATGAAAATACTGGAAAATACTGACGTATTTTATATCCAGAAAGTCATATTTAGGTGAAGACCTACCTAATCTTTTCCTAACTGTGATGAGGTTGCCTGCAGCTGGTGAGACTATAACCATTGCATTACAGCTGAAGACCAGGGGCCTGGAGCGGAAGGCCGTGTCAGACTTTTACTGACTAAAACCCACCCGTGTCTCTTCACTTGCCTGTGCAACGGTCAGTGGCGCGGTTCTTTTTTAACCAACCCGCAACCCTGACCCAGCTGGCATCGGTCTTCGTGGACCCGTCACGATGTGCTGACATCTCTTTGAGGCGCGCGTGAAACCCGTGACCCGGGCCTGGTCCTTACCGGATTCCCGCTGCCTCGCGCACTCCGCCTCCTCCTTTGCCAGCATTACTGCTTCGCAGAAGGAGGTGATGACCTGCCATGCACTCTCGCTCTGGAACATGGCCTGGACCAGGGTCGGACGAGAGAGATCGCCGCCGATCGCCGCTACGAGGACACGGTGGTGCTCTACCCAAGCCGAGCAGGCCTCCACCGTGTCCTCAGGACGATCCATACAATGGTGACACCCTGGCGTTTCCTCCCGCCTTATACGGAACAGGAACCTCCTGAAGCAACCGTGTCCGGTGAGGACTTGCGTCAGGCGCTTAGTCTGCTATTTTTATAAATTTGTCATTCCAACACGATTCCATTATCATTTTCCTAAAATTCACAATCTGCTGAATTCATAATGATCGAACAATTATCAGTAAATCGCCTCGTAATGGAATAGTGATAGAATGACATTGCGGTATTGCCATTATTGTAAAACCCGTTAGTAGAAACGATTTTCTAAGAATACCTACTACTCAATTAAAAACATTTGTTAATATGGAGTGGAGTGTCAGTGATTGACCACTGGAAAGTCATAATAACGCCATTTTGTTAGTAGATTACGTCTTGTCACAATCGATCATTATGATAGCATAATGATCGATTCCCGCTGCCTCAGTGATAACACTGAACGACCATTCTAACACTATTGTAATAAACAGCTTGAGCCCCAGTATTTTACCTACATGGAGTGAACGCTTATCTGACCTACACAAGGAGCTACTTTTACTTAAATAATGTAAGACCGGTTGTGTGTGTTGTGACAGCCTCCGTGGCGTAGCGGTAGCGGACGCGACCGCTGCGCAAGGTGGCGCGGGTTCGATCCCCGCACAGTGCAAATATTTGTATGCATGAATATGAATATGAATATGAATATTTGCACTGGTCTGGTTGTGCCTCGGAAAGCACGTTAAGCCGTTGGTCCCGGTTGCCATACGAACTAGTAACTATTTACTATTAACTAGAATCTAGTGGCAGTTGTTACGGGTTGTTGGAGCCCTCAAAAGTTCAACAATTGGTCTAACTGCAATGCTTCGATGTCGCCTTCGGGTTGTGGAGGTCAGACGGCAGTCGCTTCACGGAAAATGTCGAAGTTTAGCCATATCAGCAGTTGGACTTGTAAAGCGGACCCCAGACTCCAAAGCTGAATGAAAAGGCTTCGGATGTGACTGGGATTAACGCTAAGATGATTATGATGAATGTAAGACCGGTTGTATGATTACCGGGATTCTGACGACCCGTAACCACTGTCAAAGATATACTAATGGCAGCCGGTACTAACAGCTTTTATCATCCTTTCTAAGGTTCTGAGAAGTCTCTGTATGTGTATCGGGAAATTATAGGTACTAATATATAAAGTAAAGAGTTTGTTTGTTTGAACGCGCTAATCTCAGGAACTAATGGTCCGATTTGAAAAAATATTTTTACGTTGGATAGCCCATTAATCCAGGAAGGTTTTATGCTATAGGCTTAACATCGCGCTGCGACTAATAGGAGTGGAGGATATAAAAAACATACCTATCGAACCTTACGCGGGTGAAAACGCACGACGCAGCTAGTAAGGATATAAAATGAATAATGACCTATTCATTATTTATTACTTTTAATTTAGGAAAAAATCTGTATTAAATACAACTTAACACAAATACACTATGGTTGTACTATCGTATTGATGTAACCGAGTCATCTTTTGCTATATCTTCGAATGGGAAATTCAGAGAATTTCATTTTTACACTTTTCCTTACATGAGACTGGAATTTCATAAATACAAATACAATAATATCCATCCCGAGAGAATAGAATATATATATATGTATATATATACAGATATATATATCACACAGATTGAGCTAGCCCCAAAGTTCGCATATCGCAACATGCTTTGTGTACTTAGGTATATTCAATTACCTCATAAAATAAGTAGTATACTGAACAATATACAATTTATGTTTGCAATAATACTGAAAACAGAGGCTAGTAAAATATTGTGGTGACAGTGGTTAGTGGTTACTTTTTCTTATTTATTGAAATGGTTCTTAATAAGTATTTAAATACATAACGATAAACAGTAAGCCGACAATACCAATCTATGTACTAATATACAACGTGTAACAAAAAGGGTATATACATACCAAGGGCATGGCATCTTTAGATGACATCAAACGATATCGAAAGGGTTTCAACTCAAAATAAAATACTCAAAAAATTGGTACCAATTTTTCGGTTTCGTGTGTTTCTTAAAATCAAATCATAACAAACGTGGCAGCACACTACATACGCTAATAACTACTCGTTACCCGTCACGTTACTTGCCAAAATCCGATAAATGTCTTCAATATCTCTGTGCGACTAGTATGATAGTAGCCTGTCACAGGCGGTGTTTTTCCTCATAACTTCCTAACATAAAGAGATAGGATTAAAAAACCCTTCCAATATCGTTTGATATCATGTAAAGATGCCATGCCTTTGTTATGAATATACCCTTTATGTTACACGTTGTATAAAGCTGAAGAGTTTGTTTGTTTGAACGTGCTAATCTCAGGAACTACTAGTTCGATTTGAAAAATGCTTTTTGCGTTGGATAGCTCATTAGTCCAGGAAGGCTTTAGGTTATATAACATGTAACCAATAGGAGCGGAGCATATAAAAAAACATATCGAAACCTATGCTAGTGAAACCGTACGGCGCAGCTAGTCATAAATAAAATATTTACATAATTTCAAAAAGATTAAAAATAATATTATGAATACATAAGGTAATTGCGTAGGACATTATCAGTAGGCAAGGGTTTCATTTTGAAAGTTCAACAAGTTTAATTTTTTCGTAAGCCATGAAAGTTCTAATACATGCGACATCTACCATACTGCAGGGTAGACCCTCCTGGATGATAATAAATCTCCAGGAGATTTCTGTCAAAAAACCCGCGTCCGGTAGGAATCTCCTGGAGATTTCGTGGATCAGGTCGGATTAAATGACCAATATGCCTGTCTGTTTTACCGCGATGTTCAGATGAGTGTTAGACAAACGTGATAAGTTTTGGACAAAAAAGAAAATAATAGGAGCATAAATAATTGCGGTCTGTGATGTTTTGAAAAAAAAAAACAGCGGAATACGAAACGTCTTTTGGTCAACGTGTTTGTAGGTAAAATCAGCCTGAGCCGTAACCGTCCTTTTAGCACTTTACCGGAAGAGGCTGGAAGCAGCACGACGGCAATAGTTTCTTTAAATACCTATTTTCCAAATTCCTCGGCATTAGAGTCCCCTCTTAAGCAGATACATTTTTGGAACATACGGAGCAATTGATTAGCAATATACATCGGATTGATAGCAATAGTTTGTTGCGCAATTAGGGTGCTACAGTGGCCCCTGGCCCTAGTCGTGGTGGCCTAGTGGTTGAAACACCAGCCTCTCAAGTATGAGTGCGCGGGTTCGATTCAAGGTCAGGCAAGTACCAATGTAACTTTTCTAAAGTTATATGTACTTTCTAAGTATATCTTGGACACCAATAAATAAATAAAATAAATAAATAAATATACATATACGAACAAATCAGACAGATTGAGCTAGCCCCAAGGTAAGTTCGAGACTTGTGTTATGGGATACTAACTCAACGATACTATATTTATAATAGATACATATATAGATAAACATTCAAGACCCATGCCAATCAGGAAAAGATCATTTTCCATCATGACCTGGCCGGGGATTGAACCCGGGGCCTCCACGTCGCAGGCAGGCGTGTTGACCGCTGCGCCACGGAGGTCGACCAATGACTGAAGGTGAAGGAAAACATCTTGAGGAAACCTGGACTTTAAGTCTGAAATCGCCAACCCGCATTGAGCAAGCGTGGTGATTACGCTCAATCCTTCCCTGTATGAGAGGAGACCTGTGTCCAGCAGTGGGACGATAAAAAAAGGTCGATGATGATGATGACTGGCCCCACGTGGTAGGTTACCGCCCTTTTCGGTCTCACATAGGTGAGGTCTGTGTTCCAACAATTCAGGGAACCTTTTTAGGCTGATTGCTAAATACTTAAATGATTTTTTTTTTCTCTTTCTAGGTATCCTCCTAGTATCCTACTTATGGGGCTACGTGTCAGACACCAAAGGTCGTCGGTTCACTCTCGTGATACCTCTTCTTCTGTCCTTCATACTGTCCTGCATCAGCAGCCTCTCTCCTCATTGGCTGTTCCTGGGGCTTGTGAAGTTCTTGTGTGTTTGTTTGTAAGTTTACTTTTGTTTCGATCATCTTTAAGTTTAACTGTCGGTCCTGTATCTGATAAAGGTCACACTCCAATTATGTAATACACTATTACTACCCAATTTGAATCATTTGGAAGTATATTGCTAATCTATTGCTGCATACGTTCGACAAATGTGTCAGCTCAACAACGTAAATAACGCAATGAATGTTGTTGAACTGTCAAAATGAAACCCATTGCTACTGATAGTGTGTTACGTAATTACCGCGCCGGTGAGACATTATAAATAACGCAATGAATGTTGTTGAACTGTCAAAATGAAACCCATTGCTACTGATAGTGTGTTACGTAATTACCGCGCCGGTGAGACATTATAAATAACGCAATGAATGTTGTTGAACTGTCAAAATGAAACCCATTGCTACTGATAGTGTGTTACGTAATTACCGCGCCGGTGAGACATTATAAATAACACAATGAATGTTGTTGAACTGTCAAAATGAAACCCATTGCTACTGATAGTGTGTTACGTAATTACCGCGCCGGTGAGACATTATAAATAACACAATGAATGTTGTTGAACTGTCAAAATGAAACCCATTGCTACTGATAGTGTGTTACGTAATTACCGCGCCGGTGAGACATTATAAATAACACAATGAATGTTGTTGAACTGTCAAAATGAAACCCATTGCTACTGATAGTGTGTTACGTAATTACCGCGCCGGTGAGACATTATAAATAACACAATGAATGTTGTTGAACTGTCAAAATGAAACCCATTGCTACTGATAGTGTGTTACGTAATTACCGCGCCGGTGAGACATTATAAATAACACAATGAATGTTGTTGAACTGTCAAAATGAAACCCATTGCTACTGATAGTGTGTTACGTAATTACCGCGCCGGTGAGACATTATAAATAACACAATGAATGTTGTTGAACTGTCAAAATGAAACCCATTGCTACTGATAGTGTGTTACGTAATTACCGCGCCGGTGAGACATTATAAATAACACAATGAATGTTGTTGAACTCTCAAAATGAAACCCATTGCTACTGATAGTGTGTTACGTAATTACCGCGCCGGTGAGACATTATAAATAACACAATGAATGTTGTTGAACTGTCAAAATGAAACCCATTGCTACTGATAGTGTGTTACCTAATTACCGCGCCGGTGAGACATTATAAATAACACAATGAATGTTGTTGAACTGTCAAAATGAAACCCATTGCTACCGATAGTGTGTTACGTAATTACCGCGCCGGTGAGACATTATAAATAACACAATGAATGTTGTTGAACTGTCAAAATGAAACCCATTGCTACTGATAGTGTGTTACGTAATTACCGCGCCGGTGAGACATTATAAATAACACAATGAATGTTGTTGAACTGTCAAAATGAAACCCATTGCTACTGATAGTGTGTTACGTAATTACCGCGCCGGTGAGACATTATAAATAACACAATGAATG